>CM053594.1:260745970-260772755 GCA_028646575.1 Pseudocheirus occidentalis | reverse complement strand
TTATTAGTTTTGTTTTACCCACTATTTGTGTAGCCTACCATTTTGAGCTTTAAAAACCAACAATAACATACTTTTTCATCTCTTGAGGTAATTTAAAACAATTATTTCAGAATTCCTAAAAGTTCCTTTTTTCTTAGAAAAAAATATTTTCTTTATTTACACATACAAACATTTTTGGCAAGAAAAAATTTGCAATTTTAAGGGTCACATATTGCAATTTTTTAAAAGTCACATTGCTCAAATGGTTTTGGTTTTATTTTAGTATTTCTTTTTCTGCTAATTCATATTTTATCACTAATTTCCTCCTGTTACAAACATTGAATTCTATAGTAATCCTATATTTTCATCACTCATCAAGCCAAGGGTATTCTCAAATGTATTAACAGTGTAATATAATTTGCCACTGGTGGTCTCTTTTATAGATTCTAGTAAAGGAACAATGCAAAATTCTGTAAAGTTCCTCTATGCTGTCTCTTGGCATTAAATTTTAAATGACTCTGTTGCTATCATAAGATACATTGCTCCAGGGCCATAAAACTGGTCATAAACCTTTGTTGTCTCTGGGGCATATTAGATCTAACATCTTGAATTCCCATCATCTCATTGATTTGCTGCCCGTCATTATAACCTGACAAATTGTTGTAACCAGAATAATAGGCCAAAATGGTGTGCTATACAATTTATACTTCAAGGTTCCCTGATTTCATCCCTGTAAGTTCTACCTCTCAGCCTCAGTCTTGACAAGTTCTGTTATCCAGAAAAAATCATTTGATGACCATTCTTACAGTGATCAGTCTCTACAAACTTAGCCAATTTGCTCTTAGATAATGGATATAATATTCTTCCCAACACCTGTACTTGAAATGTTTGAACTTGGGATAATCAAGCAAAGTTTGTGTTCTTCTTCCATACCCTTTGTGAATCACAGGCAACCTTCATGCCATGATAAAGCACGAGAGTAGGAACTGAATGCCCATCATAACATTTCTAAAAAAAATTAGGGTTAAACATTAGAGGTCACCTAAAACAACCTTTCATTTCATAGTTAAAAGTACAGGAGAAAGGTCTTTCTTAATTTATGAAATGGTAGAATAATCAGAGTTTTTCAAAGATAAAAGGGACCTCAAAGGTCATGTAGACCATCCAACTTATATTGCTTCCCCCATTAGATTTGTGAAATTCTCAAAAGCAGAGACTGTCTTTTTTTGTATCCTCAGAGCTTAGTACAGCATTTGGCACAATATAGTCACTTAATAAATGGTTATTGACTGATTATAACATCCCCAATAAATACTGATATAGTTTCTTCTTGAAAAATTCTGATAAGAAGGAATCTACTGTTTCAAGGCAGCTGATTTCTCTTAAGGATAGCTGTATTTATCAGTAAACTTTTTTTTATTAAATTGAGTCAGAGTCTTCTCAGCAACTTCTGCCCATGGTTCAGCTCTCTGGGACCAATGAGAAAAAAATCCTTTTTTTTCATATAATGGCCCTTTAAATGTTATGAACAACAAACTCAAAAAGACTGTCTACTAAGATACAGAGGGATTGTAACATATAGATCTGTAAAATGGGGCAAGCTTGGACTAGTGAATCTCTACAACCCTTTCTTGCTCTAAATCCATTAATCTTACTTTTAATTTAAAATTTTTTATCATTACTGCTATCCTGGCTCCAAAGCAAAAAATTCTTTCTTTTCCAAGGTCAAGGTGAAGAACTTCTGCCACTTAGAAGGCCATCCAACAGAATAAAGAAAACATCAATATTCAGGTTAAGGGTGAGATGGAATTTTGATGAAAAGAATTCCAAATGTATTATTTTGAAAATTTAAATCTAAATGATTATTACTATATTACAGTATTTCTGAGGTTTTGAGAGTTCAATGCATGACATCTTATTGAAATTTATTTACTGGTTTATATGTAATGATAAATACAATTATATAAATATTACATACAGGGACTGTCTCTGAATACAAGCAACACCCTGAAAATGAATTATTGAAAGACCATGACTTTATGTATGCATACACACACATACTATATAGATATTATCTACATAGATAAATATACATGTATTTGGGGGAGAGGGAGAGACAGAAGAGAAAGAGAGGAGGAAATAGTAATGATTAATACTGTAATCAAATTTTATAAAAGCCAGATATGGGACAGAGGGGATGGGGTTTATATTTATGTTAACACAATCAGTCAACCCATTAAGAACCTCCTCTGTGCCAGGCTCTGTGTGAAGAACAGAGGACATTGAGACAATAATAAAGCAATCTCTGGCCTCAAAGATCTTACATGCCATCCATACTCGGTGTTCTAAAAGTTTCAGTGCTCTTTAAAATAGCTTTAAATTCAGAAAGATTTCGGGAGTACCCAGTATAACAATTTGTATTTCATAGGGAAATAACAGATATCAATCAGTATCAGCTTATATACAAAACCTAGTTCAAATGAGTTATTTGCATTGTATAATTTCTTCCTTAATATAAAATTCATTTGCATTACTAGGAATTTTGATGTAGGCTTATAATATAGAAGGCTGTGTGATATAGATACTATAATCTAAGTGGAAGATCCCTGGACTTAGGGTGTAAAGGTCAGAGTTTGCAGGCTGGTTTTGTCATTTGCTATTTGCATGACCTTTGGCAAGTCATCTAATCTCTTTGAAATTAAGCCCCCTTCTCTGTAAAATGAGCATAATTATATATCCCTGTGGTATTACAAGGAAAGTCATTTATAAATAGCACAGTGCTACCTACTGGGACTTGTTTTCTAATATTTCAAGCATACTCAACTTACTCTGTGGGTATTTTTCCACCAATTCATTTTGCCACAGCACTATGTGGTGGACAGACTTGAAGCATTCTTTGCCTTATCATAGAAATCCAGAACTCATTGTGTGCCAACCTTTTCTTTTCTCCTGGAGACTTATCATACTGATGATGGACTTGATATGGGTACCTGACCCAACTAGAACACTGCCTCTCGCACCCCTTATGCTCCATAGTTACACCAGCCACAGCCTCTCCAATAGTAGAGATTACAAGTGTATACCAACACACTAGGCTTGACACAATCTCTATAAGCCTCAGTTTCCTTACCTGTAAAATGTGAAAATAAGATTTGTAGTACCTATTTCCCTTGAAATGTTGAGGTAGGTGCCATATTTAGCTCTACGTGAACAAGGAGAAAGTTCATTTGGGGGGATGGTGGTAGTATTTTGAAAGTTTGTGAGTTGGTACAGTTACCCAGAAGGTCCAGCCTCTGGCCCCATGTAGAAGTGGGAGAAGTGGGACCTAGGAGAAGGGCATCATGGCAGCTAGATTCTGTTGATGGATCAGAGATGAGGAGATAGAGATTTCAATTGACACAAGGAAAAAGCATGTCCCCTCTCTATGCTGGCATCCTGGTGCAAAGCCATATTTACCTTCCACTAGTTACATCTCTGGATGTAACTATTGTTATATGAAGATGGAATAGGAAAAGCTTGTGATAAACTCAGGGATGCATCTTAAATAAAGGAGGTATTACTGTCAAAAATGGTAGAAAACATGACATAAATATAAAATTTGGAAAACAGTTCTCACTTTTTACCTAAATGTTCTGTTTAAGATTTTCTATTTAAAGATAGCTGAGTTGACTTTCTATGTATGTATATGCAGAGAGACTTTGTTTTTTAATGGGCATGCTACAAATCACATATTTCCATTTGCCTATTCAGGCTCACTATGTTTTTATGTGAGGCTTTGTAGATGAGGCTAGAGCTCTTGCCATATTTGCAGACACACTGCAGTGGGTAAATCTGATCTCTGACAGGATCTCTCTAGAGACTTCAAGACATTTTAATATGAAATGAAGAGTGAGATAATTTCCATGGTGAACCCAATTTGCCTTTGTATCCCTACCAAAGCATGTAAAAATATTCATTCATGGTGGATTAATGGTCTTATTTGTTTTATTGTGCAGGAAAAAATGAGATAAATAATAGGCAATATCTCAGGCAGCTGATACACAATTCAATTAGTTCCAGCATGAATGTTTCCGTGATCTTTTAGTGAGTTCAGTATGTGGACCCAAACTACCTACTACCCAACAAAAGAATATATTTCTTTTTTTAGTTTTAATTTGAGGACTCAAAATGTCATTGCATTATTTCTATTCCTTTTTTTTAAGAGTGAAAGAATTTGATGTACTAACAAGCTCTTCTGCCACCTGCAATGCACATTAGCATTACTGCTGCTGGTGTGAGGTATGACTCAAGTGACAGAAATTCATGTTCCTGAGCTTGCCATTCTCTGACATGGATAAGATTCTCATGATGATTGTCAGATTTCCCCTGTAGGCTAAGACTTATGCAGTGCCACCAAGCTGCCATGGCAGTGGATTTCCTCATGTTCCAAGTGGCAAAAACATCAGTGGTAAGGTAGAGGTGGCTGAGGGGAGGGATGAGGAACAGAAATATGTCAGTGGAGATGTCTGTCAGCTATGACTTCCTTTTCTTGGAAAACCAAGTGGTTTTAAGGCTTAAAATAGCAATTTCTTGGAACTGAATTCAGAATACATATGATTAGGGAATTTGGAGCTTGGAAGATTCTTTGAAGATCACCTAATCTCCTCCCCTACCTTCACCCCTCAGCTCTCATTTGTACAGATTAAGAACTAATCCTATAGAGGGGAAGTGACTATCCCAGGTCAAGCACAGAGTAATTTACTGAATCAAGTTTTGAACCAAGAGTTTCTAACTCCAAAAATTCTACCTTAAAAATTGTTCCTTTTCTTATATCATGTATTCTGTTCTATTCAGTTGTCAACTTTTGTCAAATCTACTTTCCCAAGCATCTCTCATATGCATCTCTTTCTTTACACTCATGTGACCCCTACCCTGGTTCAGGCTCTTATTACTTCTTGATTAGATCATTTCAATAGCTTCCCAATTGGTGTCCCAGCCTCAAGGCTCCCCTTTTCCAATTCATCTTACTCACATCTGCCAAAGTGATAGTTCTAAAGCACAGGTCTGATGATGGCAGGCGTCTTCAGTGAGGTACTATTGCCATTAGGATCAAATGCAATTTCTGTTGGCATACAGGGTGCTTCATAACCTGGCTCCAACCAAGCTTTCCAGGCTGATGGGATATTTCATATACTCTACAATCTTTCCAAATATCACCTTCTTGTTGTTCACACATAACATCCTATCTTCTATCTGTTGGTTTTGAGTGAACTCTCTCCAGAGCTCAAATTAATTTTCTCCTCACTTCTGACTCTTAGAATTCCTAGTTTCCTTCAAAGCTCAGTTCAAATGTCACCTTTTCCTTGAGGCCTTTCCTGACTAAGCCCTTCTCCCCCTTGGCACCTCTCCCCATCTGCTACTCCCTCCTTCTGAAATTAAGCTGGTCTTTCATTACTTAGTTTCTCCCTTGTGTTCAGAACACTGTATCTCAGCTGCTTGGTTGATCCATTCCTAAGGTGAGTCAAACACCTCATTCTTAGGAGTTTATGCTTTACCAGGTGGTACTTCTGATCTTTTTAATTCTCTTCAAAACCTTTCCTAGTCCCCCTAAATCATAGTGCCTTCCTTCTGATATTACCTTAAATTTATCTTATATGTGTATGTGTGTATATATAAATACACATATAGACAATTACACACATGTATAGATGCATATATGTATATGAATCCATATACATGTATATTCATATGTGTGTATATATATATATATATATATATATATATGTGAAGGGGAGGGAGGAGAGAGAGGGTCTTTTTTTTCACTTTCTTTGTATCATTAGAGCTTAGTATAGTATCTGACACAGTAGAAGCTTAATAAATGTTAGTTGATTTATTAGAAAGTCTGGTATCAAATAAAAGAAGATGCAAACAGGAAGCATCGTCATCTAAGACACAGGCCTGCCTAGAAGTACAAGCAGCTCCTAACCTCAAGGAGATCACCCCCTTGTCTGCCAGACCTACAACAGTTGTTATTACATCTGGTGCCCACTAAGAATGAGAAATTTCTCTTTTTTTAATGAATACTCAGTTTCATTTCAACAGCCCATTGAAAGGTCTATCATCTTCATGCTTAAACTGATAGGAAATAGCCACAGAAGACCTCTGAAGAGATAGACAGAGCCCTCTATTCCTGGCTCCCCAGGTATCCATGTGAGCTGTCAGGCAGAGGAAACTGCATATACTTGGGAGACCAGGCCCCTATTGGGCTCATTACATGTATATGTGGTTTTCCTCAATAGAACAGAAGTTTTGTGAGGGCAGGGGCTGCTTCGTTTTTGCCTTTTTATACTTAGTACTGTCACATAATAAGAACTTAATCAATGCTTGTTTTTTGATGGTTCCACATAACAATTTTAACTTTTTAAAAATCCTTCCACATATGTTATCTCCCTTATCTCATGAGGTATACAGCTTAATATTTAGTATCCCTATGAAAACTGAAACAGAGCAATGAAGTGATTTCTACAAATTCATATTGTTTTTGGCATTTCCAAAACCACTTTAATCTGCAAAGGAAACTCATTAAAAGCTTTTGCATAAATGATGAACAGGCATCATTTTCTCTAGTATTTATTAAGCTGTGTCAGCTTCAGTAAACCAGAGTAGGCTACAACCTGAGGGCTGAATTCTGTATAAAAGCATCTCAGTACTGCTGAGGAGGATACCAAACTTTGCCTTTGACTACATGGAATGAGCAATACTTATTAGGCTGTTAATGGATAAGATACATTATACTAAATGAAAGACTTAATGACCTCAGTAACTTGGTGACACTGGCTTTTTAGCTTTATATTTTTTTTTCAAGAGTCATTGCATCAGACAACGAAAACCAGCCAAGACTTTCTGCCATAGATACATTAAAAAAAAAAAACCCAACAACAGGATCCATATATATCTAAGCAGTGATCTTGAAGAGAGAAAGCAAAAAAAGATAATTGCACTTCCAAGTGGCCCAAAAGGTAAAACATTTATACAAATACAAAACTCATTAAAAGAGAGCACACGTACAAAAGTCATTTAGTAGGTCAAATATATCAGAGCTTTCACAGAATGACACCAAGAGAACACTTGGGTGAAATCATTTCAGTCACAAATGGAGGTCCACGGCTGGAGTAACAAACTTATAAGGCAAAGGCACTAGCACAGAGACATAATTAATGGGGAACAATCCAGATCACCCCTGGAATATTCCTTCATACCAGTTTTTGACTATATGACTGGTTAATGTAATAATGTCCCCTTCTTTAAATCCAAGTTCTTCTTGAATTTCAGGAACAAAGTCAGAGAGACCATGACAGCATGGATGATCCAGGAGAATTGAAGGAACTGAATCTGCTGGAGAAGGGAATGAAATTTGATTTTACTCATTGTCAACTTTCAAAGGCTTGAATGCAGTCTTTGGCTTGTAATTATAATTAGAGAAAGCAGTTGATAAACATATTTGGTGCTGTAACTTCCTGTGCAGTTCCTGCAAAATGTTGGCGGACTGTTTGTGGTAGTCTAGCATGGCTTCTATAAATACTGCCAACTGATTAACTCGCTCTATATCATTTTCTAACAAATTAAGCATTTCTGTTCTAGCCAACTCCTTTGACTCTTCAAATTGTTTTACTGCTTTTCCTAATTCTTCACCTGGTGTCCTAGAAACTTGTCTCCTTTTGAAGAGGGTGCCCAAAGAGAGTTAGGGCTGCCTGAGACCCCATAATACCAACATGCCAGGTCCTGCTGAAAGAATTCCACTCAAGTCTTCTCAGCCAGGGAAAAAGGAAAATTTATTGAAAATTCAAGTTCACCACATGGGGTGCTAGGCCATTTCATGGGGCTGTCACAGAGCAAGTCTGTGTGCTAGGGCATTCTATGGTGCTCTCACACAGAGTAGGTCTGTGCTAAGCTATCCCATGGCACTCTCACAGAGCAAGTCTGTACCGAGCTATCCCACGGCCCTCTCACACCACATGGAGGGAAGATGGGATTCTATATACAGAAAGGTTGTGGGAGGAATCTAGGGGTGGTCCAGAGGAGGAGATTGGAGAGGGTCTTTAGGAGGAGTCAGATGAGGTCAGACTCCAGTAATGAGTGATTAAGGGTGGGAAGTTGCTGGAGGATACCTGGAGACCATAGACAATAGTAGGCCAGGCCAGTTTAAGGGTAGGAAACTATTGGAACAAAGGGGGCTAAAGACTTGGACAGAGCCACAACTTAAGGGTCATGACCTCAGGCAAATGTCTTCCCTGGGAAGGTTTCCTTTTCCAGAGCCTGTACCTCAAAGAACCAAGGAGAGCTCAAAAAGGGGGGGGGGGGGAGGAGGGATTCCCAGAGCCTACACCTCATCACTTTTATAATCATAGTCCAAAGATGGCCTTCCAGCTTTTTCAAGTGATACTCAATCTCTTTTAGATCTTTCTCTTGTAATAACTGTAGTGGATCAATAAAGTTTTGTTTCATGTTGATGTCAAGAGAGTCTTTCTCTTCAGCCTTCAACTTCATGGATTCACCAATATCCGCCAATGCTTGGCCAAACTTAGAGTCTTGTCCAAGTTCTGTCCCATATGGCAGCATAGATTCTCCTAATAACCCTGTGAGTATCCTGAGGTTCCCTTCTGCCCTGTGATCTTGGACACAATATTCTAGCTTCCTTTTGTATGCTGGATTTGGCTGAAGATACTCGGAGCATTTTGTAAAAAGATCTACAACTGCTTTCTTGGTTACTTCTGTTTTCCTTTGCATTTCTAGGAATTCTTCATCTAGTTTCCTTCTTTCTGCTCGTTTGATTTTTTTCACTAAAGAGCTGACTAGCTTTGTGGACTGCTTTATCTGTCACAGACGTTGTGGACCGCGCCTGAGGCCAGACGGCACCCCGACCCTCCTGGAGCGAGGGGCGCGGGGAGCGCCGGAGAACAGAGGGGCGGGGGAGAGGGACTATGCGGTCCCGGGTGCGGAGTGGACGCCCAGGCCAGTGGCCCCCCTGTTCTCGGCCCGAGCCCCCACCCCCACCCCGCCTGTCACTGTCACTGCCGCAGCCACACCTACAAATTCATATTGAAAGTCAGTAACAGTCTAAATGTTGGCTCCTACTCTCTTCATGCTTAAGTAGAAAGACCTGAAGTTTGATATCACTGTTTTAACTTCCGAAAGGCAACATATTCCCAGCAACTGTTACCCAGAATTGTTCGATGAGAGCCCAGCTCCCCAGCTGTCTGAAAGGGTTGTCGTTAAATCCTCCCCTCTAAGGATCAAAACAAAATTGATCTTAATTCATTTTTATTTTAAAAGAAATGCAGCCCTTTTAGGTGACACATGGAGGGATTACTCTGAAATAAAATATTATTAGAATATCACAACCCCAAAGAGATTATGAGACCTCTTTGGAAGTAACAAGCCCCAAGACTCATACTAAGCTAAGGCCCGGTCTAAAAATACATAGGATAGTTTCCAGATATTGTGTCACTGCTTCAAAGAACAAAAACATGACCAAAAAAAAAAACAACAACAACAAAAAACCAACAACACACAAAGAAAATCACATGTATGAAAAACCTTAGAGGAGGAAGGAGGTGACTAGGATCAGCCTATATTTTCTGTTTTACAGACAAGAAAATGGAGACATAGGGCAGCTAACTTTCATATTCACAGGCAATTACCGGCAGAACCAGGAATTGGGAAAGAGCCCAGATTTTCCAACTTCTGGATCAGGGCTTCATGGATTAAACAGACCCCACTGTCCTTCTGTTATGAGTTGTCTGTGAACTATGAATATTCATGAGATGGCATTTTTCATCCAAGCTGAAACTCTATATTCCCAGCAAAATTTCTCCCTTTGATTCTGCTGAACCTCAAGAAAACCTATACATGTTTTACGGGTTTCAAAGTTTAAATAACTTTTAAAGGGATGGAGACAAATGTGGGAGGGGCAACTTTGAATTCCTGTTTACATTACTTAAGGCACCTGTCATGGTGAAGGCATAAATATTATTAACACTAGACAAGGATTCAACCTTGCACACCCCTGCTAAGCCATTTTAATACATAGGGATTTAATGATCAACAAGACCAAGTTCTGCTAATTAGTCTTGTGCCCACTGAATATGGCTGCTTTATTATCTCCAAGCCTTTAACTTCCAATTATTTACAGAACATTTAGTCTAGGGCAGAAAGACCATTAAGAAGACTCGTGACCTTCAAGCCCCCTGACAAGGAGTCTTCCCAGCAGGGGGAGCCTGAAACAGGCCTTCACAAAGCAAATTGCCTTGTTATTTCTTCCAATATCCCTGTATAACACAGAACTTAATTATTTTCTAGCCATGTGACCAGGGAAATAGCTGTCATGAATTGCTGGTTCTCTATTTTAGTTTCTCATACTGACAAAGTTCCTCATAATTATCTTTCTCCCTCATTTTCTGACAAGTACTTTTTAAAAAAATATTGTATCAAAAAGTTATAATTGAATATTTAAGAACTGATGCTTGACAAGAAAAATTGTGGCCAAATGGATAGAAAACTAACTTTGGATTTAGGAAAATCTAAGTTGCTAAGAAACTAAGTTCTAGCTGTATGACCATACCCGAAGGGTGCTAGCCAACCCCTCGGTGCCCCTAGATCTAGTCAAGACAGTAAATTACAAAGGAGTTGCTTATCTTTAAGAGTGGTAGGAGTTCCTGCATTTGGCAATTAGCCTCACTAATGAAATGGTAGGTCTGCACCAAAACACACAAAAAAATAAAGAAACAAAATTGTTATGCAGCCATTTTTCTGCAACAACTTGGGAGGTTTTATATTTGTGTGCCTGTGTATGCCCAGAAGTTGATTCTAAGGTAGAAATCTGTGTGGATGTGTGTGTATATGTGTGTGTGTGCTTGTGTGTGTGTGCCTGCGCATGTATGAATGGCTGTATCTTTAAAGGCTTATAGGTATCATGGAGACCTTTATATGTTTACATTCACTTATCCTAAATTCTCCTTCATCCTTATTAACTATCTTTTCAAACGAAACATAGAACCAGGAAAAAAGATCCAGGTCAGGGTGCTGTAGGATACATTTTCACTTCATTGTAGGTTACAGGGATTTGGGGGCATTGAACATACTAGATTTTTTGGCAACCACAAGCTCTGCACAGCAAAATAATGCAGTCAGATATCTTTGGGTTGGGCAAAGTGGGTGAGGGATTTACTTGTTTTTAACCCCCACGACCAATACACTAGCTGACATCTCCTTGAAAATACACACACACACACACACACACACACACACATACACACACGCTTGTGTATTTACATTAGAGTACCAAGAGGGAGAAAAAAAAGAGAGAAGAATTGAAATGTTTCTTTTTAGATCCAGGAAATTAGTGTTATTATTTTTTAATCAACAACAATACAGGGTGCTCATAACATAAAAAGAAAACAAAATACAATCTGATCCTGGAAAAGTTCAGCCAAATCACTAAAAGCTCACATCTGACTGTGTCAGAGAAACCCACTGGCTTTTTGATGATGAATAGATGAACAATCACACTCCTTAAAACACATTGATGGTTCCTGGGGTTTAGATCAGAAGAAGGCCTTTAAAAAACTGGGATGAGCTGACTCTACAAGCCATTTATTAGTTATCTCCTGCTGAACAAAGTAGTCCCTTTCCTCAGCGTGCTGCTTTTATTTCCTTCTGTACTTTCTATAGAGAGATAAAATGGAGAGATGTACTCTTTATCAGGGGAAATGAGAATTGGTTCTGTTGAGGTCTACATAGCTCCCTTCTGTCTGCTGAGTATTAAAAAAAATCCTTGAAGAGGACTGAAGAGATAACCTTAGCCCTAAGTGTGTGTGCAATTGTGAAATATGTGTGTTTGTGCTTAACAGGTGTGTGTGTGTAAATGTAAATGTTATGCCTAAACTTCAACAGTAAGTTCATACACAACAATGATGTCTAATGTTTAAGGGAGAAATAAATACCAGAAACATCTATTTAAAGTACTGAATAACTATAAATCCAAAACTGAACATGTGATAAAATCATTCATTCATTCAGAAAATATATAATGAGCACTATGCTAAAGACAAGGGACTATAGAAAGATAAGTTATGCATGATCACTCACCTCAAAAGTTTACAACTTTAAGCAGAGCTTGCTATAGTAGAAAAATGCTGTTGGGGTGGCTAGGTGTTGCATGGATAGAGTACCTGCCCTGGAGTCAGGAGTACCTAAATTCAAATTCAGCTTCAGACACTTGACACACACACACACAAAAACTAGCCATGTGACCTTGGGCAAGTCACTTAACCCCAACTGCCCCCTCCAAAAAGAAAAAAGAAAAGAAAAGAAAAATGCTGTACTTGGGATTGAGAAGCTTGCTTTGTTTGAATTGTGCCTCTGACATTTACTAGCCATAAGATTATAGATAATCTCTTTAATGCCAAGGTGTCTCAGTATCCTAATCTGTAAAATGGGGGTAATGATTCCTTCACTACCTTTCACACAAGGTTGTGCAAAGGAGAGCAATTTTTTAACTTTTAAAGTGCTATGTAAATATTATTTGTAATGCAGATTTTTAGGCACCCAGGAGGGTCCTCATTCACCAATCTGGATTCCTGAGGTGAAGACTGCATAATAGCAGTAAGGAGTCAAATAAGAGTGAAACAAGTAGCTACTAATTTGGACCTGCAAGGGCAGATTCCAAGACTGATGACAATCTACCTCCCCTACCTGACATAAGAGTCTCCTCATATGCAGGTTTTTAGGGCAGCATTCATAAGATCAATAATATTCCAAGTAACATTGAATGAAACAAAGATTGTTTCTTTGTTGAAACAAAGAAAGATTGAGATTCATAAAACCCAAGTGGTTATATAGAAAGAATAGTATACATTTTAGAATACACACACACATTCTTACCTATAGGTCTCACTTACATAAATCTGCCTGATGGACCAGATGGGGAGAGGAAGAACTTTCCTAGGATTATGGAATTCTCTACCTTCAGTAATGAAGTTTTCTGGTTCCCCACTGCTGCACCAGCTCTGTACTTCAACTCAATTAAAATAAAATAACAGAAGACCGTGTCCCTAGATTTTATTTGGGGGGGTTGGAGGGAGAAGAGGGTTCCCCATCTACTTTTCTCACATATTATTATTATCAGCTGTGACTAGAAAAATGGTAATATGGTCAGTAAAGATGGAAAGTCATGTATGACTGTACATGGAGACAGAATAGGCAATTCCCTATTCAATCTAACTGAAGAGAGCCCAAGCGATTCGCATATTCAAGAGCTCCTCCTGTACCTGACTGGTTATGGGATTTGAAATTCCACCATTAGCAATTCATTCTTTTGCATTAAAACTTTGCCTTCCCCCTTTTGAATCATATATAAGCCCCAAAAGCAATCACATATTAAACATTATTAGTCATTAACAATTTTAAACAATTAGTTGAAATATCAAGTAACTTGGACTAGAATTTTGAAATAACATGAGGGGAAATAGTTTGTGGTTTTGATTTCAGAGAAACCTTGGAGAGAAGTATTTAGAGGTAGCTAGGTGATACAACGCATAGAGCGCTGGACCAGGACAGAAAGAGCAGAGTTCAAAGCCTTCCTCAAGTTTGACCTGTTTTGACCCTGGGCAGGTCACTTAACCTCTATCTGCCTATTTTATAATTTGTAAAAGTGGAGACAATAATAACACTTACCTCATAGGGTTTTTCTGAGTATCGAATATGCTAATATTTGTAAAATGCTTTGTAAACCTTAAAGTGCTGGATAAATGCTAGCTCTTACCTGGAGGACTCTCTGGCAAGCCGAGCACTAAGAACTGGACATGAGGGCAATGATTCCTTTAAGCATGTGAGGGATTGTGGGATGTATCACCAGGATATAGCGAGATACTAAAAGAAAAGCTAGGAACTTAATATTTCTAAAGAACTTCAAAGTTTACAGAAGACTCTTCCCCCACCACCCCCAACAACTTTAGGAAGTGGTAAGGATTGAGAATATTATTATCCCCACTCTACTGGTGAAGAAATAGAAACTGAGAGATAGAAGGCAGGATCATGCTGCTAGTAATGATGAGGAGAAAAGATTTAAACCCAAGTAATCTCTAAAGCTAAATCCAATGCCCTTCGGGGGCTGCCTCTAAGATTTTGCCTAGAAATATTAACTCTTCCACTCACATAGGGGAGGGGAAGAGTGGGATGTTTTGTTTGCCTGGGAGCTAAGATCTCATTCAGTTCTCATTCACTATTGTTCTCAAAACACAATCTTGGGGCAACAAAGAGATGAAGTGAATAGAGCTCTGGCCCTGGAGCCAGGAGGACCTGATTCAAATTTGGTCTCAGACACCTGACACGTTCTAGCTATGAAACCTTGGGCAAGTCACTTAACTCCAATTGCCTTGCCTTCCCCGCTTCAGAAACAAAACAAAGCATACACCTGAGTCTATGCAGGCAGGTAAAAGAAAGAGCTGTGTGAATTTTGCATAATTCAACTAGTTGTCACTTAGATACTGCTATGGATTGCCTATCTTGGAGGCCAGGGGTGAGAAACCTGTGGACCTGAGGGCACAGGTGGCCTCTATGTCCTCAAGCAGTACCCTCTGACTAAATCCAAACTTTACAGAGCAAACCTCCTTAATAAAAGGACTTGGTCTTGAGGTTGCAGGTTCCCTACTCCACCTCTAGGTACTGGTACTTTTTCCTCTGGTGCAGATTACTGCCTTGTGAAGTCATCATTCTTATCCAAAGTGAATCCCAGAGAGACTCCACTCAGGACCCTGGAGGATTTCTGGTTTCCTTGTTTGGGGTATTCTACAGGTGATTTATCCATTTTATTTCTCAGATGTGACTCTAGGCAAGTCACTTAAATCTTGGTGCCTCTGATTCCTCAGATATAAAATGATGGAGCTAGATTCAAAATTCAATAGACTCTAAGACTCTGTCTAGCTCTAAATCTATTTTCCTGAAAATTAAGGTGCAATAAGCAGAGAAGCAGTATTGTGTAGTGACTATTTCTTAATGGACTAATGATGTCCAGGTCTCAAGTCCAGGGTTATGAATTATATGCCAATGGCTTTTTCTCCCTCTAGTGTTTCTTTACCATGTCCCTGTAAATGTGTGTGCCCACTCTTTACCATAGAAACTAAGTGCCTTGGTGGGAGAATCTGATCCAGGTTTATAAGTGGGTTGTGATGTGTTTCATGTTATTATATTATTTATCAGATTATTATAATTATATAACAAATATTATATATAACTTTTATATCATGATTAATTCCTTTATTTTATTGTTAAGTAAATGGTTATATTTTGGATTTTAAAGTGTTAGGATTGTGAGTAGCTAGTTGTGTAAATATCACATATAAGGGTGTGTTACACTGTAGGGGGCTGGTTTTGTGAATAGGAAACACGCAGGAGAGAGCCCAAAGGGCTAGAGTGTATTTTCTCCTGATTGCACCACCTAACAGTGCCTTGGACACTATTAACACCCAGTTAATACTTAATTGAAATAAAGAATGAATATCCAACACCTTTAAACATAGATTTTGTTACTCCAGATACTCTCTCATTACTGCTTTTCCCATGCTTCATCATCCTTCTTTCTATAAAATTATCTATAGATATTAATTATCTTAATAATTTCAAATGTTAGCATAAGGTACTGAAAGTGAAACACATATTAAAATATTTAATCCTTGAAGGTTACATTAGAAACGTTTAGAAAGTACTTCTGGTAAAATAACTTGGGGAAACAGTATGGTAGAGGAGCAATGGATTTGTGACCAGAAAACCTGGATTTCTTTAGCATTTACTAGTTGTGTGTTACCAGAAGTCATCTTGTCTCTGAGTCTCATTTCACCAGCTACAAAATGGAAATGATAATAATAATAATCCTCACATGTCTTTGATCATAGGGTTGTTCCCCAAGATATTAGTTCTTTCTTGTGAGATGTATGGAGTGTTCATGGAAGACTCAAAGTGACAGAAGCAGGCTCTGTGGAGTGCTTAGAGTTCGGTCAGACAACAGAGATGCCAAGGTCATCCTCTACATCCTGGGCCATTGCCAACTGTCTTGATTTTTGTCTCTGAATCAGACTTCAATGACTTTGGGAGAAAGCTTGAGGCTGAAGACTTTTTGCCATTCTGCCTCGCTTAAATACAATTCTAGTGTAAATCAAGACATTACCTGGGATGTCACTGGTCCTCTTTGAAAAGGAAAGATTAATAACAAATTCTTATTTGTAGGAATAGTCTTCAACCTTGATGTATGTATGTACTGGGGATCCATTGATGATATCTGTCCCCTCATATGGAAAATTCAGACCTTAGAGAAAAGCTACTAATGATGGTTCACATCTATAAAGTATATTATGGCTAACAAAATGTTTTATTTATGATGATGTTGAAGTGTAGGGATACTTGAGACCCCAAAATACCAACACACGAGGTCTTGCCAAATGAATTCAGCTCAAGTCTTCTCTCAGCCAAGTTAAAAAAAAAATATATATATATATAAAAGATTCCCCATATTGGGTAGATTCTTAAGGAGTCTGAACATTTGTGCTTCTTTTTTTTTGAGCGGGGAAAGAAGGGCAATTGGGGTTTAGTGACTTGCCTAAGGTCACATGGCCAGTAAGTGTTAAGTGTCTGAGGCCAAATTTGAACTCAGGGCCTCAGGATTCCAGGACCACTGTTCTATTCACTGTTCCACCTAGCCATTCCCGCACCACCTCACCACCCCCAGTATTTGTAAAGCTTGTGTTCACAAGAGGGCCAGATTGCATCTGAGCTGGATTGAATCTGAATACTTTCATGGAGGCAAGACGGATCTTATATACAGAAAGTGTGTGGGAGGGACCTAGGAGTGATCTAGTAGTCTGGGATGATGGGAGGAGGAGTCCATGGAGGATTTTGATGAGACTGGGGTGACTAGAGGTCAGATTCCCAAGAACCAAGAGAATGGAATTGATGGGATCAAGGGTAAGAAACAGATGGAGGCAATCCAGAGGTAACTGACAAGGCAGCTCTAGGCTAGGTTAAGGATAACAGATTTGGGCATGCAAAAGTCAGGTTAAGTAGGAAAATTCAGGAGAGTTCAAGGTGGGGGTTTCCCAGTGCCTGTAGACTAATGGGACTCAAAGAAGGAAAAAAATCTTGGCTTGAGCTGGCACCCCATCAATGGCATTGTTATTATGATTTTATAGCTTGAAAAAAGTGGCTCTGAGGGAGCTTAAATGTCTAAAATCAGTCACTTAACTATGTGTTAGAACTAGTATCCAAACAAAAGTCTTCTGGCTCTAAGATTCAGAGCTCTTTCTATCACAATATTCCACATATTCTCCATATCCATTTGTGAATATTTCATCACAATAATAAACTGCTCAACCAATATAGATTCCTACATTGAATTGAGGTGCTATATGCATGTTTTAGATGATTAGTTCTTCTTTATACCACTTGACTGCACTTTGCCTAGATATAAATGAATCATAAAAATCTTATGCACCCACCCATATTTAATGCTTAATGTTGAATGACCTCTACATGACTTTCTGGTAACATTTTTACATAGATTTTTTTAAAGATATAAAAGCATTTTCCCCATAACGGTTTAATATAGGGAAATATATGTAATACACACACACACATATTCTCAGAACAAATATATAGACACACACATTGCATAATCTGGGTGTTCAAAATGCTACACAAATAATTAAAAATACCATTGCCATGCAAATTATATCCTCCCAGATTTGACATTTGAATTGCTAAAGAAAAAATGTGGATGTCTAGCAGAGCTACAACCCACCCAGACTAGCTCTGAGTGAGAGCAAACATGTTTTCATATGGTTCCTGTAAACATTGTTTGGGGGTTTCAATGTGTTAGGAAAAATGCTACATGACTCGTGCCACCCCACAATATTCTCAACATGTATAAAACTTTGTGTCATTTCAGATTATTCAGGACCCCTTTGGGAGTTTTCTTGGGAAAGATGTGGCTTGCCAATTACTTTTCCCACTCATTTTACAGATGAAGAAACTGAGACAAACAGGGTTAAGTGACTTGTCCAGAGACATATGTCCCATAAGTGTCTGAGGTCAGACTTGAACTTCTTGACTTCAGGTCTAGCTCTATCTCCACTGTGTCACCTAGCTGCCCCATATAATCCCACTGTGATACACCTGTTAAACCAAATAATTATACATATGTATTTGAAAATTACTGTAACTTTTTTTACTCAATCACTTATAAATGAAAAATTGTATGTTATTCAACCCATACCTCTACACTGATGGATTTGTGATTCCACCTCTTCCACTGGATGTGTACTTCACACTTTCTCATTGTGTGGGATAGATATGGTGGCCACCCCTCGTTGAATTTAAGGCTGGGCTTCTAATTCAGTTTTCCTGTGAGAACAAGCTGTTGACCCTGAAGTGTTCCAGGAGAAAGAATGGGAACGCAGGAAGTAAACACATCTGCACATTTACCCAGGTCAAGAGACTAGCAAAGATGGGAGTTGTATAAGAGTTCTTAGAATAGTAAATCTCTAGGATAATCATATCTGCTTGTTCTCATAGAATCTGAGCCCACAAAATATAGAATACTTGGTTCCTTGCCCAGTTATACTGTAAGGGCAAGCTGACCGTGAAGTATTCCAGGAACAAGGGCAAGGACATAGGCTTTGATCACATCAATACATTAATCTGAAGAAAAGGGGGCCCCCCAAATGTAGGAGTTGTGCCAAAATTCACACTGCTAAATTGACAAAATAACCACACCTGCTTACTCTGTGTCTCATCACTGTCATTGGGATAGACTTATCACTTTTAGATTGTCCCTTCATGATAATGAGCTGAGAGGAAGGGGGTTAGGGAGGGAGAGTTACGAGTAAGGTCTACAAAAGAATTTGTCTCACCTAGGCTTGGCGTGGTCTAACACTGAGAATGTATTGATTGCACTCAGTGTGAATCACCCTTTCTCATGAGATTGTAATAAACTCCTTTCTACTTTCTCCCTTGAGAAGCCTCTGAGCATAGTTTGGGTAAGGACTTTTCATGTCCCACACACTGTTCTCTAGGACATGTCCATATCTTTCTATAACTTCTCCACAGAGGATCTACCCAAATGCTGAAGGCCTTCTTTTGATTCTTTTAATATTTCAATACCAGAATTCAAGCTATCAACATGATCAAAAGGTTGTTAAGATCATGAAGTTAAAGCCAGAAAGGAATTTAGAGGTTATCTCTTCCAATGCCTCTCATTTTACATATGAGGAAACTGAGTCACATGATCCAGTTTCCTCTAGGTAATTAGGGGCAGAACTGGGGTTTTGAAGTTGATTGTTCTGACTGCATATCCAATCTTCTTTTTGTTATACCACCGGCCTCCCTTATCTGATGTCTCTCTTTAATCTGTGGGTTCAGGCCTCCTGAATTCCTTTATGGTACCTTTTAAGGACTTCAGGTTATGTCAAAGATGTATCTAGGTGAATAAAGGAAAAGGAGGGGGAGGAGAAAACTGTCATGTGTGGGTTGACTTCTGAGTATACATATTTACAATACTGTTGAGTTTGGGGGTTTAGGGTTGCTTGAGACCCCAAAATACCAACACACTGGGTCCTGCCAAATGAATTCGACTCAAGCCTTCTCTCAGCCAAAGTAAAACAAAGTTTATTAAAGATCTGCCATAATGGGTAAACTCTTAAGGACTCTAAGTATTTGTGACACTTGTACAGACTAAATCTCATCTACATTGAATCTGAGCTCCTTCATGGAGGCAAGATGGATCATATATACAGAGACTGTGGAAGGGATCCAGGAGTGGTCTAGAAAAGGGGATTGGGGAAGGTCTTGAGGAAGAGTATAAGAAGGATCTTGATTGGGACTGAGGCAAGACTCCAGAAACCAAGAGAATGAGATTTTGGGGAAACAGTCAGAGGCAATCTGAAAGTAACAGACAGGGGGAGAGCTAGACTAGGTTAAGGGTAATGAGATTCAATCACATTGATAACGGAAGGTTTATGGTCTCTGGGAAACATCAGATCAAGTGGGAAGATTCAATGGGTTCCCAGAACCTATATCCCATCAATACCAAAATTCTATGATTTGGGGTTATGTCCTTATTCATGGTTTTTGCTAAGGTTAGATATGGCTAGAGATGTGCTTATGAATGTTTAACAACTGGCTCTCTGGGGGGAAAATGTGCCTACAACAAACACTTAAATTTAATCTGGGTTATTAAAATTTTATCCATCACTTTCTTAAATCTGGGCAATCAACAAAGCTATAAATCAAGCTTTTATTTGTAGCTTTGCCAATTTCTGAAGTGTAAATGCTCATAATGAAAATTTAACAATGGGCACTTGCCAGGTTCAAGCTTGCTCCTGCACACCCTTGGATAAAGTCAATATTTATGTAGGAATTTAAAATTTACAAGCATTGTAAATACAGTATCTAATTTGATCAATAGCCCTGTGAAGTTAGAGGTAGCTGGGTGGTGCAGTGGTACAGTAGAGTCGAAGACAAGAGTTCAAATCCAGCCTCCCTCAGACACTTGATAGCTGTGTAACCCTAGACAAGTCACTTAACCCTGTTTGCCTCAGTTCCTCATCTGCAAAATGAGTTGGAGAAGGAAATGGCAAATCATTTCATTATTTTTGCCAAGTAAAGCCTAAATGTAGCCACAGAATCAGATATTTCATGACCAAAATGACTGAACAATCTATGAAGTTGTTACTCTTCTGTGTTACAGAGGAAGCAATGGAGGGTTAGAAAAGATAAACAACTTTCCCTTATTTGTCTCCCATGACAGGTTATACAGCTAAGAAGCATCAGAGATCAAATTAAAACCTGGGGCTCACTTGAAAGTCTCCCTGTGTCCATTATTATATATTGCTCTCCTGGAACTTAGGTCATTTAGGGGAAGTAGAGCTAAATTCTGAGATGTTCACTAGAAGAACGATCACTCATATACATCAACTAGAAGATGATAGAAAGTGGGATCTGAGTGGGAAGAATAACCTATGCTGATTTGTAAATTCTGAAAAGACAGTAGGTACCAGAGGGGTTCTGCTTTGAGAAAACCGAATGAGTTTCAGTGCTTAAGCTTTGTGGTTTCTGCTTCAGCAATTCAGGCTTTTTTTTTTAAACTCATTTCATGGCTTCCTGATTCTTAGCTGTCTTCCAAACAGCTGAAATTGCTGAATTAAGTGATTTGCCAGTGAATATTATCCTTCCTTGGGTGAGGGCCCTCTATTGAAACAAGGCAAATGTGAATCACAAAACTTTGGCAAACTTCTTTGCCATCTAGCCTCTGGAGCGAGGCCTTCAGCTAAACTAACTGTGGAGGAGAGGCAACCAGCCCTAGGATTTTATTAGTTGTTAACTAAGATGTTGTTGCTTTTTCAAGTTGCTAAATTAAATACGAACTCTTTCTAAAAGGAGTGTCTTTATTATTAAACACTATAACTCTTACAAGTTAGTACATTTTGACTTTAAAGACAGTTCAGAAAGAGGAATGAAAATACAAAGGAAGTAATATCAGTTGTTAATAATAGTGCAGTATGGTGGGTGGCTAGAGAGTGTGGAGAATGTACATGAGCATGATTATTGTGAGATTTGGGCAAACACCCTCTCAGATAAAGTAACCTTGGGCCAAGGAAATAGAATGATTGGCTTGTGTAAATAGAAACTCACAAGTTGACATTTATCCCCTCCAAAAGAGCCAGTCTAAAAATCAGGAAAAGATTTATTTAAATTCTACTTCTGAAGCCTGCTGATTGTGGGACCCCAGGCAAATCACTTGGTCTCTCAATAACTGGGACAGCTCTAAAATAAGAAGCCTTAGAGACGTTGAGGCAGCCAGGTTGCCTAGTGGATAGAGAATCTGGAAGACTGGAGTTTAAATCTTTCCTCAGACACTGACTAGCTGAGTGAAGTGAGCAAGTCATTTAACTTTCTCTCCTTCCTTATTTCTGCTCCTGGCTTCTTCTTTCAGGTCTCAGCTAAAATTCTACTTTTTATGAGAAGTCTTTTCTCATCCCCCTTAATCCTAGTGCCTTCCTTTCCTCTGTTGATTAATTCCAATTTATGCTGTTCAGATTTTGACTAAAGCATAGTTTTTTACATGTTATCTTCCTCAATAGACTGTGAGCTCCTTGAAAGCAGAGATAAGACTCTCCTCTCTTCCAAATGTCCCTATTTCTGCCAAAGTCATCACCATCATTCTAATTCCCCAGGTTCTCAACTTATCTCACACTCTTTCCCCTCAAAGATTCAACTATTTGTTAAATCTTGCAATTTCTTACTTTGTTTCTCTCACATACAATCCTTTGTCTCCATTCACACAACTGCAATTTTAGTTCAAGGCCTCATCCCAACCTGCTTAAATTATTGCAAAAATCTCCCATTTGGACCCACTCCCCAAGTCGCTCACCACTCCAGTCCTTTATATATATATTATTTATACACTTGCTTCCAAAATAATTTTTCTACGGGTCTTCCCTACCTCAAACTACTCCAGAATAATCTCTAAAATAAAATATAAACTCCTCTGTTTAGTTTTTTTAAATCCCTGTCCTGGATTTAAAAGTCCTGGAAAGTTGAAGTCTCACTAGACATTTCATGCTCCTGAATTCTGAAAACCATCAAAATTGGTCTTCCCTCTAATGCTCATGTTATAAACATGCTCAGCACAGGAGTAAACAATATTTGTTGGAGAGCTAGGAAGATTTTCATTATCTTTATTTTACATCTATTCTGTCCTGAATAAATGGGTAGCTTCCTCAAAAGACTACAGTAAAGAATCAGACAAATGCAAGTGCTTTTATGCTACTTCCATTTGAATTTCCTGCCTTGCTCCTCCCTTCAAAACTGCATTTAATCCCAGTTCTTCTGGATTACAATCTTTCTGACCTGCCCATTACATATATGTGATGTAGATACAAAGGTGTCCTAAGAATTAATAGTAACAGTTACTTTCCCAGGCCCCCTGAGGTGGTTTGAGTCTTATTCTTGGCCCATCCTGTAACTTTGGAGCATCTTAATACCCCTTCCCCTTAGCTTGAAATACCATGCAACTTGTACCAAAAGAATTTCTTTTGTTCCCCTTATCCTGTGTTCTCCATCCTGTGTCATTCATTTTCCTCATTCTGTGTCACCCATCCTGTGTCTTGACAATTTTTCTTTATCTTGCAAGCAACCACCTTCCTCACCTTGTTTGTATTTATCTCATCCCTAAATCTCCAACCCCTTTAGAAACCCTAAAACTACATCATCATCCTATAGGCTATGTAACTTTCTGTGAATATAAGTCTGGTCCTTTTCCTATGTTTTCCTATGCCTTTGTTTAGCTCTTTGCTAAGTCCCAGGCCTGTATGCTTTTGGGTCAATAAAGCTCCCTTTGACTAAAAAGAAGGTCTGATTGAATTATTTAAAAAAAAATTCTGAACCAGACACCTCTCTGGCTTTGTCATATATACTCCTTATTACGTTCCCTCCACCCAATATGAATTTGTGTTTCATGTATCTCATGATTGGATAATGAGGCTCTAATTCGGTGTGGGGTGTTTCAGGTAATATGTATGAGGCTAGCTAAACGTACATGTTAATGAAAAGCTGGTGACTATTGCTTGGCCCTAGCCCATCCAACCCAGCTTAGCTCAGGCTTCTTCCAGGAGGAAACTCACAGATTTCTTCCAACTATATGATTGGATAGGGTGCTCTCCCCTTCCTCCCTTATTCTGATTTATGCTTTTCTTATATGTCCTATGTGGCGTCTGTTTTTGTAACACCCATTGTTCCTATAGAATTTTGGGGAAATCAAAATGTCAGCATTTCTCACACTCACTCATGATGCTCCATGGTTCTCTGGGCCTTATACTAGCTGCCTCCCATGCCTGAAATGCACTCCCTTCTTACCTCCAATTCAAAATCTCTTCCTCTAAGATGCAGTTCACATAGCATTGGCAGGGTAGAAACCCAAGCCGAGAACTTTGCCCTTTACCCAAAAAAGAATTTGGGTCCCATTTGTCCATGACCTTGGAAAATTTGACCTTGGAAAACCCAACCTTGAACTCTCCTTGAATCTTCCCACTTGATCTGGCTTTTGCCTGAGGTTATAATCCCCTCAATGGGTCTTTGATTATCACTAAACTCTATTCTCTGTTACCCTTAATCTAGCCCAACCCTCCACTGTCTGTTATCTCAGAATTGTCTTCAGCTACTTCCCACCTATGATCCTATTAAAACCTTATCAAAACACTCCCATCAAGATCTGCCCTAAACCTCCCTTCCAAACACTACAAACTACTTGGCCAACCCTAGATCCCATCCACAGTCTTTCTGTATATAAGATCTATCTTGTCTCCATGAAAGTGCTCAGATGCAAGCTGACCCACTTGCATCAGTGATACAAATGCTCAGATTCCATAAGAATCCAGCTAATGCTGAGATTCCTTAGGAGTCAGGCCAGTATGTAAGATCTTTAATAAAGTTTGTTTTACCTTGGCTAAAATGCTTGGGTCAGATTTGTTTGGGTTGAAAAATACCCTTCATCCTTAATTTAGTAAGAAAAGTAAACACAGAGATGCCTTAGGATAAGAACAGGAGTTTATTCTCTTCCCCGAGAGAAGAGGGCAATCTGTTCCATGTCTGAACATGGAGGAGAGGGCGTGTTTCCAAGGGTAGAATCAGAATTTATAACCCAACTTAGTCAGGCCCCCTTTCCCAGCTGTTTCCTCTCTCATTGGTGGAGAGGCTCACCTCACCAAATTCTTCCCTAGTGGGACAGCAAGAGAAGAGAGGTGGGGAGGGTCCCACCAAGCCTGGAAAAAAGACAAAAGAAGGTAAAAGTGATTGACAGCAGCCAGAGAAGGGGGGGGGAGAGGGATGGTTAACAATCCCAGATTGAGAAGTTTTCACTCATTCCACACAGTCCCCGTTTTCTCTTTTTACTGTGAAAACTTCTCATGAAATGGCTCATCTTCCCAGAATAGGGTCTGCTGGAAAGACTCAGTCTTGATAAGGGCCAGGTCTGGGGAAAGCTGTCAGCATCTGATGTTGTCTTCTTCAGATCCCTTGGCTCAGAGGAGAGGTGGTCTTCAGATGCCTACTGTTCATATACACCAGCTAGCACAGCCAGCCAGTCCTAACAGGGTTCTCAGAAACATGACTTTACATCAGGTGTCCAGTTTCCCAGCCATGCAAGACTAGGTCCAAACAGTGCAATTAAATAGTTCAGTTTTTCTTAGCCACACCGGCCTAAGCTCGGGCAATACAACAGTGCTTTTCCACATTTTACAAAGTTAAATGCTTATATTAAGTCAGGCATATATTAAATTTCTTAGATGGCTCACAGTATACTAGGTTTTATAAAGGTGATTTCATTTCACTAAGGTAACCCAATAAACTTACACACAAACCATACCCATTAACATCCAGTTCCTTGTATCTCAGTGATTAGATCACAAATGTCTCATGTATTTAGACAATTCAGAAAAGGAATTTTGCTTCTCCATTTCCAGTCTAGGGGCTACCAGATAATTCTGACTTACTATAGGTTGGTACAATCATTTATCTCGCAATTATAACAATTAAAAATGTTTCCAAGTAGTCCAGAAATTATTCTCTTTTTAATATTGACTAATTATAACAAGGTTGAGACAAATGTGATACTAACTGAATAATGGAATAATATTCCCACAAACCCTTGACTTACTTGTCCTCATATTATCACAAACTAAAGGACCCTGACTTGTACAAGAATACTTATACTAAACCCTAAGTCTAGCATCTTTATCTTATAGTAATTAAGATGTTCCAGAATCAAGTAGATTTGTTGTCTCATTTGAAAAACTTTTGATTATTGAAACTTGCCACCAAGAATAGGGACAAAATTATAATGAGGGAACCATATTTCTCAAACTCCAGAATGCCAATTCCAGGCATGATGCATACCATGCTGCAAACTCCAGCGAGCCAAGCTTAAAATCTGCCAGGTGCTTGCCAGGTAAACCCTGGTCAGAAGAATCCTACCTCAGCTCATGCTGAACAGTCGTTTCTCTGACCTTCATACCTGTATCTTAAAGGATCTGGCACGATCAGTTGGTGGCTTGGGCAGCCTCTTTCAACACTCCTGTCTGGAGGTGAACTCAAAGAAATAGTCCGTTAACAGTCCCATCAAGTTTTAAATAACAAGCACCAACAATCAGCTTAAGATGTGATTATAATCTTACATTAGTTAAAGAACATCTTTGAAGTTAGCATCAAATAACCTACATACTTTTCTTTTTTTTCTTTTTAAATTTTATTTTTTTATTGACTTATTTGTTTTCTTTTAGTTTACATGATTCAGTTCCAGAAACACTTGTGTTTCAGATTTTTCTCCCCTTCCTCCCCACTCCCCACCCCCACCATGGTGGCATACAATCATGTGTAGGATCTGCAAACTCTTTCACATTGTACAATAGTCTGGTTGTATAGGTGTTGTAGCCAATGGAGTGAACAATGAGAAAAGAGAAACAAAAACCAAACATAGAAAAGAATGATAGCATGCATTGCTTCAGTCTCCATTTAAACTCTGGTCTTTCTGGATCTTTCTCTGAATGTAGACATTTCCTTCCATCCTGAGACTTGAAGACTTGTCTTTTAACTGTGCGTTTCTGAGAAGAGTCCAGTTTTTCAAAGTTGGTCATCACACATATGATATATCTGTGACTGTGTACAAATTTTTCCTGGTTCTGCTCTTCTCACTTAGCATCAATTCATATAAGCCTCTCCAGGTAAT
>CM053594.1:260725686-260745470 GCA_028646575.1 Pseudocheirus occidentalis | reverse complement strand
ATTGTATTTCCAAATCATCACATTAAAAAAATTGAAAATTAAAACATTAAAAAAATTGAAAATTAAAAATTAAGTTTACTCAGCACAAAGACTTTTCTCCCCTCTCTTTTTTTTTCACGTGGGGGAGAGTTACAAATTCTCTTCCCTTATCTGAACTTTCTTTATAAATCCAGTCTGGCCACACCAAGATTTATAAAGAAAGGAATTTCATATGTTTCCCAAATTATGATTATTTCAGAAAAAAATAACATTTAGACAAAACAAAAAAAATTGTTCTACTTAACTTTATAACTTTTCCATTCCTGAACAACTTTTGAATTATTTCTGAATTACATAGTTTAGAAATGTTAACTTATATTCTACTAAAAACTTAATGTGAAAGCATTTCCAAACCCACTTATACAGGAAATAAGTTGCAACTTTATAACATTGGAAGTAATCAGCAAAGTAATTTTTAAGGAACAAGTGTGCTCTTCCTTTCATCTGCCCCCACCCCCTGTTTTCCTTTCTCCCTCATAGACAACATTTAACTGAGTATGGCTATCTTTTTAACTCCTCTCTCTTTCACCTGCCTTTTGGAATGTAATGAGTGTCTTGATAGGCAGACTGACACCATTCTTTCTAACTTCCCATGACTTAGTTTGCTGATTTCTTAGCTTCCTGATTTCAGGTTACAAATTCACTAGCAAAGCCAGTGGGGGAGGCTCTCTCTCAACATTTCCTGAGGAATTCCCTTTCTGCTGTCTTTCTCTCTCTTTCGCCTGCCTTTTTGGAAACCTATGTAGAGTCTCCCTTGAATTCAGAACCCTTCAGCAGATGGAATGGGATAATTAACCTCTTCCCCACTCCCAGAAGCCCACGTGAAACTCCCCTGCGAATTCAGAATCCATAGCTGGAGGAAATAACCCTTTCCTCCAATGGTGGAAAAAAATTAGTATTATACTGAAGGGAAAATTATTCCCCTCCAGTAGTGGAGGAAATGACCCTTCCCCCCACTCAGTCCCCAAGGAGCTAATCAGATGGCCTCCCTACCTTGGGACCCATCAGATTTGCTTGCCTTTAGGGCTATATGCATATAATTTTCATGACTGAATCACCCTAGCCTGCTGACCCTTTTGTTTCACTTCAACTTCTGTCTTCTCTCCTGTGCCTGTTCTTATCTAAGGAATAAACCTCTCTTCAGCATCTTCCCAACCCAGAAGCCACGGCTCCCCACCAAGTCCAGAGATCACTGGAGAAAACTCCACAGGTCCCTGCCTCAAGACTGGCGTGGGAAGCAGCCGCTTCCAGGGAAGGGAACGGCTGCACAAGTCCCCAACTGTTTGGGTTGAAAAATACCCTTTATCCTTCATTTAGTAAGAAAAGTAAACACAGAGATGCCTTAGGATAAGAACAGGAGTTTATTCTCTTCCCTGGGAGAAGAGGGCAATCTGCTCCATGTCTGAACATGGAGGAGAGGGCGTGTTTCAAAGGGTAGAATCAGAATTTATAACCCAACTTAGTCAGGCCCCCTTTCCCAATTGTTTCCTCTCTCATTGGTGGAGAGGATCACCTCAACAAATTTTTCCCTAGTGGGACAGCAAGAGAAGAGAGGTGGGGAGGGTCCCACCACGCCTGGAAAACAGACAAAGGAAGGTAAAAGTGATTGACAGCAGCCAGAGAAGGGGAGGGAGAGGGAAGGTTAGCAATCCCAGATTGAGAAGTTTTCACTCATTCCACACAAATTCATCCTGGCAGGACGTGTGTTTTGCTATTTTGGGGTCCCAGCACCCCTAAACCTCAACAGCATCTAATGTCTTTCTTCATAAAACTAACTGCTAATGCCCTCTATTCCACCCATAGCATTTTGTTTTTAACTGTTGTATACATAAATATATATGTGTATGCATATATGTATTAACTTTGTGTTAATACTATAGTTTTTTATATATTCTTCTCTCTCTTATTAGAATGTAAAGTACTTTCAAGCAGGGACATTTCCTTCATTGTATTTGTGTCCCCAGCAACCTGGCACACATCCTGAAATGTAGCATATGTTCAATAAATGTTTCTTGATGGATAGTTTATTGATTCAGAGTGGCTGCTTACCAGGCTTTGGGAAGAGACCTTATGGGTCATCTTGGCCAACCTCTTTATTTTACAAAAACAATAACTGAGAAACAAAAAGTTTAAGTGCCTTTCCTGATGATGGGCATGGGTCCTGGGACTAGCTCCCCCCCCCAACTTTCCTGGAACTTTTCCTTGTGGCCAACCCTCTGGCATTCACCAGTTCACCACCTGAGGCATCATCTGAGGCATCTATCCATCCCAGTAATCCTTTCACTTGGCCTTTCATTATGGCCTACTCTCAAACTCCCAATTCTCTATTACCTCTAACCTAGACTAGCCCTTTCCTGACTGGATAGCCTCAGGCCACTTCCTACCCTTAATTCTATCTAGACCCCTTCCACATAGCCCAGGTTCCTCGTGTTTGCCTGGGTCACCCTGCCCTTCCTGTTCCTTCTCTATTACCTCATAGTCACCCCAGACTGCTTGACCACTCCTAGATGGTTCTCACAGTCTTTCTATATATAAGGTCCATCTTACTCCCCATTCAAATGCTTAGATTCCTTAAAAGTCTGGCCAATAGTGCGGAGTCTTAAAATCTCACCCACCCAGACCAATGTTCTAATAAACCTTATCTCTGGCCTAAAGAAGGCATGAGTCGAATTTAATCCAGGCAGGCTGGATGTTGTTTGCCCTTGAATTTTGGGGTCCTAGCACCCCTAGACCTCAACCCTCAAACTGTTAGGATAGTAAATGGCACACTCAAGTTTTAGATTCAGGTCCAATTCTCATTTCACCATCCTGTCTGTTGTTTTTGTTGACTACAAGAACAGTGAATGTTTTAAATGTCTTATTTTTTTATTCAGTTTTATTTTCAGGTCCCAAATCTTTCCATCTCACCTACCCGTTTTGTCCTCATTCTCAATGAGGCCTTCTCAAAGCATGAAAAGCAAAACATGTTACAAGCATGTATGTTGTAACGAAAATGACATCGAGTGGGACCATTAATCTTTTAAGTGGAGTTTAATGGCCAGTAACCACTGGGGGCAGACAAGTGAACCCAAATCAAGTGGCCCAAGATGCAATTTCTCTGGGTTTATATAGAGAAAACCCACAACACAATTGGTACCAAGGGGAAACCACAGCTTAGTGGAGGGAGGGAGGGAGGGAGGCAGGAAGGAAGGAAAGAAGGAAGGAAGGAAGGAAGGAAGGAAGGAAGAAGGAAGGAAGGAAGGAAGGAAGAAGGAAGGAAGGAAGGAACGAAGGAAGGAAGGAAGGAAGGAAGGAAAGAAAGAAGGAAGGAAAAAAGGGACTTCATTTATACTCAGAATATCACTTCTCTATTAAAGTTGGGTAGCATGTTTCAATTTGAGTCCTCTGGAATTTGATCATTGTGTTCATCAGAATTCCTAAATCTTTCAAAGTTGACTGTCTTCTCAATATTGTTGTTCTGCAAAATGATTTCCTGGTTCTACTCACATAGTTTTACCTAATTCATAAAGTTCTCCCAGGTTTTTTCTGAAACCATCCCCTTTGTTATCTCTTATAATACAATAATATTCTGTTATAGTCATGTAACTTGATCAGCCATTCCCCAACTGATGGGCATCCCATTATTTACTAATTTTTTGCTACCACAAAAAAGACTACTTATACATTTTTATACATATGGGTCATTATATATATGGTTCTTTCCTAGAACTAGTACTGATATTTTGGGGTCAAAGTTTAATCACTTTGGGGGCATAGTTCCAAACTGCTTTCTAGATTTTTTGAATTAGTTCACAATTCCACTAATCATGTGTCAACATACTTTTTCTCACAACCACTCTAGCATTTGTCATTTTCTTTTTTTGTTATCTTTGCCAATCTGATGCATGTGAAATATCTGAGTTGTTTTAATTTGTATTTATCTAATTATTAATGATTTGGAATATTTTAAAAATATGGCTATGGATTTTTTTCTCTGAAACTTTTAATTCTAATCCTTGATCATTTATTACTTGGGGAATGGCTCTTATAAATTTGAATCAGTTCCCTTTCTTAGAAATGAGGTACTTATCAAAGAAACTTGTAAAGATCCCCTCCCCCCAGATTTACTTGCTTTCTTCTATTTTTAGCTACACTTGTTTTACTTGTGTATTTTAAAACATATGTAATCAAAATTATCTTCTCTATTTCTTATTTGGTCGTGAACTCTTCACACATCTGTAGATCTGTCATGCAATTTCTTCCATGCTCCTCTAATTTGTTTACAATGTCATCCTTTATTTTTAAACCATATATTTGGATCTTAATTTGGTATAATATGTGAGATACATGTCTATTCCTAGTTTCTTCTGTTTTTCAGTTTTCCCAATAATTTTTGTTTAATAGTTAGGTCTTCCCAAAATAGCTAGGAAATTGGGGTTTACTAAGCTACCATCTTCATTTGTTTCAGTATACTTTGTACTTAATCTATTCCACTGATCAACCTATTTCTAACTATTCACCAAATTGTTTTGCTCATTATGCCTTTTGATGTAGTTTAATATCTTGTACAGTTAGACCCCATTCCTTCCCACTTTTCTTTTCTTTATTAATTTCCTTGATATTCTTGGTATTTTGTTCCTACAAATGAATGTTATCATTTTTTTAGTTCGGTAAAGTAATTTATTAACATGTAAATTAATTTAGATAGTGTTGTCATTTTTATTTTATTGGCTTTAGCCTATCCATGAACAATTAATATTTCTCCAACTACTTACATCTGTCAATTCAAAAAGTGTTTGTAACTATGTTCATATTGTTCTTATAGTTCCTGGCAGGTGAACTCCCAAATATCTTATACTGTCTAAAGTTATTTTAAATTAAATTTTTGCTTAATTTGTTTTTTGGTAATATACAAAAATGTTCATCTATTTTGTGGGTTTACATGAATTTATTTTATTTACTACAACTTTTCTGAAGTTGTTAATTGTTAAAATTAGTTTTAGTTGACTCTTTGGGGTTGTCTAAGTAAATCACCATATAATGTGCAAAATGTCTTGTGGATAGAGCATAAGACTTTGAGTCAAAAGATCTGATTATGATCCTGTCTCATAACTGAATATGTGACCCTGGACATGTCACTTAAATTGCCTCAGTCTTCGTTTCTTTCCCATATAAAGCAAGGATAACAATTATACCTACTTAACAGGGTTATTGTGAAGATCAAATGAATTAATATCTGTAAAGCATTTTATTTCCTCTTTATTCATGCTGTTTCTCAATTTTCTTTTCTTAGCATATCTTACTATCATTACCATACACACACACTATATATACATATAAGTATATATTGAATGGGGATAACAAGTACTCTTGCTTTACCCCAGATCTTAGTGAAAAAGTCTCTTGTTTATTCCTATTACAGATAACGCTGGGTCTTTTATTAAGGAAAGCTACATTTATTCCTCTGGGTTCTAGTGTTTTAAATAGAAAAGAATGTTTTTTCTTGTCAAAAACCTTTTTCTGAATCTGTTGATACAATCATATGATATTTGTTTTGTTTTTGTTGTTTTCTCTCCAATATTAATGATCCAAATCCTCAACTTTGTTTCCCTACTTGTCAATGTCATGCACTTAAAATGTAACTGATCATGTTTATAGATATATATTCTATGGATTTAAAATTCAGGGAAGTGAAATAATCCAGAAGTAGTGTGAAGCTTAATGAAAAAAGTACTGAACTTGGACTCATTGAAACTGAATTAGAATTCCAGATCTGACACTTACTATCTGGATAAACAAGGGCAAGTCACTTATTCTCACTGAGCCTCAATTACTTTATTAGTGCAAAAAGGGGGTTGTATTAGATGACTTATAAGTTACTTTCTAGCTCTAGATTCATTATTTTGTGATTCCATGACTAAACAGGGAATGAACCATAGGATTTTTCCTTTTACCAATTGGGCTTATGAGCCTTACCTCCAAGTATACAAGTGCTACTCAGTATCAACATATCTCATGACTACAAATTGTTTATCTTATGGTACCTTATAAGACGTGAAATCAAGCAATACTTATGTAATATTAGCTGCATGAGTTATATTTCTTTGGAAAACAATTTTATATACATTTCTAGAGGCTTTTAGAACACTGAATTCCAGGGGTGGCTAGGTGGTGCAGTGAATAGAGCACCACCCCAGGAGTCAGGAGGACTTTAGTTCAAATCTGGCCTCAGACAATGAATACAAAAAACTAGCCATATGACCTTGGGCAAGACATAGTCCCAATTGCCTTACCTTCCCCCCTCCAAAAGGCAACAAAACAAAACAAACTGAATTCTTGTCAGTATTGATTGGTTATTTAAAAGGTAGTAAGTACAGTATAGGCACATTCAAAGTCTCTCCTACTTGTGAAAAAAAAAAGCTTTTGCTTTGAAATAAAATTAAATCAAATTTATGTAAATGGAAGAAAAGGTCCAATCCTAACTCCTCCTCAATATAATTTCCATTCATTTAGATTCATGTGTTTTTTTTCCTTTTTCACCTTTTAATAATTTTCTAAAGGAAACTCATTTAGACACTAACGAGTCTAGATTAAACTTATTAAATTGACCTTTCTAAGCTTTTAAAAAAGATTTTTGTTGATAGTTACCCTGGAAAAAATGAAACAAGGGGATTTTTTTCATATCTCTTTATGGGAACACATAATACTAGTGATAATTTGCTATTTTAACATAACAGAATCATTTAATATATTCCTCATAGTTTCATTTTTACTGTTTGCATAAAACTACACAAGTGCTTTATATTCTTATTGACATTGAAAATAGGAATTCTAGTTGTTTAAACTCTGAAAATGAAAAATCTCTCATAAGTATTCTCCTGCTAAATCTTACCAGAGGCATTTAGTGTCTTTAAATATTTATATTTTTATTTCTTAAAGTTTTTTCTTTTCTATCACCACCATTGAATTTGAACATTTGTTTTCTAGCTACTATCACTTACCTCTACATAACCAGTATGATAAATACAGTGTCTCTGTCTTTAAGCCTCAGGATAGAAAAAAAGTGCCTCCAAAATGATTCATGGACTTTGATAAAGAGTCCCATATGGATTTGGACATGCTCTTAAAAGATCTATATGATTTTTCTTTTAATTTCTCATTTCTAAAAGGATGAAATATAAAATACGTTACAGAAAAAAAGAAAACAATCAAAATTAGTAGTATAAAATTTAGGACCATGGAGGGAAAAGGCATTCACCTAAAGGCTTTAAGTATTTGTCTTAAATTGCTTTTAAAAATTGCTTTTAATATTTATCTTTTTCTTTTTTAAGAACCAACTATTAATCGTAACAATTTATCCTTTAAGCTCCCATAAACTCATTTTTACTAAGGTAAGGGAATCATTTTCCTGTATCCACAAGCACTTCCATGTCAATCAAAATGTCATTCTGATTGTCAGTCATTGTGTGGAGTATCTGGATCCATGTTTTCTCATAAGAAAGACACTGAAACTACTGTTTAGCCCCAAAGTTTGCCGTATGTTAACCAGGAAATAGTTTGGTAGAGGAAATGAGAACAAGTGGATGAGTGTGGAACTAGAGATAATGGCTGTCAAGACATACAGGTTTCTAAACAAATGGCTCTTGTGTGAAATTGAAACTTATCCAGAAAAAAACAAACAAACAAAAAACCAGCAGGTTTCAGAATTGAATATTCACAAACTGAATTAATTACTTTGACAGTAATATCAGTAAAATCACAGAAATAAGTAGTCTGAAGAAGAGTCACTGTCAAGCAAAAAACATTGGTGAATAGGGCAGATTGGTATTACATCAACAAGTCAAGGTGAGGAACAGAAAGACCAATGATAGAAAAACTGAGGTCAAGGTCTAGAATAGCATTTGGGATTGTTTCCAGTAGGTCTTGCACCAAAAGGGATTCCCTGACAAATGTAGAGCAGATCTTTCCCTGGCCGCCTAGGACTGTGGGCTGACACATCTCCATCTTTGGAACCTAGCATCATAGAGTTAAAGGATCCAAGAATTAGGTATCCTTCCTCAGCTTGGCTCTTTTTCCATTCCTAGTCCATTTGTGTCTCTGATGGTAATGATCAGAATCTAGATTAATTTTGGACCTAATCAACTGAAGGTTAATCTAAACTGATAATACCACCTAAGTATGATAATACTGGTAACAAGTATGATAAAACTGATAATACTACCTAAGTGATAGCATGGACTGGAAAACTGGGAAGCAAAAAAGGTAATGGAGAGATGATTACTCTCTGATAGTCAGCAAAGATAATGAAGCCTTTTAAGGAGACTATCTTGTACGTAAGTCTGAGAGAAAATTCAGGCTTTTACTGTACTTTTTGGACCATCATCTAATAATCCTTTCAGATTTTACACCCAGCTAAGTAAATATTGTCCCTCAATAATTGATATAGTGATAGGCTATTTTTCGGTAGGCTTAAGGAAGACAGCAATTAAGAGACATAATCTAATGGTTCCACATCTAGGGCTAGAGTCTGTAGTGAAATATCTTTTAAAGAAAGCTTCAGATTGGTCATTTTCTGTTCTAGTCTATAACAGCATTTTGGGAGCAACAGTGTTTTTCAAAAGAATCAAACAAATCAATAATGAATAAAGCAATAAGCCTTTTATTACGTCATGTTTTAAGACACCCAATGGGAGGAACAGATTCAAAATCAGCAAGAATTTAGCGAGTGCTTATTATCTCGCCTCTGTCAAACTCTAGTCTAGGCACATAGGGACACAAAGACAAAAAGATATGGAACAATCTCCTTCTTTTGGAGTGGAAGCATGGCAGGCAGAGGGGACAATCAGAGGAGATGGGCTTATGAGGAAAGACACCATCAGGTCTCTTCCACAGAAAGGTTACATATAGCTAGATTTTAGTCACTAGTGGTCTGGGATATCATTAGCAGGAAAAGGGATGAGAGTCACTGAGGTTGCAGTGGAGAGGATGAGTTTTGATTTGATACACACGGTTTCCACTGAACTCTGCCAATCTTCCCCACTATGATGTGGGACCCCCAGGGTTCTTCATATCCTCCAAATCAAGCATTCAGTGAATACAAAAGTTTGAAAAAAATGAGCAGGATGAAGGGACGTGTCTATAGCAGTTATATATTAGAGTCACAGATGTCAATAAATGCTAGGTTTTTTGGACGACCACAATTTCTCTTGAACTGTAGTCAACATGTTATAAACTACCTTATTCAGCAACCATATTTAGAATATTCCTCTTTGCTTCATTCAATTCTCTTAAATTAGCTTCTAATATGTTTCTTTTTCAATATGATTCTGTTCTTCATGGGCTATATAGGAGTCAAAAGTCTTTGCAAATGACTTTCCTTGTATGTTACTACCTTCCCTTCTATAATAAAATTATCTTTTTTCTGACTAGGCCCAGCTAATCATGAAAAAAAATTAACTTGCTAAATTTATCTACTCTTGTTTTTTCCTCAGGAATGGAAAAAAAACAAAGAGAAGTAATATAGGTATATTTCTGTTGTTGAAAGTATGGATCTTGTGATTGGTCTTCCCTAATCTGTTGTTTTTCCTTGGTTTTGAAGAGGAATAATGTTATCATGGATGATGTCTTGACTTGCACCTGAATTGTATATAAATGAGGTAGAATTACACAGTCATCTGCCTCATTCTTTCTTCTTGACTCATTGAAGTCCAGTGGCAGGAAAAGAGATTGGTGATGACTTAGGATGCAGTGAATAACCTTGGCATCATCAGTGGCTGACCAAGCTCTAAGCACTCCAAAGCACCTCCTTCCACCTTCATGGCCATTGAAACAATTTTTTTTTCATTCACCCTTTCCACTAGGGGAAGTCTTCATATGCTTGGAGTGGACATCCCCATAACACACCAATGGGTTTGAAGCCCGTCAGTTACCTTCAGTCTTGTTTAATTTATCTGGTGAGAAGGTTTTACCTGGGTATGGCCACTGCTTCTTAGAGTCAGAGGTAAGAGCTGGGTGAAAGGGGCTGTAATGGTAAGCAAACCAGTATTTAGCACCTTGTTTAACTTGAGCTTTGCCTGTGATTATATCAAGTCTGTGTTAAGAAAAAGAACTTGTGAAACCCACAGTGGGAGATACTTGCCAAAGACAGAAACAGGAAGGCTGTAAAAGGTGTGCAGAACTGGGAGGAGCTAATGACCATATAAAAGCACAAGCTGGGAGAGAGCAAAACTGAGAAGGGAACACTCGGTGTGGCCACACTCTGTTTGTCCTGTTTGTGTTTATTTGTGTTTGTAATGCTTTTTACAGAAGCCCTGGGACTTTACCTGGAAGCCCTGAAAGAGTATTTTCTTGTTGTCTGTTTATATAAGTCCTGGAGGAAGGCTTCAAAAGTCCTGGGACTATACTGATGATTTGTGTTGAGTTCTCAGACCTTTTCTGTGGGTCTGTGTTGATTTCACAGGAAGATAATGAATGGATGCTACTGCTACCAATATATCCGAATGCAGTTTTGGCTCTGTTAAGCGTTGTCTCCCCAGAAACAGACACCATGAAGGATTTGAGGTGGACTGGATACTGTGAGCTTCAAAAGGTAAGGGAGCTGGATAAGGAACTACAAGGGGAATGGGATGAGGAGCTGAGAGATGCCTGCCAGTGAATCCAGGTGACAGTTAGGTAGATTCAGGCAAGAACTGGACCCATAGAAGAGGAACCATGGAATTTGGGAGCCAACCTCAAGCCAAGATGAAAAAACCTCTCCTTGGGCACTTAGTGCTGACTGATCAGAAGATTTACCGTGGCCTAGCTGTAGGAGAACTTTGTACTTTGTACCTTGTACATCTTAAGGATGATTGACTTAAGCAATATTGGAAACTAATCTTCAATCAAGAAGGAAGAAGACTCTTTGACTGAGAGATTAAGACAATGTGACCTAGGGGTGGGAAAACTTTGACCTTTGTACTTTGTGTCCCTTAAAGAGGGACACATACTCCTTAAGCATGATTGAATTAAGGACTTACTGAATGATAACTTTTGTTTAAAACTCTATGACCACTTTAGTGATAAGTTGTTATGGTATATCATTGTGAATGCTGTATTTTGGTTTCTGTGAATGTTATGCTTTAGTTTACTGCTGAATAGAGAGTTCACTATACTATGTGATCAGAAACTTAAAGTTATCCACAGCAGCAGTTCTCCAGAGAGCTGTTCATACTTGGCTATACAGGGGGCATATGAAAAGTGGATAAGCAGCCCTGAGATAGGTCTTATCTTCCTGAACACCCTATATACCTCTTTCATAATCACTGAGCTTGCTATCAGTTTACCTTTCCAGAAGAGGAAAGAAAATTATTTGGTCAGTCAACAAGTATTTATTAAGCACTTATTACATCTCAGTCATATAGTATGCTAAGTGCTAAGCATGTAGAGAAAAGCAAAAACCTGCCCCTGTTCTCAAGGTGCTCGCATTCTAATGGGCTTGCAGGGTGGCCCATTTGAATTAATGAAAAATCTGAGTTGTAGTTGTTTCTAATATTCAGTACTGATAAGTCACTCAATATCCTTTGTTTGCAAGGCTTCCTATACTCTTCGGTGTGCCTGTAACAATATACCCTGTGCTCTAGCTCTATCCTCCCTCTTTTCTAACTGTATTGTTTCCTCCCAAACTGAAGTCACTTTAGAAAACTATACTTAAGTGAATAGTTAAGAATTTAACACTTAATTGTTCTTTAATTAAACTGTTTTAGAGTTCTATCTTCAAAAGTGAACTGTAAGCTCTTTGATCATTTATTTATTCAATAAATAATTAATTACCTTCTTTGTACTTGGTAATGTATTAGACTGTGTCCTATAACTCGCATTCACCATAATTTGCATAGTGCTCAGCATTTATGCAATGTGGATTAAATACATTTTATTTTGAATGGTTGAATTAAAGAACTAATCCACTATCAATATATTTTCAAAGCATTGACTTAAAATAGATTTTTATTAATATTTTTGTAAATTAGTAATTTTTACACACTGTTAGATTCCCTATCCCCCCCCCATATTACCAAGTGAGTACTAGAGCCTATGATAGAGCCAGTTTGAATGGCTCTGGAAAGTCAGCTCAATTTTCAGCACTAGCATTTATATCTCAGAAATCAGCAAATCCTACACATTCGGGCTTGTTTTATTGTTCTGTCGATTGCCTAGACCTAAGAAATTGATGGAGAAAACGCTAATGCAGATTAAACTTTTAAAAATGTCTTGTTTTTCAGAGAGCTATCTGTTGAACATTTACTAGCACACCCTGGCCTTTAACCTATCCAGAGAGCTAAACTTTATAGCAAAGTACTTTTTTTCTTAAAAGGAAAAGAAATAATGTTTAGCAAATCTTGATATTGCATGAAAAAAGAATGATGGTTCCATAACTGTAGGCTTTTCATCTCTGCAAAGAAGTAGGGAATTATATTTTCTTGTACCATTTCTTTGGGTCCAACATTTTTCTTCTAATTTATGATCCTCTGTTTTGATTGTTTTGTAGAAATGTTCTTCCCATTTGTAGTTGTAGTCGTTGTGTATTTTGTTTTCCTGACTCTTCTTACTTTAGTGTGTACCAGTTCCTGTGAGTCTTTCTCCATGCTTTTTGAGTTTGCAATTTCTTATAATAATCATCCATTCATTCTTGTATCACAATGTATTTAGCCATTCCCCAGTAGATGACCATCTATTTTGCATCTATTTCTTCACTATCTTAGAAAGTGCTGCTATAAATATGTTGATGTTTATGGAGTCTTTATATGTCTAGCATCCACTATATCAGTGGTTCTCAACCTGTGGGTTGTGACCCCTTTGGGGGTCAAACAACCCTTTCACAGGGGTAGCCTAAGACTATCAGAAAACACATATTTCTGATGGTCTTAGGAATAGAGACACTGCTCCTCTCTCCATCTCCAGGCAGACGCAGCCATATGCAGATCTGCCCACATATGAGTATTAAAGGGTTTAGGCATTAGGAAGGTTGAGAACCACTGCACTATATGATGTTAGTGACTGATGCAAAGTTTACATATTAACCTGCCATGTGTTTGTACTTTAGCAGCAATTTTCTAAAGATGCAATGGCTTAATTCATTTCAGTTCAAGTTGCTGTGAAGGACACAAAAAAATGACAAAACACAGTTCTTACTATCAGTCTCTAGAGTCAGAGTAATTGTATGTACTGTGGGAATCTATACTGCAGGTATAGAAATGACCATGGTGAGTAGAGTGTGCAAATCAATACATACATGCATACATATACACACATACATGAATACATACATATGCACATTGCATTATCTATCTATATCAGAGAACAATAAAATTACAGCAATAGAGTTGGAAGTAACTTCTCCCACTCCTTCAACCCAACCACTCTTGTTAAGAGATATAAAATGTGTTTTTACTCACCTATGAAACTCCCAAAAGATTTAGTCAGATCTTTCCTCTCAGAAGTCTTTCAATTCAATCTGTACTGAATAGGAATTTTCTGTACAACATGTTTTTCAGTCTTATCCTATACTTCATGACCCCATTTGGCATTTTCTTGGCAAAGATACTTTTCCAGCTTACAGACATAGAACCGAGGCAAACAGGGTTAGGTGACTTGCCCAGGGTCACATAGCTAGTAAGTGTCTGAGGCCAGATTTGAGCTCAAGAAATGAGTCTTCCTGATTCCACACCTAGTGATATATTCACTGTGCCTCCTAGCTGCCCATATGTATCCTGCAACATACAATAGCTTCAGTAGGAGGTCCTTTGACATCTCATTAAAGACAAGCAATGACAAAGAAATGATTCATCCCCTAGGTAAGCAATCTTACTTAAAACAAACAATGATGACAAGGCCTAACCACATTGTTCAGGGAACAAATCATGTGTTAGTTTCAGGAAATCTAATCTGTCCAGCACTATAACTAAATTAGAAGGGTGACAGCAGGTAAAAGGAGGCCTACTTTCCTCAAAAGGAATTGTGCACTGTTTTTCAAATGCACCACAGTATGGTAATCAGACCACAAGGTCTTTTGACCCAGTGAGGAGGCAGGCCAAGAATATGCATAAGTCTGGGTAGAATTCCTTTGATGTCAGGCATTGCAGTCAAGGATTCATTAGTCATTCTGTTTCTTTTTTACCTGTCCCTTATCCCCTCTCTGGGAGACTTGCCTTGTTGAGCCAGAAAATACCAATCTACTGTTCACACACACACACACACACACACACACACACACACACACACACATACACACACCCCATATATACACATTCATATATAGATGATGTGTGTACATACATACATAACATATATACATAAAATGTATGTGTGTATACACACACACACACACATATGTACATGTCACAGGATTATAAAATTAAGCTGAAAAACCTTAGAGATCAATTAGTTGAACTCCTCATTTAATAAATAAGGACACTGAAGCCCAGTGAGGTTAAGTGAATAACCCAAGTCCATATAGCTAGAAAACATCAGAGGCACCATTTAAACCCAGGTACTTTGACTCCAGGGTGAGCACTCTATCTTTCAAGCACATAGATTTGTTTTTTCTGTAACTAGAGGACTGGGTCCTCATTGGCCAGTCTCACCTTTAAACTCACCAAAGCTACATGTCCCCACAAATAAACATTAAATGATACCAACACAAGAGTTTTACCCAAATACCAAACCACAAAAAAGTACTGGGTGATGAGTAGAATCACTGTGCTTGGCATGTGACTATAAGTACTTCTAGCAGAAGCAAGAATTCAAAGTTATTGTCCAGACTGAAATCACTGTCCAGTTTCCTTGACTTATGCCATTGGCTTGAGCAACTGTCCTACACTGTAGGCAGGCGGTGATTTGATTAATTTTATTAGTTAGTATAATGTTAATAGAATAGGAAGATTTCCCCTATCCATTAATAGGCCTATGTGGCCAAATGTGTTCCCTTTTCCCTTGGAACAGGAGTCATGTTTCCGGGTCTAAATGTATTTCAGTCATGGATGTCTTTCTTGCTGCTTTCACAGCTGTGATACATACTGAGTCACATAGGGCCCACTGGCGGAGAAATTTGCCAAATAAGGAGCTTGCTTAGGGAGAGGGTTGTTTGTAGGAAGACTTTCACATCTTTTTGTACTAAGTTAATTGGGCACTGAGTCACTGTGGTTTGGGGTGTCATCAGGTTCTGAGTCTATTAGTTGAAAACTGTGTGTACTGGAAGCCTGGCGTTTTACTTTGGGGGCTCCCTTATGAGGAGTTTTTAATTCCCTGTACAGGATTCTAAGTTTGTTAAGAGCCCCCGTCTCCTACTACTCTGGTGCTCTCTCAGGCTGGTGGTTTATGTAGGTAGTGGTAGTACTTTGTTTAGACAGCTGGAGTTCTGTCTGTCGGATTCTTTCTTGGATACTCACTTCTTTCTACTTATCTGTACTTATCTATCTGTAATAAAAGTAAGATTGTTAACCCCTTTAAGGCTGTCTTTCCTTTACAAAAGCAGATCAAGGAACTTGTGCTAGGAGGCCATCCTGGGAGTGCAAGAGTGCTCCCTAATACAGTCAGTCAACAAGCCTTTATTCAGCACATACACATGCCAGTACTGGGATAAGTGCTAAGAATACAGAGGAAGACAAAAAAAAAACGTATTTGTTTTCCTCAAGGAACTCACATTCTAATCAGTGGGCCATGTAAGATATACATAGAATAGACAAAAGATAAGTCAGAGCAAGAATCATCTGGGGAGAAAGGAAAAAGCTTCCTGCGTGTGGAATTTGAAGTTAAGGAAGCTAAGCAAGTGGGAAGAAAATTCCATGCAAGGGAAGGTGCTGGACAAGGGTACGATGATGAGGTATAATGTGGGAAGAAAGAGCAAATAGGCTGCAGTAGCTGTATCTGAGAGTGCCTGGAGGTGAACAGTGTCACACTGGAAAGATAGGAAGGGTCCAAATTATGAAGGGCTTTAAGTGACAAATAGAAGACTATATTTGATTGGGGATGTCAACATGTGGCACTAAGGTCTGCTAATTAAGGTGATATGGTCCAAACTAAACCTTAAAACAGGCATTCTCAGCCAATGTTCCATAGATGCTCAAGAAATACATGGATAAATTTTAGGAAGTTAGTGAACATGGATAAAGAAAAAAAAACAACACTGCACTGGTACTTTCACTAGCCTCTAACTGACATTTAACATTTGCTTTATAATTTTTTTTTTAATTCTGAGAAGGGTTCAGAGGCTTTACCAGACTGCCAAAGGACTTTATGACACAAAAAAGGGTTAAGAACTCCTACTCTAAGGATTTTTTGAAATACAATTTAACTTGAAGGGAATGCGTAAAGAATATGTAATTTCCCTTACACAAATTTCCATTTTATTTGGTTATTTAGTTTTTAATTGAACACACCCTTGATTTTTGTTTATTTTCTCCTTCTCTTTCCACTTTTCCTCTTCCTGCTTCTCTTCTCCCTTCCATCTTTGGCTTCTCCTCTTACTCCCACTTTTTTTCCTCCTTAACTTCTTCTCTCTCTCATCCTCTCCTCTTGCTCTTTCTCTTCCTCCATCTCCTCTCACAAAGTAGAGTCCACATGAGTACTTGTCAAGGATGTTCTAGGAGGGATTCATTTTTAGGTATAGGGGAAACTTGATAGTTGCTAAAATTCTGTGATTTCAGATGCTACTTTTCTTGATAAGAAATTTAATTTATTTCTCTTTAAGGAAAGATATTCCCTCTTAACATAAATCTGAGTTTAAGGTCATAGGTTTTAGATGACTGGCTTGAATTTGGAGAGATTACTGAATTTTGTAGTTTAGGATTAATTTGAATTTTATAACCTTAATTTTATAGAAATGTAATTAACCATTAATTGGGTTTTATATCCCTCATTGGAAATACCCCATTACCTGAGAATTAACTTGTTTGGGATATAACTTTGTGGGAAATTAAGTGATCAGTGGAAACATCCATCACAATCATATTTCTATGAGAACTTGAAGGATAATGTCATCAGTCACAAATTTTATATGGAGTTGATACTGCTTCAACCCTTTTCTATAGCGGCTCAGAAAGCCTTATTGAGGAAATGAAGCATCTAATGCTTTGTTTTTAATTTCAGCACTTTCACACCTAAATGCCTCATAATTTACAAGTATGTGGAAAAACAAAACAAAACAATTTAATTCATGGGGTCTTTAGTATTTGAAAAATGTAGTCATTGCCATGATCCTTAATAATTACAAGTATATTTTGGTGTTCAATAGGTCATACTTGGACAATGATAAAAAACCAAGATGAAATTCATCTTTTTTTCCCCAAAGATCCAGATAAGCTGATAGATTTTGCATATTTTACAAGGAATGAGTAACTTGATTTCTGCACACTGGATTACTTGTGCCTACATAAGCAAAATTAGTCAACAAGTTATTTGACTTACAATGGGGTCAAGTTTGCAGTGCCAAGAAACTTGTTCCTCATGAAGGCAACCCCATGCAACTGAGACAAATGACCTATGTCTTCCTGAGGAAGCTAAAGGAGAACTGAAACAGGATTCCTTTTCTTTGGAGCAAACCAGATTTAAAATGGACCATGGGGTAGACCCAAGATGGCACAGAAGAAACAGGGATTTGATTGAGCTCTCCCACGAACCCCTCCGAATACCTGTAGAAAATGGTTCTCAACAACTTATAGAGCTCAGAACACACAAAATGACAGAGTGAAACAAATCTCTAGGCCAGGAAAAACTGGAAGGTCAAGAGGAAGAGGGTCTATTGCACCAGGCTGGGAGTGGAGCACAGACCAGCATGAGCCATGCCAGCATAGATGGAGTCTCAGGAGACTGAATCACTTGCAGCTATGGAGTTTTCCAGACTTGTTAACCCACAGACATGAAAGACTAAAACTAAAACACTAAAAAACACTAAAGATAGTAGGAGGTCACTGGGAAAACTCTGTGGGACCTGTCTGAAAGAAGGTCTGGTCCCAGTCCTGAGGTGGCAGATGTGGCAGAGGTGGCAGCTGTGGAGGCAGCAGCAGCAGCAGCAGCAGCAGGGACTGCTTCAAGAGTTCCTGGCTCACAGTTAGTGTAGTGAATGAGTGACTGATCAAAGGTCTATTGTAGGAATCTCTTTGCTGGCACTGAGTCAGGATACTCATGCTTTGCCCTACTTGAATCTGGGTCACAGTCCTGGGTGGCAGTTCTGGGGTCGGGGGAGTACTGATGTGGTGGAGTTTATGATAGAGTGGAGAGGCAATCCTTTTCACAGTTCCAAGGCAGTAAATAGTGCTCATGGTCATTAGAAGCAGCAGCATCCCACAGCTCCCACACAGCCACCCAAAACACCCATAAAAATATGACGCTGGACAAATTCTAGGACTCTCAAATGCAAAAAATACAGAAAATACATCTCTTGCAGAAGGCAGCCTGGCAGCAGGTGATCATCGCTGCGGAACGGGAGCCGAGGCTGGCCCAGCTTGAAACTGAAACCGTGACCAGAATACCCAGGGCAGTAGGAAGGAGCCAAGCCAAGCCACAACCAGTCTACAAGAGAGAAGAGGTACAGCCTCCAGCAACTCCACATCTACCAAGGTGTAAAAAATAGAGATTAAAGAAAGGTGTGAAAAATAGGGATTAGAGAAAGGCAGGTGGCAGGAGGGGCTCATCGCAAGCTGGGACCTGAGACCAGCCCAGACTGAAAATGCCATGTGGCCAGGTGCCAGGGCAGCCGGGAGGAGCCAAGCCTCCCCAGCCACAGTGTGAGTCTACTTCAGAGAAGATCTAAAGCTCCTGGAGCAATCTGCATAAGCTAGGATTAAAGGTCAGTGAAAGTGAGTGTATCTTTCAAGCTAAATTTGGGGGTGGAAAAGCAGTTTTGCCAATCTACCCCCAGGGCAAGGAAGCAGTGGGGGTAGGGCAGAAAGTGCTGTAACTGGCAGATGCCCCCACTGGGCTGCTTCAGAGCTCCTAGCCTGTGGACCCAGAAGTGGGGCTGAGTCGACTGATCAGGGCCAAGTGCTCTTGTGTTGGGTGGCCTGGATCCAGTTCATAGTCTTGGGTGGTAGTCCTGGGGAGCGCTTTCAGCAGGCCAAAGCTAGGAGATGCTGCAACACCCCCCTATTACCTCCAGCAGCTGGGAAAACCCCAGTGATTTGGAACAGAGCTTCCTCCCCCCCCCGGAAGCAGAGTTTCACAAAGCTAAAAAAAACAAACAACCAATTAACTGACTGGCCAACATGGGGAAGAGGAAGCAAAATAAGAACAGCAATGAAACTATAGAATCCTTTTTTGTGGACAAAAAGGATCAAAGCATGGAACGGGTGGAAGACAACACATTTAGAACTCCCACACCAAATGTTTCCAAGACACTGGAAGAATGCCTAGTAGCTATAGATGATCTAAAAAAGGACTTTGAAAAACAAATTAGAGAAGTGGAGGAAAAAATGGGAAGAGAAATTAAAATGATCAGAGAAAACCATGAAAAGAGAGTCAACAACATGACTGAAGAAAACAACACTTTAAAAAATAGATTAAATCAAATGGCAAAAGAGGCCCAGAAAGCCAGTGAGGAGAAGAATGCCTTAAAAAGTCGAATTTTCCAAATGGAAAAAGAATCTCAAAAGCATTCTGAAGAGAATAATTCCTTCAGAATTAGAATGGAGCAAGTAGAAGCTAATGACTTTGTGAGAAACCAAGATACTATTAAACAGTTACAAAGAAATGAACAAATAGAAAGCAATGTGAAATATCTCCTTGAAAAAACCACT
>CM053594.1:260675321-260718692 GCA_028646575.1 Pseudocheirus occidentalis | reverse complement strand
AGTTGGGGTTAAGTGACTTGCCCAAGGTCACACGGCTAGTTTTTTTTTTTTTTGTGCTAAGTGTCTGAGGCCGAATTTGAACTCAGGTACTCCTGACTCCAGGGCCGGTGCTCTATTCACTGCTTCCAGTATTATTCTTAAATGTTTTCTGCATGACCTGCTTTCATTAGGTATCATAGCAAGCTTTCTGTTTTTCCTCTATTGTTCCCCAATGTTTCACAAGGCAATGCTGCTCATAATCTTCCTTTATCATTCTTTCCTCTAAATTTATAAAATACTCTATAAGCTGTTATCATTGTCCACCATATGTTTCTACTTGACGAGGCAAGTTTCTTTCTGGCAAAAGTGGTTTTTAAGTATTTTTGACTTCCTTGTTTTGGCAAATGCTTTAAATCAATTGTTTCCATAGATAGAGAAACCCTTCATAACCCTACCCCCTCCCTACCTTTTTAGTCCTTTTACACCCTTCTCTCCTCCATGTATTGTCTGATCTAGTGATACTGACCTCCCTGCTGTTTCTTGCACAAGATACTCCATCTCCTGACACGGCACTTTCACTGGCTGGCCTCCATTGCTGAAATACTCTCCTTTCTGGTTTCTGAATCTTAGCTTTCTTGGCTTCCTTCACATCTTAGAGAAAGTCTGCCTTTTGCAAAAAGGCCCTCTTAATGTTAGTGACATCTGTCTGAAATTATCTCCAATCACACACACACACACACACACACACACACACACACACACACACACACACACAAATCCAAAAGTCTAATGCTGTATTAAGCTTTAATGTCTTGAAACTGTAAGACTAAGCTTTAATAGCTGAAATCTGCCCCAAAATTTAAACACACACATATGAGTATACGTGTGTGTGTGTGTGCGGGAGTATCTATAGACATAAAGAGAGACAGAGAGAAACAGCCTCCCCTATAAGACTGTAAGACTTCCCTATGTGACTTTTTCCCCATTTCAGGGCAAAACTACTTTGCTTCTCTGTATATCCTCGGTGCTTGGCACAGAGCATAGATGCTTTTGATTTTATCGAATTCCCATTTTCCAGTGCCAATACCATTTTGGAGTAAGTCATGTGAGAATCTACTTTGTATATATCTTGTATGTACCACTTACATCCATGTTGTCTCTTCCATTGGATTGTGGCATCTTTGATGGCAGAGGTATTTTGTTTGGTTCTGGTTTTGCCTTTAACTGAATCCCCCAAGCTCAGTACAATGCTTGCCAGAGCAAATGCTTTATAAGTACTTCTTGAAGGACATAGCATATCTTCTCCCTTTTCATTCCTTCATTTAATTTCTTCTTCCTTCATAGAGTTTTCCACATATTATAAACAGAATTTGTGTATAATTATGATGCTACTAGGATGCAACTAGAGTACGTTATGGGGTATTCTATTTGTTATGGGATTTAATTCATCAAACATGAATTCTAGAAAATCTGACTCCTCAAATAGATAGTACTCGATTTAAAGTATCATTTTGAATTTGTATGATCATGCATACACACTCTTATAGACACATTTATAGGATGGATATTAACTTTATAAACATATATGTATATATATGGATGAATGCTAATCCTCTCTCTATATGTTTATATGTATGTACATATATGTATATATTATGCATACATATGTATATGTGTGTACGTATGTATATATACATACATATATGTTGAGAGAAGTAACATCCATCTTCCCAAATAAAATAACTTCAATATTCTGTGGACTATTAATTAATTAAATGATCAGTGGCCATAATGACAAATAGAGAAGAGATACTTGGACTGGAAGCTTCATCTTCTGCTACACTTTTTATTTGACCTTCTTATCATTAAGTGCTTATCTACTGAAAGTTTCTATCCATAACTGATGTTTCTGGAAACTTCTTTTTTGTCAGCAATGTGCCTGAGACATACATAGTAGGAAAATAACAGCATCTCTTGTCAATATTTACATAAAATTTCGATGAAGTTATTTGTTTATACCTCGGTAATTTATCTATTCTTTTAAAAAGATCTATTAGGTACACAGTGTGTGTGTGTGTTTGTGTGTGTGTGTGTGTGTTTGTGTGTGTGTGTGTGGGTGTGTGGACTATATTGAAAGCTATGGAAAATGCAAGACTATAAGATATATGGTTCTTATCTTTAAGGAGATTATAATCTAGTAGAGCTCACAAGACATATAAATATATATGTAATTGTAACAAAAAATTACCATTATATAAGTGATCCAAAGTAACATTAGACTGAAGAAAAATATGGAGCCAATAGGAATATTAATTCTTTACAGTTTCTGCCTTGTGAATCTTTAGAGAATCATTGGCATTTTATATGAATAGATGAAAAGTCCTGTGTTTGGTTAAGAAATTAAACTCACACACAGAATAGGGAGCGGGAGTGACTAGATGTTGTTTGTATTGTTTGTGTATTCACAGACCTGAAAGTAACTAAAACACAGTTGTATTCTCAAGAGAGAGGAAAAAAATATACGTATGATATGTGCGTATACATGTATACATACATACACAACATAAATAGACACATAAACACATACACATACATTAGTGCAGCATGTGCTGGTAAATGTTTATAAGGTAACTTTCTTTGTGTACCAACATACCCACAATACACATTTAAATTTAATTTCCATTATTAACATTTTATCTAACACTTTTCTTTTGTCTAGAGACCACCAAATCGAGTTTGGATTTGTAGTATTGGCATGGTTCCAAGGTGTAGATGTTCATACTGAGAATTTAACAACCATCTCTCCTGAGTCAGTTAGCGCTGGCTCCAACATGCCTCTGGACATGCAAATACATGTATACATACATGAAATCTATATGTGTATATATTATATCTATCAAGCTATGATAGGCCTATTTTTAGGTGTGTTATTGAAAGTACTCCTTTCAAATATGACTTTAGACTGGGTCACTGATGTCAACCCCAGCTCTTATGATTTTTATTCCATGATGCATATGTGTATATATTTAGTTACCATTCTATTTCTTATTAATAAGGAATCAATACGTGCCAGACCTAATAAATGGAGGGTGTGTTGACCAGGTTGCTTTGAATTATAGTACTAAAGTCACCAATAATTAGCTGAATATTCTATTAAAAGTATGACCTCAAGAATGACATCATTCTTTTTGTACTTATTTGCAATCAATTAATATTCTATAGGAATTGGGGCAGCTAGGTGGCGCAGTGACTAGAGCAATGGCCCTGGAGTCAGGAGTACCTGAGTTCAAATCCGGCCTCAGACACTTAACACAAAAACTAGCCGTGTGACCTTGAGCAAGTCACTTAACCCCAACTGCCCTCTAAAAAGCAAAAAAGAAGTATTCTATGGGAATTAGTGACAGTTTGTGTCCTTTATGAATTCTCTATTTCTAGAAATGCCTCCTCTAAGATGTTGAAGGACAAAGGTAAGAGAACAGATCAGCAAATCTGACTAATAGATAAGATATGCTGTTGGATTAAACTAATGCAAGTCGAATATACATTACTACTGTTATATATAGAGAGAAGAGACATGCAAAAAGAATCACGCAACAAAATAATGAGACTGGATTTTTCACTTGTTCTTTGGTCGTCATCAAAAGAAGGGAGCTGTATTAAAGACACTATGGTAATCTATCATGCTCTGAATTTATATGATTTTGAGGTTGCATTAGCATCAAAGTGATTCTCTATAACTTGGAAGAATTGGATATAAAAGAGCTATGCTAATGCATGTGTAAATGATGGGCTAATTACATTAATGTTATTTTTGTTTGTTTTGATTTGGGGATAGAAAAGAATATAATTAAATAGGTAGAAGATGTGATAAAGAGAAGAAGTAATGTATGGCAAGAAGGAGAGCATGGAAAATAATACATATAATAATGAAACTAGGCAGCAACTAAATAATTCCTCTCATGATTAGACTGATATATTTTTCTGATCAGTTTGTCATTCTAGCTAAAGAAACTAGACTTTGAGAATGTCCTTATAAGTGATCACTTCCCTCACCAGGATATAGTGGTCCATTTTTGGCAACAATGCTTGAAAATATTTTACCTTCCATTAGTCTTCTAGTTTTTGTTACCAGAGAAAGATGGGCCCTAGAAACTTCCCTGAGAATCATTTCAGTAACCAGGATATTAAAGATAACATGATAGTTTGATATACTGTAAACTGTTTTCACTTAGGAAGAAAAACAATTTCTTAAACTCATAAGAAATGTATTGTGGATAAAACACAACACCTGGGACACAGTAGGTGCTTAATAAATGTTTATGGATTAAATGACTGAGTTGGTCAATATTTTGTCTTTTCTGTTAACAAAACTCCGTAGGCTGGATATAAGCATAGTATAAGCCTCATATATAAGGATAAACATATAACAATCTCCAATATCTACTTGATACTCCCACAAGAGAAAATTAAAACTTACATATGTATTGTTCTAGATACAACATTCACTTCCCTGACTAGAAAATAGAATTCATTATCAAGTTCTCGTTGAGGATGGCTCACATGAATGTCTGAGGCTATCTACTCCCCACAGAGAATGGACATTTAAACAGATCCATTCCGTTAGCCATTTTTTTATTGAAAGTGACAGATTCAAAAATTAAGTATTATTTGGTTTCCCTCAGAGGTCTTGGTATTTCTTGGAAGTAATATAATATTCAGAGATCACAGATAGTTTATGTCCAGGAACACCTTGTCTGTTACATTTTTGCTTTGAAGATATAAGTGACAATATTACTAAGGGAGCTAAGAGAATAGGAAAACATCTCTTGGGGCTCAAAAACAACATTTGAAAATTAAAATAATAGTAGTAATCTGTCTGCCTTGCATTCATCAAACTAATTTCCTTTTTAAAAAAAATGAACATTATGGTAATGTTAGCCATCTCACAAAAAATGGCAACTCAGTCTTAAGATTTCCATTGATAGCTCACACAGTAAACAACAATTATTTATGTTTTTATGGATATTACCATTTCCAACCTTCTGTATTCCTTGTCTTCTGATTTTTAAAAACATCATCATAAATCAGGTTTATGAAAGTCAGACTTAAAACAATTAATTGTTCTCCTTGGGCTATGGTGACATTGATGGGACCAAGAAATGAATTAATCCATAAATACTATCACCCATCTTCTCTCTGACTCCATTTTGCTTGTTGTATAGAAATCAGAGATGGAAAGAACTTGAGAAATTATCTGGCCCAATGCTATTATTTTATAAATGAGGTCTAAATGAAGTCAAGTTAGTAACCCAAGGTCATGTGGTGAATTTAAGGCAGAGCCAGGATTAGAACTTTGTCCTTCTGACTTCCGGTGCAATGCTATTTTTACTACATAATGCAAAGTTTTACCAAGAATTAGGCTGTATCTATAAAGCACAAAGTCAAATGGGATTAATTCATTAATTTAAATTATTTGATCAGTGTAGACAGTTAAACCAATAAATCAAAGCAAAAATACATGGGAACTGATTTTTATAGTTATGTTGATTAAATTATTGTAATTGGTTGGTTTATAGAAATCCCTACTTTAATTTGAATTAGGTAGATACAAACTTTATCTAAAGAAAAAATATTTTAGGAGCAAATTGCATGACTAAATTTGTCCTAACAGCTAGTTATTTTATAAGTAATTGTTGAGTAACCGTTATCTAGTTGGTTATAGAACACTCATGTATGGAGGAAAAAGACTACATTTTCCAAGATGTCTTAGCCAGAGTGACACTGTGAGGCAGTTCCTGGGAAAGGTTATGTTTCCTAGGAGGCTTAGCTTCAGAGGATGAGAAATTGTAGGGAGAACAAGCATTCCAGTTTCTAGAAGTTTACATGTGTCCTTAGTACAAGTTGATTTTTTTATTTTTTGCTTTTTAGAGGGCAGTTGGGGTTAAGTGACTTGCCCAAGGTTACACGGCTAAGTTAAGTGTCTGAGGCCGGATTTGAACTCAGGTACTCCTGACTCCAAGGCCAGTGCTCTATTCACTGCGCCACCTAGCCGCCCGAGTACAAGTTGATTTTATCCAAGTATTGAGGAAAGGCAGTAGCAAAATGGAGGATTAGTGAACAGTTGTGACCACAACAGAATAGAGTGTCAAACTGGAAGCTGAACAAGAACAGGTGGTCTGGTGAATTATGAGTAAGCCTCAATATATATGAGCTAAACTGGGAGCAGGATGTAGAATAATCCATCTTCTGAGGTGAGAGTCATACTTGCCCTATTAGAATAATGAGTCTGGGAGTGTTTCTAACTACCATGAAGGGTTGGAGAGTAGAAAGAGAAATGAGACTGTGGTCCTCAGGTATGGGAGTGGTGGTGGATTTTTAATGTTTCCTATTCATTTTTAACTCAATTAAATGTTTACTGATTCAGTGTTATTCCTTTCCTGTACCTGTCAATACACTGAATAATAGAACTCTAAACCTGTATTAACTAGAAATTTTAGTTTTCTAAATGGGTAGAGCCCAAAGTAATCTACAGAGATATTATCATTTTTAAATCCCTATGATTTGAACCCAGGTACAAGAGTCCAGAGCTGGTTGGATCATAGGCTATAGTTATTTGACTAAATTTAACAATATTTGGATTCAGAGCTATGCTTAATTGACTCTCTTTAAGGATCTGAAGGGAAAAGTTTTCCAGGGCTCACAGACAGTGGCTGGTGGTTAGAGATGCTGTCGGTGGCAGCTGCCTCTGGATGCACCAAAATCCTAGCTCTGGATGCACCAAAATCCAATGTGGTCTAGGCTATCTCTGACCTGCGGATCCAAACTTATGAACTCCCAAGTTGATTGACATAATCTATTTCTCCATTTTCATCATAGTTTGCCTCCCAAGTTCCTAAGAATGTCTTGAACTCACAAAATAAATTGTGTCTGCTTGGTTCCCTCTCCTCTAAGACTGGCTACTGTGTAAATTTGAGCTATCACAGAAGACTTCCACAGACTTTTCTCTGCTGCCTCTGCCTGGTTTAACACCATGCACTAGCAGATTCCTGAAAGAATGCTACTGTGAACAACTTTTAAGGTTCGGATTACACAGTATAGTGAACACTGTTTATTCCATTGCAAACCAAGGCAAGCATTCACAACAGATCATAATATAATATTCACAACATCACATCTTATCACAGAAAATCACAATATAGTGTTCACAATAGCTTAACATTATAATGGCCACAGTTTTCACTACACTGGCCACAATATTTAGAACAAAGAACAAAAGAATAATCATCTGGTTTCTGTAAGGGGGAAACCCTCCTTACTTAATCATTCATTCAATTAACAATAAGATAACCAATCTTCCAGTCATGGGGCAACCACTAACTTAATCAGTCACTAATCTAGACTCACAATTACTAAATATCATTAATCACTAAGCACGGTCATTAGAAAATTACACAAACCCTCCACCCCTTGGTGTCTTCAGTTTTATCATGCATCCAAGTGGAGGCCTTTCCTTCATCTTGACTCAGGGTTGTCTCTCAGATACCCTGGGCATGGTCCTACCTCCTACCTGAATCCACCAGTCACCTAGATTCAGAGGCAGACAGCTCCCAGGTCCTTGTCCAGTCCTCTGGGCAGTTCTTGTTACACACTGAAGTTCACAGGGTCCAGCACATCTTAGACCCTTCACCACTTCTGTACCAGGAACTCAACGATCCGCCATGACACAAACCAACAAAGGCTTATCCCAGTCATGCTTCTTCAGTCCTCTAGCAGTTCAGCTGGTCCTAGAACCTAGAAGAAATATCAGCCTTCCAGGTGGCCTTCACAAGATTCTGGTCTCAAGAAAACTCCAACTCAGTTCTTCAGTCCAGCAACCCAGCTCCCAGATGCTGGGACAATCCTGCTTCCTCCAACAGGATCCATCAGGAGGAAGATTCCTGATTATGTATATCTGTCCTCTGGAGCTCTTCTTAAATACATATACTGGCCTCTTGTCTCAGACAACCCCTTCCTTCCACATCAGCTACAGGAGACAAAGCTCACACCTGTACTTAGCCCTACTTTACTAAGGGCTAATTATCTGCTAAATTGATTACTGTTACACCTGGGCCCCAGCTGCCACAGCATCTTTTTCTCAGTCCATACCAAGCAAACACAAATAGAATCCTAAGCTGCCATAGAAACAACAATATGACCTTAAATTGGAAAAGATATATGAGATCACAGGACATACAGCAGGTAGACATTTGGAAATCATTCAATCCAGCCCATTCACTGATTTGCTAAAGGTCACAGGATTTAAGAAACAGAGCTAGAATCTGAATCCAAGTCTTTGGACCAAATCCAGTGTTGTTTCTGCTACATCATAACTACTTCCATAATAGAATCTCCCTACAACATTCCTGACACAAAGCCACCCCCAATCAACTTAAAAATATTCACTGATAGATATTTTACTCCTTCACAAGGCAACCCATCCTATTTTTAGGCAGCACTAATTATTCCAGAAATTGGCTTCCCTGTAATTTTTATTCATTGCTTACAATTTTGTCTTCTTAAAACACACTTTGTACCCTCCATTCCCTTTCCCCATAGAATAGCTCTTAATAGCGAGGAGTTTCAAACAGGTTTGTGTGGGCATATAACTGTAGTCTTAGATTACACATGTTCAAAATTGCTTAAATTTTATTTTTAAAAATGTCTTTTCATGATGGTATTTTGTTTCTAAAGTATTCTGAATATCAAGCTAAAATGCTCTAATCATTTCTGATGAAATATTGAATTTTTGCTTTTCACCAAATCATCTTTCATAGAGCATTTGGTACCAGGATAAGTCAATTCACATCCAGAATGGTGTAAAGTAGGAAAAGGGGAAAAGAATGTAGGTGCTGCTTTTCTGTAGTCCTCCCCTTTTACCAAACTTAACTTTTCCTAAAGAAGAAAATAGGTATATCTTTAAATGAAGGGAAAAAAAGAAATTCTGTGGCACCTCTTCAGAGATTGCAGAAATAAGTTGATGTGGATAAAATTATTGGTACCTGAACAAACTGATCCCAGAACCAGAAAGTGTTAGAACCAACAAGGGATTTATTGAGTTCACCAGCAAGAGAGTCCTACCTAGAGAAACTTCCCAAAGGAACAAAAGGATGAGGATGATATAGGCTTCAGTTAGGCAGGAGGTAGTTTGGAGATGGGGTACCTCTTCATTGGACTGGGCTTCTTTGTCAGGGCTTGGAGGCTAGGATTGGGGATGTGTAATGGGAAAGGCTTTTCTTTGGGTTAGCTATTTCTCATACCCAGCCCTAATAGGTGGATTCTAGATACTTGCTATTTCAGCAGAGAGAGCAAGGTTACAAGCAGGGAAGAGGGTTTAATTTAAAGAGGGATGGGCACAAGATGAAGGAACTGCTTACAAAATGGAGTTGCTTTAGTTCTCTCTGCCATCCGCATTGGTTTGCCTGATCTGTCTGTGAGTACTGAGATAATCATGAAATCACTCTTTGTTCTCACCTGTTTAATTTGCTCCTGCAGGTACTGCAAACACACACACTTTGGAGGTTTCAGAGCTGGGAGATTATGGTAGTGCTCTCTTATGAGCACCATATCTCCGTACAAAGGCAGGTGCCTCAAATATTCAAGTGAAGGAGCTCCTTTCTTCTTTCTCTCTTTGTAATCCTGAAAATGCCAAAGATGGCACCAGCTCATTCTCCATTCTCCTGTTCTTCCTGGAAGTTCTTGTCCAGAGTGAACTGCATTACCATACTGAGTATGACCTATATATTATCCAGTGAAATAAAGACACATTTATTAAATACTGCATTGCAGGCTTTGTATCAGATTTCAGACAAAAATGAACCAGTTCCTATCCTAAGAGGGAGGCTCATGTAAACAGATTAACTTACCCAAAGGATAATTTCAGAAAGGAGTGAGAGGGGTGTTCAGAAACACTTGTTTACTGGCATTCTCTCAATGATGTCACTAAGTCTTGTTTTCTCTGATTTAGAAGTACTACATTAACTATTATTAATTATAGTTCTGTCATTGTATGCTTTCTATCATTATGACTAAAAGCCTAGCCAAGAGATCATGAGCTCATAGATTTAGAGCCATAAGGAACCTCAGGAATCATCTGGTCCATTGCTGTACATTTTAAAGACAGGAAAAATGAGGCACAGAAATGTTGGGTGACTTGCCCTAGATAAACAACTAGTAAATGAGTAGTCAATAGCATTCCTGATTAAGAATCATCCAACTATCTTGGAGAAAGAAACCACAGTACCTTTCTATGACTCACAAGCTTCCTGGCTTCCCAAAGCAGAAAGTTAGAATGTCATACCATTTTGATATTTAGTACCTTTTTATGCACAATGTAATCTGAAACGTTCAGTGGAGACGCATAATATTGAAGTGATTTAAGGTGTCAAGTGTGCTTACATGTCTAGATAATTATTTTTCAGTTACATAAACCTGATTCACGTTTCACTGTAATCTCCTGTGGAATATGATATGAGACAGGATGAGGAGGGGAGAGAGGTAAAGAAAGATGTGTCCATAATGTCTTAATTTTCCTTTATTGCCACCCTTCTTTCTCAGTTGCCTAGAAAATATCATCTGCCATGGGACATGGTGGCAATTAAACCCTACCTTACTCTGCCCTTAATGCATGCATTGATTTCTTAAATATTTCCAATGAAAGTGAGGGTTGAACATTTTCAAAAGTCTGGGTTAAACTTCTTTTAAAATTTTGATTTAGGAAAACTACCCACAACATATTCCTCCTAAATGTTAATGATCTTCAGTGCAGAACATCACAAACCGTTCCTAAAAGTAGCTTGTTAAGACAGTAGGGAAAAATTTACAGGAAATGTAAGTGATCTAACAAACTTAATCTTTGTGTTCCTTAACAGATATGATTCTGAGATGGGCAAGTAAAGAACTCAGCGCAGGAAATGGAAGGGAAGATGGAAACCAAGCAAATGATGATGGCTCCTTCCCTTGAGCCTTGACATCAAATATAGAGTAAATGGAAAGTTAAATCAATCTGTACTTTTAAAAAGGTTTAAAATGACAAATAATTTAATATTTTCAAATGGAAAATGGAAAACAAATAAAATTTTACATCTGAAACTTATAAACATAAAAATATTATTCTCAATAGTTAGTTATTTTTGTAACCACTTTTGTAAAGGGCTCAGAAAACTAATTCTGGATTGGGAGTTTGAAAGTTTGAGTTCTAATGCCAGACCTCAAGGACCTGCTGTTTTCCCATTGGTGTAATTGCTTAAAGGTTCTCAGGAGGAAGTATGAACAGGAGCTTAATGTTAAGGCACTATAAATAATCCTCCCACTGTAATGAAAATTGGTCAGTATAAGTGGATATTCACCCTTCCCATTTTAAGGACTTTCATCATTCTGAGTGAATGCCTGGCTAAAGCCTGTGCTTGGTCTCATCATCTTATAGAACAGTGGTTCTCAACCTTCCTAATGCTGTGACCCTTTAATACACTTCCTCATGTTATGGTGACCCCCAACCATAAAATTATTTTTGTTGCTACTTCATAACTGTGAATTTTGCTACTGTTATGAATCGTAATGTAAATATCTAATATGCAGGATGTATTTTCAATGTTACAAATTTAAAATAACCCACAGGTTGAGAACCATTGACACAAACATTTACAGGTCCTCAAGTGCAGCACTTTGACTGAATCTAAACTTCCCAGAACAAATCCTTTAATGAAGAGGATTTATTCTGGGAAGTTTGAATTCAGTCAGAGGGCCCTCACTTGAGGACCCAGTGGGTCACATGTGGCCTTGAGGCTGCAGGTTCCCCACCTCTGCACAACATTCATGTTTTTTGAATGCTAAAGCAGTTTTTTCATAACAGCCTTGTGTAATACATGCTCCTGGGCTCCTTCCCACCCTCTCTTGTGACAGGCAGCCTGGGCTGCTGCTAGACAGCAGTAGACTCTACCCCCAAAATTCTAAGGATAATCCTGAAAGGTTAAGGGTATTTCTGTTAGTTTTGCTCCTGAGAACAAAAGCATACCCACGTGGGTGTGCTTCTCCCACTGATTATCAGTTGATGTCATTTAACCATCTGGATTCAATTTGCGTTTTGTTAGGGACATTTATGAAGGCAGAATGGTAACAGCAATTGGTCTAAAATATTCCCCCCCAAATGTCTGAGACGGTCTCCCACAAGTACGTTCAGACTTCATAGAAAAGCGGTGAAGGCTTAGGCTTTGATCTAGCAGGGCTAGCAGAATTCTTTTTCTGCCCTTGCTGGAATCCTTTTGCCATTCTTCTTAGGCATGGTGTAACTTTTTACTGGACTCCTCCTAGAGGCCTGAAGCTGCCTTTCTTTTCTGTGTTTAGTTTGTACCACTCTGCTCCCAATTCAGACAATGCCATTAGCCATCACTATTCCAGGTGCCAGAATGCTTGTGGAAAGTCCAGAATTACCTCACCTTCTGAAGTCTGTAGATCCTTTTCTATTGAAGGGAGAAGGAGATAGTCTCTTCTCACTCCTGAATAGTTCCCTCTCAAGGGCTTAGCTAGACCTGCTTCCACTCCAGGTTCCAAGCTGACTTAGTACAAGCCCCACAGATATGACTTTGTATCCTCAACCAATCTCAATACACTTCCTATGTAACATCATCTCATTTCATCCAATGATTGACCTCCCAAATTGATTGGAGATGTTTTGTACTTAGTTCAATGCCCTTGGTTGATTGATTGATTTAATACAGTTGTTAACATTTGACTGCTAGTTACTTTAATTAAGGCAAGGGAGTCAGTTTAAAAGATCTTTACCTTTACTTATGCAAGGCAGATAGTGTAAATATCATCCTCCTCTTTTATGCATTTGATATAATTCAACAAGAATTTATTAAAAATATACTGTGTGCCAGACCCTGATGGAAATTGGTTCAAGAAATTGGAGAAAACTGAGTTCTGAGTTTTTAAATGGCTTGCACATAGCCATATAGCTAATAATAATAATAATATTTTTATATAACACAGTTTTTTAAAAAATTACCATATTGTATTATCTCAATTGCTCCTCAAAACCAGACTCGAAGTTGATGCCTCTTTTGCCTATGCACATTTTACAGATGATGATATTGAGGCTTAGAGAGGTTATATGACTTGCTCAGGATTGCCTAGCAAGGTTATCTAGCCTGAGGCAGGTTTTGAACATAGGTTTTGTCTTGACTCCAAATGCAACATCCTCCTATTTTACTCTGTTAAAGTCTTATCTCAACCCACTCCCCTCTTTCTTCTCCTCCCCAAAGAAATTAAAAAGTACTTCACTTAATACTGATGCATGACTGTTGTTTAGTATATTTTCAGCTGCCTGTCCAGCTGCAACATTTGGTTCTGTCAAATAAATGCATTATCATCAACAAAATCAGCAACAGGGGATATATTTCTGGTGGAGGTCTTATCATAAGTGTATCTGCTATTTCCATTGAAGTCACTAGAGAGAATTCACATATTTAAGAGTCCCAGAGCAAACAGCTGCTTTTCCTGTCTTCTATGTCAGCACTCTTTCAGATTGGAAATTTATATATGAAGTGAGCAAGACAGAAGTAGGAGAGTAAGTTTGTTCAAATTCTTTAGTTAGTCAGTGTCAAACTTTAACTTAGCTGTTTTGGAGTATCCTGCTCTGACCTCATGGCACCATCAGAATCAGAGTTGGATCTTATAATATGCAGTGATGAAAATCAACATAATGTACACAGTAGAACATTGCTAATTAGAACTGATGACTCCAAGGCCTATCACAAATCACCAAATTTTGTGCATAAACATGTCTACCAGCTAACACAATTAAATGAAAACTTAATGAATCTACTTTATTAGATGAGGGAAAAGCAAAGTTTGAACCCTGACAGTGATCAAACATCAGTACATGGCCAAGTACTCAACTTGCTGCAATTTAGCATTAGGATTTGAATGTTAAGGGAATAAGATATTAGCTTTTCCTTCTGACTTCCCAGTGACAGGAGCAAGTTCTGAACAGCATATAAAAAGGAAATGAGATTAGAAGTGTGGAATGCTTTTCTTGGGTTTCCAGGGCAACTTCTTGGCTCTGGAGTCAAATTCATTGGTTCTACCCTTCTCTCTCCATTTTCATTTTTTTTTTAAGTACTCTTCCTGAGATCCTTGGAGAGCCTCCTTGCCATGTCCCACACAGTCAATGGAACTCTTTAGTTAAAATGCGAACACATCTGCTGTAGTGCTGGTTTAAGCTATGGGATAAGTTTTGCTTATATAAAGTCTGTCCTTTAGTTTCTCCATCAGTAGATTAAAGCGAGAGAACACTTATCCCTGCAGTAAATTTGTAAAGCTCTTTGATGCCTTTCCATAAAAACCACATATAGAACCAGCACTGGGTACAATATGTTTTCTCCAATAAAAGTAGGTAAGAAACAAGAGCAGGGGAGTGACTCTTCGGAAGATTAGACGATCATAGAGTCAGAATGGGAAGGAATCTTGAAAGCCATCTAGTCCAACACTCACGTTTTATAGATGACAAAACTGAGCACAGGGAAGTTAAGTGATTTGCTCAAGACACACAACATAGGTAATGAGTGTAAGAGCAGGGATTTTAACATGGGTTACTTTGACTCTGGTGCAATTGCTCATTCAGTTACACCAGGCTAGACTGTGATTGCCTGACCGCCCAATGCTCAGCCTTTTCTACTTGAAGGTCAAAAGTATACAGAGCCCAAATCTAGAATGAGTCGCGGGAATTCAAACCCAGCTCCTATCCTAGAGAAGCAATATAGTCAAGAAGTTGATGAATAGTAGCTCTGGACAGTCGATTTTCCCTGGACCACAACGACAAGAGCCTCCCATGCCTAAACTTGTAAACAGTCAGTATGTGTTAATTAAGTGATTACTATGTGCCAGGTTGAGGCAGCTAGGTGGCTCTGGATGGAAAACTAGGCCTTCAGTTAGGTAAACCTGAGTTCAAATTGGGTCTCAGACACCCACTAGGTGAGTGGGCAAGTCACTTAGCCTTTGTTTGCCTTAATCCACTAGAGAAGAAAATGGCAAACTGGTCCAGTATCTTTGCCATGAAAGCCCCATACAGGGCCATGAAGAGTCAGACATGACTGAATGACTCAATAGCAATATTCCAGCTATTGCGTAAAGTATGTGTTACCCTAATGTTCCTACAGTTCTCTCTGCCTGATGTGATGCTACCTAGGATCCATTCCCTCCCCACTTGGGAAATGTTTTTTATGCAGTCTTTTTAATCTCTGAGAGTCTTTTATCTCAATTCCTGCTCGCACTGATGAGTTGGGTGTCCATAAGCAAGGCTTTCTGCATCTATCCTTCTGGGTTTAGGAGGGCATCTCCCTAATCATAGCTCAAGTCCTTAATCTGGTGTGATCTCCCCAACATCAGTCACTAGTGATGAGCACTCATTTCACTTAACCAAGTAACTTTTTTCAAGGTAATATTTACTGAGAAGACATGAACAAAATTAGAAATATTTCCCTCCAAATATCCAGTGCACACTTTCTCACCTTAGTTCCTGGGGAAAGTAAGCTCAACCTTTCATAATTTCTCCAAAGCATTTGCCCCGACCAAGTTCACTTTAAAATTTGATCAGGGATGAACTCCTATCGCTCCTTCTTGGATGATTGAGATTTCAATCCTCACTGGGCTCATCTGTCCCCTAAATCTGGCATGGACTTTACATCCTGAATTTCTGGCAGTTCTCTCCTATTGAATATTATGAGATCACAGCCTCATTTGATATGGGTTCACAGAAGAACAAGGAGGAAAAGACATGAGAAACAGAAACAAGAGCAGGATTGTGCATTCACAGGCCACTTGGCATCAGCCCAGGTGACCAAGTAAAGGCCTGCGTCCTTTCTCAGCTTAAAACACTCAACTCGAATGCAGCCAATCTGGAAAGGGGGCCGAATCATAGTGTGTTTTGTAAAATAAGCTATATGCAAGATAAATTGGAAAGTAAGGCACTAGAATTGAGGGGATCAGGAAAAGCTACCTAAAGAAGGTTGGATGTCAGTTGAGATTTAAAGAAAACCAGGGAAGCCTGGAGATGGAGTTAAGGAGGAAGAACATTCCAGGCATGGGGCACAGCCAGTGAAAATGTAGGAGGTGGGAGAAGGTCTATCTTATCTAGGAACAGCAAGAAAGTTAGTGTCATTTGATCAGAGTTCATGGGGGTTAGTGGGTGTGTGTATGTGTAATAATACCTGTTCTGAAGTCCAAGCAGAGATTCCATCAGCTGATCACATTTTGTATGCTCACAAGAACTCACCTTGGCCAAATGTAGCCCACTCCATAACCACCCCCAGATTAGTCTCTAGGGATAGTTGGTGGCTACAATTGTCCACTCTGTGCCTCATTGCTTTGTTTTGTTTTTTCTTTTGATATGACCTTGCTAACTCTGGTGGCACTTGTGTTTGGTGGAGCTCAATTCTTGTTGGGGTCAGGTGGGCTGCCTTCCCTCTTCCTAGGAGTTTCCCCCAATCCCCTAGCACATATACATTGACCCTTTCTGTTGAATCTAGGCAACTGCAACACCCCACCTCCCACCCAGCTCCTCCAGTAACACTGTTTTCCACAGTTCAGTCCATGGTATGTGACCCTGGAACTCTAGTTGGTATGGGCTCTAAAGGCAAAAAATAGTTAATATTTCTCATTATTAAAAGCTCTTGAATTCTACACCTACCTAGCATTGTAACTTTCAGGCAAGGACGAGCAAGTTCCATTAGAAATAGGCTTTTTTTTTAACCCAAAAAGGTAAGACTGAAAAAGTTGTTCTGAATCTTCAGGTAAGGGAGAAGACTTTGACTAAAATTAACCCTTTAAAAAGTTTACATTTTTTAAAGGCCAATCAAGTCAGCAAGTATTTATTAAACCCTTACAATGTGACAGGCACTATGCTAAACTCTGAGAATGCAAATATAAGCCAAAAAAGAAAAAAAAAAAAGCATTCCCTTTCTTCAAGGGCTTTATATGCTAATAAGGGAAGATAGCACCTAAAATGTAGCTGAAATGGGAGGGGGAGGGGTGTGGAGAGATAGAGACTTTGGAGAGGTGTGGACAGAAACTGTCCACCAGAGGGCATGACGGAGAAGTCTGGAGTTGGCAGTGGAGCCCATAAAGGAGTAAAGGAATGAAGAAGGTTGGTCTGGGCATTTCCTTAAGAAAGAGGTTGTAGGAGGAAGTGAGCAATCAGAGAAACAGACCAGAGGCAGAGAGGTCTTCTAGGGGGAGAAGGCCATAGGAATGGATCACAGTGACATGAGATAACACATTCTCCACGCATTGTCAGACTCGCCCGCTTCCTAGTGTTAACTAAAAACATTCTGCTGCTCACCTCCACCATAGCAATTATTACCCTTTTTCAGAGTTACAATAAACGCATCAAAGAAGGAGTGCTTGCAGATGAAGAGTGTCTTTGACAGAGTAGTCCCATAGCACAACACAGCATTATTTGGTGTGTGTGGGGGGGAAATCATGCTTTCCCTTTTCCATATGAAAGCCTATACTTTTTCAGCTATTTGTTTTCATTTATGAAAACAAAAATTCCCTTTTGGATGGCTCTAGTATAACCAATCACAGAGACTGAAAGAATGCACTAAATCTATTAGGAGGCCCTTTCCTATCACTGTAGGATCCTAAAGACCCTAGAACTTGCTTAGTGGACTCGAGGCAACAGTATCAATGTGGGAAATTTTAGTTTGGACCCCTGGCACAGGCAAATTCAAGAGAAAATAGGAAGGCCTTAGAACATGCTACCAGCTTCCTCTGCTCTCATGGTAAAGAATTATATCTGCCCATCCCTTTCATGTGTTCTGTCAAGGAGTTCAGCATTAGAGTTGAAAGGAAGACAAAGATTAATAATACCATCTCACATTTATAAAGTACTCTGCATTCTCAAACTATCTTTGCATATATTATTTTATTTGAAATTCATAACAAAGTAGATAGGTCATTATGAAAAGCAGGAAAATGAGGTTTTTAGAGAGGTTAAGTGACTTGCCCAAAGTCATAAAGCAAATTAGTGACAGAACCAGAATGAATGACTTTCCCTGATAACCTGATTACAGCATTTGCTTTACCTATAGTTTTTCATGGAAAGGAAATCTATTTCAGTTGGGGAAAGATATTCTAGATTCAGACATTAAAAATAACATATGCCAAAAAAAACATTTTATGAAGTTCTGTATACCATAATAAATTAGTTCAGGAGCTCTTCAGGGTGTCAGTGCTGATTCATCTTCTCTGAATGTAAGAGGACCTGAGTTGCGCTCCATGGTTCTGCAGAAATGAGATGATTCCCTTTATGAACCACAAGTCCTGTAGAGGAAATGCAAAACAAATGCCTATTGACTGAGTGACTGACTCTACAATGCTCTGAGTTACACCTGCGGAACAATACTCCTACAATTTCTAATAGAAGGTACTACTTACGCAGAGTCTGAACCAACACTCTGGTTATACTCATTTTAAAAAGCTAAGGGCAGGGGTGGGAAACCTGTGGCCTTCTAGGTCCTCAGCTATGCCCCTTTGCCTGACTCCAAGTTTTACAGAAAAAAATCCTTTTATTAAAGGGATTTGTTCTGTGAATTTTAGATTAAATCAGGGGGCTGCATTTAAGGACCTAGAGAGCCACATATGGCCTCGAGGCCACAGGTTCCCCATCCCTGAGAGGACCTATACTAATATGTAGTCAAGTGGAAGTGAGCTCACTTTAAAACGCTGAGGGACACTCCTTAACTCTGATTGGCCCTTCATTGACTATTTCTATCATGGTCATATCAAAAATAATTGCAAAGGATTCCTTGAATTTTAACGCAGGAATTTCCAAAAGACTAGAGAAAGGCTATCAAGGACATAACTATTATTTATTTTATGACATAGAATCAATACTTCCCATCCCTTCTGGGCATTCTCTTTCCAAGACATCATACTGATTAAAGCACGATGGAGCACATGGGATTTTCCCAAGAGAACAAACATATAGGGAAATGTACCCATAGAAGTAGATTCTGCAGTTCCATGTTGTTTGGTCACAGTATCCTCATTTGACTCTCTTCTTTTTCCAAACTATGCAAATTAACCACGATATTTAATAGACCAAAAAAGACCAGGCCAAAGTGTCAGGCCCTCTATACTTGATATACTGTTTATAGGCAAACATACAATGGTTAGAATCCAATGAACTCATTAGGGCTATTGATATCTCCTACCTTCCTGCTATATAGTTCAATAGTCCTAACTTCCTCACTTTGGTACCAATTCCTTGGGCTTCCTTGGAGATTGCAGTCTGGATTTACAAACAGTGGCTGTGGGTCTGTGTAGTGGCACTCTGATGATGCTTGGGGGTTATGAGGCATTTTCTACCTTTTCTGCATGTACACTGTCATCTCCTAAGAGAATCTAGATAATTGTATCTTATTACCATTTCTTTCAGCTGCAATTCCATTCAGGTCAATATTACTCACTGAAATTTGTTATTAGCTTGCTCTTTTTGCTCATCATTCCTAGGTGTTAAAAAATTCCTTTATAAAGAATAGAATATTCTAATTAAAATAGGAAAGCAGCATTTTAATAGTTATTCAAGTGCTGTTTTTATGGTTTGGACCATGTTCAAATGGTTCTTATATGGTGCATGGAACAATCAACATTTATCATGTCTCACTTTTAGGAAGAGTGAAGTTATACTCATTATTTTCGGCTTTTAAATCAGCCAGGCTCAAGTGAATTTTACTGAACAAGTAGACATAGCACATACAATAGAGCTATAAAACTGTATCTATGCTATTATGGGGAAATGTCCAGGGTTCACATGCTCAATAAATTCACCATAACAGCAAAATTGGACCAGGTTTCCAATACGGGGATTATCCTTATGTATTATATAAAATATAATGAACACCTACCTTCTCCAATCAGACCAATATTGCTTCTTTTCAGTTGCAAACATTTTATACTGACACACATTTTCTTAAATACCTAAAATCAGTGGGTATTAATTTTAACCAATAAATTAAAAAGTGTTTAAGCATCTACCGTTTACCTGGTACTATTCTAGGCACTGAATACATACAATCACAAAAGCGAAAGAACCCCAGCTTTCAAGGAGTTTACATTCAATGAGTATCATATTTACAGGTAAGTAAATATAGGAAAAATATTATATGTGTATATATATGTAATATACACATATATATATATACAAAAATAGGATAAATATGTATACATATGCATACATGCACTTATTTACAAATTTGGTAAAAGCTCCTTGAAAGCTAATACATAGTGATTGGGGTTGGGATGTAGAAGAAGACCAACTTGAAGAATCAAAAAAGGTTTCTTGAAAGAAGTGTCACTTGAATTCAACTTAAAGATTCCAGTAGGTGGAAAGGAGGAGAGAAGACATCTCTGGCTGGGAGAACATTTAGTACAAAGTCCGAGAGGTTGGAAATGGAATAATATGAACAAAAAATAGCAAGTAGGACAGTATGTGGGAAACACAGGATGGGTAAGGGGGAGTTCTGTGTAATGAGCCTGGAAATGTGAGCTGGTGCCAGTCTGTGAAACACTTTAAATGCCAAACAGAGAAGTTAGTATTTTATCTTAAAGTAACAGGGAACTATTGACTATCAAAAGGGAGTGTGACATGGTCAGAACTATACTTTAGGACCTACTTTAGGCAGCTACATGTAGCATGGATTGGAGAACTGTACAAACAGTAATTATTTTTAGATAGGCTAGGGTGGCTTCCTTCAGGATGGCTTCCTTTAAGGAATCAAGGAAGGCAGTTTCAAGACTTGATTTATCTATCAATGTAGGGGTACTTTGACAGAGTTCTTCCTGAACTCCATGATACTTTTGTGTCTTGGTGAATGTGAAGGCATAAAAGGTATCTGTAAGTAAGCTAAATAAATGCTTACCTTTTTTGGGGGGCGGGGTTTGTTTTTGGTTTTGGTGTGCAGAGTTGGTTGCATCACATTTTGTGAAGCACAAGTATTTCAGAATGCTCTAGTCAAAAGCCTGAATCATTAAATAGACTGGACTGAGTTTGGCCAGTTGATAGCATTTGGCAGGTTTGGATCACTTTGTTTTCATGGTTTATATGGTTTAAGTAGGGGAAAGGTGACAGAAAGAAGAGAACTTGGGATGTTTGCATGGACTGAGATGAAACTCTGGTACCATGTGATTGTTACTTTTCTAGCTGAATATGGGACTCCTCTAATTGAACCTCCCTGTCTCTTTTGTGATTAACTCAGTGAATATTTAGGAAGCTTGGCATGGAAATGTCAAATATTCTGAAACCTATTATCTCTTGGTTTTTATTAACATTTTGGATAAACTATATAATTAAGCCAAGTTAAGTCAGTTAATAAATATTTAAATACATACCATGTTCCACCCACTATGCTAAGTGCAGTGTCTAGAAAGGTAAAAAACAATCCCTCCCTTCAAGGAGCTCACAGTCTAATGAGAGAGGTAACATGAAAACACCTGAGTACACATGATATATGCAGAAAACTAGGAAACAATTACCAGAGGGGGCTCCAGAATTTAGAAGGCTCCCTATAGAAGGCAAGTTTTAGCTAAGACTTGAAGAAAACCATGAAAACCAGGAGACAGAGATGAGAAGGGAGAATCATTCCAGGTAAATAGGTGAAAAATCATGGAAGTAGGAGTATGATATGCAAGTATCCTCAAGGAGGCCAGTGTCATTGCTTCTCAGAGTAGGTGGAGTGGAGTAAGGTATATGAAAACTGGAAAGGTAAGAAGTAAACAGGTTATAAAGCGCTTTAGAAGTTAAACAGAAGATTTTATATTTCATTTTGGATGTAACTAGGAACAATTCAAGTTTACTGATGAAGCCCCTATCACAGTCAGTGATGCAGTCAGACCTGTGCTTTAGGAAACTAATTGCTAAGTGAAAAGTGGACTTCTTGAATGGGGAGAAACTTAATGCATGGGAACCAACCAGAAGATTATTGCCAAAGGCTAGATGTGAGATAGCGGGAATCTATACCATGTTGGTATTAGTGTCAGAGGAGAGAAATGAATGTATACCAAAAAATGTTATTAAGATAGAATCAACTGAATTGTGAATGGATTTAGGTGAGAAAGAGTTAGAAGTCAAGGAAAGCACAACAGTAGCAAACTTGAGTGACTGGTGAAATGATGTTGTACTTGACTTTAATAAGGAAGTGAGGAAAAGGGGAGAATTTTGGGGTAAAAACAATGAATTAAATTTTGGATCTGTTGAGTCTGAGGTGTTTACAGGTATCCAATTTTAAATGTCCAGTTTCAGATGGAATATTAAAGTAAATTGTCTTTTTTCACATTCAGAAATTGTTGGTAGATGTGGATACAATTTTGATTTTGAAGGATTGTGCCTTGAAGATAGAAGGACAGTTCATGAACTTAGTAATAATTAAAATGAAAAAGGAAATTCCAGAACTTAGCATTGTTCCTGGAACATAGGAGAGGCTTCATACATATTTATTGATTTCTAATTCACAATGTGTGCAGATATCAATAGGCTACAGTTACAAAGCAGCCTCTGATGTGGAGGTCCCGCTGAAGAATGTATTAAATCCCTCTGAAACTAGGACTATAAAAGAAGAGAAAGGGAGTAGAAGGATAAGAATAGGGAACCATCACCAGTGGTAAGAAAGCCTTGGGCTTATGCTACTTGTTCCTACAGGGAAACTGGAAGGTTTGTAGGTTTTCATTACCAAAGAACACAGTAAATTAGAGAATTTTAATCAGCAACCTAATGATTCTTTTAAAAATTCTCTCAGCTACATTTTTTGGCTTAGCAAGCTCACAGAAGATTTACTTTTTTTCAAAGACAATTAAATCAGTTGGGGGCCAGCAGGTTGGCATACCCCTCTAGTTCCCACTAGTGGGAAAGCTGAGATTGGTATATCATTTGAGTTCAGGAGTTCTAAGCTACAGTAAAGAAAACTTAAGTCAATTGGATGAGTTCACCAAATCTGGCATCATATTGATGAGCCCGTGAGAACCCGAATTACCAGGTGCCTAATAAAGAGGAACCGCTCCAGATCAGAAATAGAGAAGCTCAAAGCTTTTGTGCCATTCAACATTGTATCTGATTCATGAATGGCAGATGAACATCCATGGGATACGGTGACCCAGTCTCTAAAGGAATAAGTGAATGAACAAAACCCCGAAAAAATAAATCAGAAACCTCAGGAGAACCTCTCCTTTGTTCTTATTTAGATTGATAGAATGAGGAGTTCTACATACCTACTTCTAAAAAAATTAATTTCCCTTTTAACAGTTTACCTAATGGTGTCTAGCAAAAGAAAGCATAAGAATCCAAAAAGAGATACATTTGGTAAATTGAATTTAGCCTTCCTATCACACTATCCCACTAGGACCAGCCAATGTCAGGGGCAATTAGATTCCACCTTTTAGAGAGAGCTCCACCAAAATCATGTCAGGCTTTAGATTAGACTTCCCCTCTCATATCACTAAATATTCCTAGGCAAAACAATTTGTGAACTTAGATCAGGATATCTGGACAGCACCAGTGGCTGGCCAGACAAATATGGCTACTCACAAAAATCAGCTTTCTGAGAATTATAGGAAGTCTTGCGCTTTCTGTGTTAGGTGACCAGAGGTTGATGATATACTCTCCTCTAAGGAACTTTGAATATGGCTCTTGAATCAAGCTGCAGAGAAAGCAACTGATCATAGACTATGAGGTAATTAGTACAATTATATTGACATACCTGGCATCAAGGAAATAATATTAACTGTCTCACCTAAACACAGGATAATCCTAAAAGCCCCTATCACAGTCTGTCATTTCAAGTTCCTCATGTCTTTTAAACTAGATTTAACACACTCTTGGGAGCAGTCACCTTAAGCAAAAAAATAAGGATACCCTTTGACTTAGACTTAGAGTGATTTAATGGCAATATAATAAGGAGAGTGGGGACCAAATGTCCCAGAATTAACTTCTTTCTATTCAATGATGCTCCTTGTCACAATTCACATTCACAATTGTTTTCATTTATATTGATTTATTATTTTTTTGTAGTTTTAGATGGACAGAGACGTCTATCTTCTGTTTTTTTAAATTATTTTATTTTTGGTTACAACTTCTTATCCTCCTTCCTCTCCTACTCCACCCATTGAGAAGGCAAGAAACACAGTAATCTCTGCACACATAAAGTTATATAAAATGTTTCTGTATTAATCATATTCCAAAAATGAAAGAAGAAAGAAAATATATACTTTGATATGCACTCTGAAAGGTGGATAGAAATTGTTATCATGAGTCCTTGTAAGGGTAGTAGGTCGTGATATTGATCAGTTAGTAAGTTGATTAACCTCGCAATATTGCTGCTGTCGGGATCCCCATGACAAGAACAATCTGCTCTCTTCACTCCTTTCTTTTTACTATTAGGATACACCATGTTTTCCTGAGATAAGACCCAGCAAGCAAGCCAGCAACAACAATCCTTTGCACTTGCCTTCTCGATGAGCTTTGCTGCAGCTAAACGAGAGAACTGCCTTAAACCAACTCTAGGTGGTCCCTGAGCTTGGAGAAGCCTCTACAGAAAACTAGTTCCAGTCATGAAGCCCAGCTATAAATCAAACTTGCCTCATCATTGCTGTTGGCCCCTCGTTGCCACGGCTACAGACCACTGTCTAGTCACTACTATGTGCATTAAGGGTTAGCCTCACTGCAGTGGATCTTGGGTGAGATCGTGGCACGCATGTCTAGTTTTCCTTGTCCAATGAAATAAAGAATGCTTTTTGATTATAAGTACTATTAGCTCTTTGTTTTTACTTTATTTTTCAGAGTTAACAGTGGTTGTGATAACCTTTATGAATTCTTTGTTGTTGTTGTTGTTGTTGTTTTTTCCCCTTTCAGAGTTAGCAGTGGTTATACAACCTCTGTAGCTCTTTGGCCATTTATTTTCTTTTTGACACTGCTACTATATAACTTGTTCTCCTGGTGCAGCTCACTTCCCTTTGCATCAGTTCAGGTAGTTTTTTTTTTCTGAAACCATCTCCTTTATCATTTCTTACAGAACAATAGTATTCCATAACACTCATATACCACAGTATGTTCAGCCATTTCCCTACTGATAGGCATCCCCTTAATTAACAATTCTTTGAAACAACAAAATAATTGTACATATTGGTTATTTCCCCCTTTCTCATTGAAATACAGACCTAGTGGGAGTATTCCTGAGTCAGAGTATGCCCAGTTTTTACAGCCTTTTGGACATAGTGCCAAATGTTTTCCAGAACAGTTAGAATAGTTCACAACTCTACCAACAGTATATTAGTGAATCTGTTCTTTCTATATCACCTCCAGCATTTATCATTTTCCTTTTATGTCATATTAGCCAATCTGTTGGGCATAAGGCGGTGCCTCAGAATAATTTTAATTTGCTTTCTTTAATTATTTGTGATTTAGAGCATGTTTTATGTGACTATTGATATACTTTGATTTTTTTTCTTCTGAAAGCTGCCTGTTTATATCCTTTGACCATCTATCTATTGGAAAGTGACTAATTTTTACATATTTGACCCATATCTTTATATATTTGAGGAATGAGGCCTTTATCAGGGAAACATTCCATAAGTGTTTTTGCCCCCAATTTCCTGCTTTCCTTCTATTTTTGACTGTGTTGATTTTGTGCAAATCCTTTTTAATTTCATGCAATCAAAATTATTTATTTTACTTCCTATGATCCTCTTTATCTTTTAAATAGTTGTGAACTCTAACCTTATTCACAGATCTGACAGGTGAAATTTTCCATGCTAACCTACTTGTGATATTACCCTTTTGGTCTAAATCATGTGCCCATTTAGACATTATCTTGGCATATGGTATGAAATATTGGTCTATGCCTAGTTTCAACTAGACCACTTTCCAGTTTTCCTACATTTTTTTTTGGTCACATAGTGACAGGGATCTTTTGGTTTATCAAATGCTAGATTATAATGTTTATTTAGTACTGTATATTATATACCTAATTTATTCCACTGATTCACAGTCGAGTTTAATAGTTTTGGGGGCATAGTTCTAAATTCTCCAGAATAGTTGGAGACCCATTTCCCTAGTGAATTTTGGATGAAAAAAATTTTAAATAAAATACTAGCAAAGAGATTATAATATATCACCAAGATAACACATTATGACAATACTAGTTTAATATTAGGAATTCAGGAATGCAAGGCTGTTTCAATATTGGGAAAACTATACTCATAATGAACCATATCAATAGCAAAAATATAACCAATATAATTTTATCATAGATACAGAAATGTTTTTGGCAAAAATGCAACTCCCATTCCTATTAAAATACCATAAAGCACAGTAATAAATGCAACTTTTCTTAAAATAATAAATAGTATATATCTAAAACCAAGAGCAAGCATTATCTCTAAAGAGAATATACTAGTAGACATTACAAAAAATCAATGTGAAACAAGGATGTCCATTATCACCATTATTATTCAATATTGAACTAAAATGCTAGCTATAATAAGACAAGAAAAAAATTTTCACTCTACCTGGTTGAGGTATTAAAACCATATTTGTTTTGTAGAAAAATTTTGGTAGGAATTATCTATTTTTCAAATAGTTTTATAGTTTTAGGTTGTATATTAGTTTGTATAGTATAGTATTAATTATATAATATTCGAATGAGAAGTTTCTTAAAGAGTTGGTAGAATTATCTTGTAAATCCATTGGGTTCTTATTTTTTCTAAATCAGGAAGATCATGTATATCTTTTCTACTCCAATTTCTTCTTCTTAGGGCAAATTAAGTATTCTGGCTTTTATTATGGGTAATTTATATTTATTGTAAATATTCATCAGTTTTATTGAGATTGTCAGTTTATTGCCATAAAATTGAGTAAAATAGCTCTTAATAATTGCTTTTATTTCATGTTCATTACTTCTCCTATAATTCATTTAATTTTAGCTTCAAGAATCTGGATGCTATGCCATTTGATATTACCTTATTGTCTATGATGTCTTTTAGCAAAATGTAATTTCCCTGATTCTCTGTTTTAATTTGGTCTATTTTTGCTTCTGCTTTGTCTGAGATCATGTTAGCTTCCCCTGCCTTTTAATTTTAATTCTAATGAAACATAATAAATTCTTTTCTAGCCTCTTATTTTAATGCTGATTTCATCTTTCTGCTTCAGATGTGTTTCTTATATACAGCATATGTTGGATTCTGGTTTCAAACCTATTCTGATATTCTCTTCCATATTATGGATGAGTTAACCCTCTTTCAGTTGACTGCTGTGATCACTTACTGTGTATTTCTTTACATTCCACTCTCTTCTATATATCCTTATCTTTTTTTTTTTTTACCCTTTCCCCTCCTCAATATGTTTTGTTTCTAAGCATTGCCTTCCTTCGTATAACCTCCCTCTCATTCCCACCCCACTTCATCTCTTAGCCCTTTTCCCTCTTAGCCCTTTTGGATATGTGTGGTAAATGTCCATATGTAACTGTGTGCGTACTATCTTCTTTGAACCGTTTCGCATAAGTGAGATTCAAGCATTCCCCATTCTACCCTTTCTCCCTTCCATTGTATAAACTTTTCATTGCATACCACATTCATGTGAAATAATTTTCCCCATTCTTCCTTTCTCTTCCTTCTTCTACCAGTGCATTCTTTTTTCTCTCATGTTTTTCTTTTGAGATCATCCCAACATAGTAGACTTTAACACTTATGCCCTCTACATGAATTCCCTTTAACTACCCTAATGACAATAAAGTTCTTAGAGGTTACATGTATCTTCTTACATAGCAATGTAAACAGTTTAACTTTGTTCACTCATGTTTACCTTTTTATGCTTCTATTGAGTCTTAGTTTGAATGTCACATTTTGTTTTATGCTCTGGTCTTATCAGGAATTCTTGAAGGTCTTCCATTTCATTAAATATCTAATTTTTTCCTCAAAATTTTCATTTTTGCTGGGTAGGGCATTCTTGGTTGAAACCCAAGTTCCTTTACTTCCTAGAATATAATATTCTAACCTTTTCATTTTTGTGTAATCCTTACTGTGGCTCTACAGTATTTAAATTATTTCTTTCTGGCTGCTTGCAATATTCTCTTTTACATGGGACCTCTGGATTTTAGGTATAATATTCCTGTGAGTTTTCACTGGAGTATTTCTCTCAGGAAATTTTTTCCCCAGGTGATGATGTGTAGATTCTTTTAATTTCTTTTTGTCTGCTGGTTCTACGATTTCGGGACAGTTTTTAAAAATTTCTTGAAATTATGATGTCAAGACATTTTGTAGTGGTGGTGTTTATTGTTGTTCTTCTTGTTGTTGTTGATGATGGCTTTTCTGTAGTCTAATGATTCTTTGTAAACTATTTCTTCTTGACCTATTTTCCAGGTCACTTGTTTTTCCTTTGAGATAGCTTACATCTTTTTTGTTTCTATTTTTTTAGTCTTTTGACTTTGTTTTATCATTTCTTGACATCTCATGGTATGATTAGCTTCCACTTGGCTTTGAGAAGTTTTAATTTTTAAGAAGTTATTTTCCTTAATGTAAATTTGTACCTCTTTTCACTTTTGGCCAATTCTGATTTTTAAGGAGTTATTTTCTTCAATATTTTTGTGCCTTTTAATTCTTTAAAAAAATCAATTTTCTTGTATATATTTCTCCAGTTTTTTTCTTCTTTCACTCTTATTTGATTTTTAAAATCTTTTTTGCTCTTTTTTTGTAACTCTTTTGGAAATTTCTGTTGGGCTTTTGTCTAAGCTGCATTTTTTCCTTTGAGGTATCACTTACAGATATTTTCAAGGCATCATCTTTTTCTGACTTTGCAGTTTTAACTTCTCTGTCACCATGATAGCTCTTTATTGTCAGGTCTTAAAAAATTTTTTTTTGTTTGATTATTTTCTCAGTCTACTTCTTAATTCTGAACTTTACATTACAGTTGGATTCTGATGAGATTGATGGCTGTGGGGTTGGAGGGATGACTGGCTTGAACTTCTGGCTTTTAAATCTTTCACCTTCTTTTACAGCTTAGACTGGGGATCTCTAGAGTTTTAGTGCTTCCAAAATGGTGTGACTGAGAGAGAGGTCTGTTCACTCTCCTCCTTGTCTCTGCTTTGCTCCTTATGTAGCTAAAGCCACTGCTCTCTCATGACTATGATTAGTCTTTTCCACCCTGGAATTGTGAACTGGAACTGGGTAATAGGGAACACAACTGCCAGATGGTACCTGATCCTTCTCCCTGTACTAGTCGAGGGGTCTTCTGGAATTTCTTTCTGCCCAGGGCACTGTCCTGCTCCCACCCCTGTTCCTTCTGCTGTACTGTTCTTGGCTACCTCCCACCCCGATGCTGTAGATCTCTCTGTCTACTTTTGTAAGCTGCCCTAGACTGGGAAAAAAAAAATTATTCACTCTGACTTTCTTTGGCTTTAAACATTTGGTTTGTAGAGATTTTAGGTGGTTATTTAAAAGGTTAGTGGGGAGCTACAACAGAGTTGCTAAGTACTTATTCCATTATCTTGTCTCCTTTCTGAATGTCCACCTTTGAAAGAATAGTATGGCATGAACCTGTATGCTTTTTGACCAACCTCTGACTGGAAAATTGATTTTATTCACCCTTTTCTTTCAACTTGGTGAAAGAGGTTCACCTTTACTGCATTTGATATTTATTTAGGGTATGGCACAGTAGCATTCAGTCCATCATTATAGCAACCTCCATCAAAACTCTCTAGAATATATATGCCCCTGCCCTTTTTTCTCCTTTTCTCTTCCCCTAGCACCCATGATCGTATTTTCTGATTAGGCACCCATTTTACTGTGAAACAAATCTGAGAGTAAGTCCGTCACAACCAATACTCACTGACTTTTTCATTCTAATGTATCAGGCTCAGGAAGCTAGTATTATAGAATGCTGCAATGGCAGCTCCTTTGTCATGCTTCTGATTATTAGGGTAGCAGGAGCAGAAGAAGCTAAATCTTCTAAAATTTGGCATCATCCCTTTGAAGACACTACTAGGGAAGGGGAAGTTCTCTCTTGTGTGGGCAGGGGATACTGAGCAGTGTAAGCAGAGATGAAATCTTTGTATAATCTTAGACCCTGGGAGAGTTGCATGTATGAGACTTATGACATCTTAGTCACCTTTGATATAGATGACTTTGCCCTCTGATGGTGATTAGTGACTGTCAGATGTTATTAGTGATACGTTGGCTCTTATGTTTTCATGCTATTCCTGTTTGCTATCTTATGGAGAAAAATATTCTTTGAACTGCCATAATAGTACTCTATCTTCATGAATTTAATTTCTTTAAAACAAATTTGTTTGATGTTTTTCTTATTTGCATCAAGCTCCATTTTTTATTATCGCTTATACTAGCCTTTTTCTTTTTAACTGAGGTATTCAATTCTTTACTGAATACTTATTTTAGGGTCATTTAAGTAGTAGAAGATCCTTTCAAATATTTGAGGGAACTTGCCTCCAAGAGGTGGGATATGGCAGGAACTGTATTTATTTTATATAAATGGTCTATTTATTTTACATAACCATTAAAGAGGCTAGCCTCAGGGCATGGTTGGATTAGGGATATTAAAAGCTCAGTCTATGGGATATAGAAGAATGGCATAGTTCCTACTGCCCTGCATTATATCTTTCTGACCCAATTTTACTGTCCAGGTAATTGTAGAAGCAGATGGGAGCAATCTCTGTTTTAGTAAAATATATTCTTTCTTATTTTAAAGTTATCTTATTGAATTTTGTGGTTTATTAATGTTTTATTACATTGCAATACTGAGTCTGAATCACTGAAGTTGTGTGAGCTAGGTCTGTCCCAGGATAATCAGAGGAGAGTCTAGATTCAAGAGATCAATTCAAAGGCTATTTATTTAGCAGTACAAGTGAGATGTAATGAGGGCCTGAACTAGGGCAGTTGTTATATAAAGAAGAGGAGGAATGAAAGAATGTTACCAAAAATATATAACTAGAAAAACTTAGCAATTGAGAATGAGCAAAGAATGTCTCTCAGGTGGCAAACCTAGTTGTCTAGAAGACTGATGTTTTCCTTGGCAGAAGCTGGGAAGTTCAGCGTAGAAGGTAGGCTTCGGGAAAGATAATGAGCTCTACACTGGTCACTTTGTATTTGAGATGACATTTAAGGGGCCCGTTGGTAGAGATTTCTAGCTGACTATAGGAAATGTAAAACTGAAGCACAGGAAAGGAATTGACTAGATTCGAACACCATGCAGTCAGTTGCTTAGAGATGATAGTTAAGCCCATAGGAGGTGATGAGACAACCAGGAAAAAGAATGGAGATAAGAAAACTCAGGATGGGATCATGGGGTATATGCATAAATGGAAAATAGGACAAGAAAAAAGATCCTGTGAATATGGGTCTGAAAAAGATCAGTCATAGAGTTAAGAAGAGAACCAATATAGAGCAAACATGAAAATCCAAATATTCCTCAGTAAGGAAATCATTGGCATTGGTGACCCTGAAAACTATGGTTTCACTGAAGTGATGGGGACAGAAAACAAAATGCAAAGGATTGAAAAGTGAGCAAAAGTGAATAAAGTGAAGGCTATGAGTATAGAAAACTTTTGGGGGGAGTTTAGCTGTGAAAAGGAAGAAAGATCTAGGGCAATAGCTTGAGAGGACTATAGGGTCAGCTGAAGGTGTTTTCAAAAGTATGGTGGAGATGTAGGCATGTTTGAAGGCAGCAGGGAAGAAGCCAGTGGGTAAGGATGATTAAAAATGAGGGAATGAGGGGAAATTGTAAAAGAGGTAAGCTTTTTCTGGATCAAGGGTATAGACAGAGGGTTGGTATAGGCAAAGAGGACCATCTCATCCTCGAAAACTGGAGCAAATAAAGAAAGGATTGGACAGGATGTGGAGGGGATTCAAATTGGAATTGTGGAAGAGAGGAAGCTTTGGATGAATCAGTGAAATGTGAGATAAGATCCTTACTCAAAAGAGAAGGAAAATGGTGATATAGCTTCCTCAAGAAAAGAAGTTTGTAATGTTCTACGGTGGGGATTAAGACAAAGAATTGTTTGAAGGAACGTAGGAGAGTTGGCATTTGGCATGCAGCATTGAGGGCCCTGTTTAGATAAGTAGATAGAGAAAGAATTTATTAAATGCCTACTATGTGTCAGACACCATGCTCAGTGATGGGGATAAGAAAACAAGGTGGGGGGGACAGCCTCAAGGCATTTACCTTTCAATAGAGGAAAGACAAAAAATAAAAGGGAGCTAGAAAGTAGGGGAAGAGGAGAAGGCTGCTGTTGAGAAAGTAAAGTCTGAAGAATAGAGAGGAAAGTGAGAAGTGAGGTGAGCATGGCCTGGGTGCCTCATAAAATCATGACTGAGGGCCTAAGACTCCTTAGTCAGAAGAGTAGCACTCTGGGCAGAAGTGTGCCCAGGGTAAGTGGTGAGAAGGTTGCTGGTGTTAATAGGATTTTACTGAGCCATTCTCTAACCAGAGAATGACAAAACAGCAGGCCAGAAACAAAGTGCCAGTAATCAGGTAGCCATTTACTTAATTAGTTTCATTATGAAGAACAGATTTGCAAATCAGGAATTCTCCTCATCAGAATTCTGCCTTGCTGCAGTGAATAGAGATATTACATACATAAATCACCAGTGGGAAGGGAGGGGGGAAGGTGCATTACAAACAATCATTCCCAGGGCCTGAGTGGTTTCCCACAACAAGTCCACAAACGAAGACAATACAACAATTCTGGAGTCCTGTGGGAGCAATACTGCTCAAGTTCTTGGGAGTCCTTACTTAGGAGGCCACAGCACCAGAATTCTGTGATGGGAGCAGGTTCTACAGTCTTTGGTTCACTTCACTTCAGGTATGCAGGCAGAAGGATGCCAGGGACTGTGAATCTTGTCAAGGTTTGATTGATCAGTTCATGCTGCATTGTGAGTCTGACTCACAAGCTGGAAAAGACACATCTGCAAAATCAAATCTATTAGTATATGTATTACACATATATTGATTATTATAAAAATCAGAATTCACTCCATACCAGTATGTAACTTGCTTTCTCTCCACACTGGGGATAGTGTTGAGAATTCTGGGAATAATGCAAAGAGCCAGTAAACTGAATAACAGAAAGTAGTTGTCAGTCTAGTACAGTTATGTGATTTTATCCACTTGCATTCAGCAGCCAGTAAAAAGGAGACAAGGCTAGTAGCAGTGGTGGTAGTAGTAGCAGTAGTAGCAGTAGTAGCAGTAGTAGTAGTAGTAGTAGTAGTAGTAGTAGTAGTAGTAGTAGTAAATGTAGTAGTAGTAAAAGTAGTAGTAGTAGTAGTAGTAGTAAAAGTAGTAGTAGTAGTAAAAGTAGTAGTAGTAAAAGTAGTAGTAGTAGTAGTAGAAGTAGTAGTAGTAGTAGTAGTAGTAGTAGTAGTAGTGGTAGTAGTAGTAGTGGTAGTAGTAGTAATAGTGGTAGTAGTAGTAGTAGTAGTAAAAGTAGTAGTAGTAGAAGTAGTAGTAGTAGTAGTAGTAGTAGTAGTAGTGGTAGTAGTAGTAGTGGTAGTAGTAGTAATAGTGGTAGTAATAGTCATTGTAGTAGTGGTTGTCATCATCATAATTGTCCTCATTCAGTATTAGGGGTAAGTAAAGAATAGTACTGATAGGATGATATAGTAGAAATTAGAGGGGTTAGGGCAGTGTGAGATTGAAGTTGTTGACTAATTGTTCGAAGTTTTGAAGGTATGAAAGTGAGGATTGATCAGGGTTGGTGACAGGAGGATCAGAGGAACTAGAACCTGCAGTGAAGACAGACTGTTAGTTTAAGAGGAATGAGTCATGGTGAGAAATGGAGAAGCAGCCATTTTTGGTAAGAATTATGGATTGTGGAAGCATAACACTTTGGGGTGATAATTAAATCAAGCTTATGGTCACCCTTGTTTATGGCTGAGGCAGAGTGAAGGTGCAGCTATTAGGTGTTGATGAGATTGATGAACTAGGAAGCCAAGAGTCATTTGAGGGGACATTAATATGCCAAGTGAAGACCCAAAATATAAAAGCATGGAATTGGGTAGAGAAAAAAAATGTGAACCAAGTCCTGAACTCCTTGAGAAATGAGGGGGAATGATGTGGGAACAGCAGATAATCAATAACCACTGAGATCTAAACAGCGTGATACAAATCTGCAACAAAGAGGAAGAGATGTTGCTGAAAAAAGATGGCAGGGAAAGGCTTTGGGCATAACAGTGAAAAAGTCAGTCTCCTGGCCCAATGTGTTGGGGATAAGGGGGATCAGAGAAGATTCATCCAGTACTGAAGAGGGTGATCAGAGAACTAGTGTCTTCAGGTGTGAGTCAGGTTTCTTCCACTGGAAGGAAATTGAAAGAGCAAGAAGAAGTCTAACAGGAATGCTGATTGCTAAAATAGAAATGAGACTTCCATAGGGCACCATAAAAATGGGTGGTAGAATTGAATAGAAACCCAGGAGGGATAGGCTTGATTTGAGTAGTAGTGGTGGCTTTCAGTGCAGAGACAAAGGGCTATAGATTGTCATGCCCTTTTCCAGTAACAATGGTAAAGTCAGTTTATTATTCATGGAGCAAGAAGTGAAAAAGGGTGAGGTGAGAGATAAGGAAGAGTGGACATGTGGATAGCTGCTGAGCAGAAGCCCAGATGCCTACAGTAGTAACTAAGACCTGAGATCCTTGAACTTGACTGGAGGGGATATCTTTTGATTTATTCATCCTGTTAACAGCCAGAACAACTATTCCCTAAAGCAGGACCCAGTTCTGTGTGTGTTAATTCACTGACTAGGGGTCCAGGATTTCTAATTGTTCTCCTAGTGGTGAGAAGCAGAGACCAAGAGACATGGAAAGATATCTGTGCTGGTTAGACCTGGTTTCTAGTAGGATAGTTGGATGGTGGTTATTTTGAATGCCTTTCCATTAAGGTTAAACTAAAGTATCAGTGGATTGCTTTCAGAGTCTTTTGCCATTTTGATGTAGAATTGGGCATTATTTAAAGGTGCACAACAAGTCATTCAAGACCCTGGTATATGAGATCCCTTGTTGTAGCCAATGAGAAGCAGACGGTGTGGCCTTTTTGTTTTTGTTTTTGTTTTGCATTGATTTGTTATTACCAGCAGATGCAAGTGGGTTGTTAATTAAGGGCTTCTGATGCCTTTGTTTCCCTTCCAAGAAGGCAAATTTTGAAACGGCACGAGCTCATATTTGCTTCCATTAACTGGTGGGCCTTGTCTTGTAAGTTGACAGTTTTATTCCAGTCTTCAAGTGTTTTTCCTCCTTAACAGTGCTGTGTGTGTGTGTGTGTGTGTGTGTGTGTGTGTGTGTTCTTCATAGCACTTACTACTGACGGTCAGACCTTTTCAAGTACCTTTTTCTAAAACCTTACTGTTTTAAAAACTAGGCTACATTTTCACATGTATGCTACAATGATGACAATATTAGCTAGCATATGCATAGCATTTTAAGGTTGCTACGATGACAGGTATATTTGAATTTCTATATCCAATGATAAAATTCAAATATGCTTATCCTTATAATAAATGTATCAGCTTGTTGTGTCCAATGGAATCCATTACTGGCCAGTGTCATGATGCTGAGCAATATGCCAAATGGGCTCTGATCAAGCTTTAAGGTAGGGAGGGAATGACTGGAAAGGAGCCAGGGAGAACATTACTATGTGAGGAGTGCTGAAATATGAGGAGGAAGAGATGGAAATCAGGAAAAATGTCAACCCCTCTTGGTTCCACCTTTAGGACAGAAGATCTGTGGCTATTTAGGACACAGGGGGACAATACACAAATTAATCAGATGCCCATGATGTTAAACAATTGCATTGGGAGTATGTATACAGACATTCTTCATAAGCGTATGTTGTGCAAGTGACTTGTGTTGAATTTTCAAAATTCAGTTTAAGTGCTGCCTTTCTTGCACTCCCTCCTCGCCCCCCATCTACCGTTTAAATTACTTTGTATTTATTTTGTGGGGTAGTGGATAGAGTGCTGAGCCTGGAGTTGAGACCTGTGTTTGGGTCTGGCTAGCTTACTAGATTCAGGACTCATTTGTTTTGGTATTTGTATCTTCACCAATGCTCAAAACACTGCCAATACTCAAAGTATTTTTGGATTCTTCTTTTGGAATTGTGGAGAGTTAGTAAAACACAGGAGAAAATCAGGCTCATTACAGCTTTGTAGTCACAAGTCCTTTGTGACCAAAGACTGTAGTCATGGTGTTAGGTCACTTTTATCCATTGAACTTGGCTCCAAATGACTTTCTATTTCCAAAAATATTCTTTACACCTTCGAAAGTTGAATACTTCCCACTACTTGGTATTCAAAGGTATAGGAAAAACCTTTAAGAGACTAGAGCAGAATATAAGCATGTTGAGGGCAGGAATGGTTTTCCCTTTTGTCTTTGTTTCTCTAGCAACTAGCATATCACATAGTAGTTACTTTATCAGTGCTTGCTGAGTGGAATGGAATGAAAAACGGATTTGATTAAATAAAACACAGAGCTCTTAGAGATATTTTCTTACCCAAAGGACTAAAGATGGAGGTTGTTCCTGCATGCTCTGTGAGGAAATGCTGCTGGTTCTACTCAGTAGTAGGTCTTGGAGGTCCCTCGTCAATATGGAGATTAGGTGACTGGCTTTGTTTAGGAAATGTTGATAAGGTTTTTTTTTCTTTCTTCTGAGCTGTGGGAAACAGTGTTTCTTAGAATTGTGAAGCGAGCCAGCAGGTGGCATTAAAGAAAAAAAATCTCAGCAGGACTTGTAAAAATAAAAATAAGCAAGTACATGATCTAACTTCTTTGTCACTAATAGCTTGTAGCATCCAAAGACAACCAAATATTATTTATGGACATCTTTACTTTTAACAAATAGGCAAAGCCCAAACTAACCAAGTGAAAAAGAGACTCTCAAAGGCTGCAAGGATTTAATTTTCCATTATTCTTCTCATCTTCCATTTACTTTCTCTCAGTTTCCTAATCTCTCCTCATTTATAGCATTATGTAAAGGGCCCCGATGAGGATTTTAGTCAGATCTGAGTTTCTTCCTCCAAACAATTCCAGGAGAAGTTTACCACTCCTGGGAGTCCTGCTTTCAAATGAACTAGTAGAAGCTTCATGACTTTCATTGCTGATTAGTAATAGGTTGCATCCCTCTACATACGTTCTGATAAAATCTCATTACTGAGATTTCAGGCTCTGGGCTACTTTTAAATCTCAAATAGACAAGGTTTTTCATGTTCTGCTAATATGGGTGATTTGTTAGAGGAAGAGTGATTTGGAAAATAGAAGGACAATAAATCTCACACCAGCTTACATTTACACATAAGAGAAATTCCCTGAACAAGTATAAAGGGCCAAATAAGATCTCAGAACCAGGCTACTGAGTGCTAATCATCCGTCCTCAGATCTGGAGTGAGAATTACAGGTTTCTGTCATTCAAAAAAGAAACTAGTATGGAAAGGGACCGTTTAGGTTTCCTAAAATAGGTTCCGCAATGAACCTTTTGGAAGGGTTATAACCACCTTTGGCACCAAAATGTCCCTTTCTTTCTCTTTTATTTCCTATTCAGATCCCTTTTCACCAAGTATATGCATATCTGCAAGTAAAGCATCTTTGTAGCCCTCTTGGACTCTCCATTAGGATTTAAAAATAACCTCAGAGCTTCAAGACCATAGAAGATGAAATGCAGGCCGTAACTCTACCTGAAAAGATGCAGATTACTTTATGTTTTCCAATGGCCAGCCTCCAAGAACTCGTTATCAAATTGTATAGAAGCAGTTTTTAGCGGGGGGGAAGGGGGAAGGTGGAGTGAAGAGGGAAAGTTGTGGCTTGGTTGCTGACTCATCACATGTTTCCTAAGTGATTCTTTACCAACCAACCAGAGTCAGGCATGCACATACATCACGGTACTGAGTTATAATCAGAGCCAAATGCCCTTTCTGCTTTTTCTACCTCTGCCAAATAAATCATTGGTGAAAACTTAAAATCTCTATTCTGCTCCTTTAGCTTTGCATCATTAAAGAGTGAGCTTTCCAAAGCTTCCATCAACATGAGGAAACATTGAAATTGTTATTGACCATCCAAAACATGTCCTTCTGATTTTATGGCAACAAACAGAAGATGGGAGTAGTGTGTTTGTGTCTCTCTGTGTGTTTTAAACTAATAAACTATATTTTAAAACACCTTGAAATCTGAAATCTTCATATGTGTATATCCTACCCCAGGACAAGAGCATGTACGTGATCATGTGATTTGGCAGGTTTGTTTTGTTTGTTTAAGCTAAAGGACAAAGGTAAATGGCTGAACATATGTGACCAGTGGTCACAGAAAGGATCCAATTAGATTACTTAGTCTGCTTAATCATTTGCTATAAATGGTTACTTAGGGTGATGGGAGGGACATATGTTAGATACAGTGGATAATCTACAGATTATTATATTATGTGTTTGGACTCTAGCCTGAGATGCAGGTGTCGTATATAGCCTACTGGAACAATATAGAAAATATGCGGTAATCTCCTACTTAACTCCAGGTTAACTGATCACAAGCTTTTAAGATTATCATGATTTTGTTTTTTTTAAGAGAGAATATATTATTTAATTCATCAGAAGAATAGAACATTTTATTTATGAAAATTTTGTTTGATGCTTTGAGATTACTATTTATATTGTAATTCAGTAAATGACACTTTCGTGGCCTTGAAAAAAGCAAGCATCATTACGGAAGGAGTGACTTATTTGTTTTGCATGAGTCATGAGTTGGATCCATCCTAGAGAGAGTTATGAGCTATGTAACTGATTGTTGCGTAGTAGTACCAGCATGATGATTGGCACATACCAGATGCTTAACACATAATTCTTTATAGGATCAATCAGCTTCAGAGCTAGAAAGCTATCTAGTTCAATCTCATTTTCCAAAAGAAGAAACAGAGGTGTTGTGACTTGCCCAGAGTCACACAATTGGTTAATTGCTTAAGCAGGATATGAATTCCAAAAACCAGGCTTTTTTCCATTATGTCATGCTATCTCCATAATGAATTGAATTGAATAGACATTAAATTTAGGTTTAATTAATTTTCTAAACAGATCTAAATATTACATTTTCCTCCTCTTTGCTTTGCTAAAGGTTAACTTTTTAAGTTTTATTGATATGTTTTTATTCACTATAATTTACCTCAGTGTTCCTTCCCTTCCCATCTTAGAAAGTCATCTTACGTAAGAATATTTTTAAAGACAAAAAAAGTAAAAATCATCACTATATGGAAAAAGTCTGAAAATATGCGCAATGTACAAGACCTGTCAATTTTCTGCCTCTGAAAAAGAGGCAAAGTGAGGAGTGTTTAAAAAAGCTTGGTGGTACAATGGATAGAGCACTGGGCCTTGGGTCAGGCAGATCTGTGTTTAAATCCTAAAAAGCGATACATACCAATGCATGCTCGTGTGTGCACACAGACACACATGCTCAGATACTTTGTTTCTGTGTGATCCTGGGCAAGTCTATTAACCTCTATTTCAATTTCTTCAAATGTGAAATGATAATAATGATAGAACTACGTCCTAGGGTTGTTGTAAGGATAGAGTGAGAAAATATTTGTTAAACATTCAGCATGGTACCTGGACATATAGATGCTTACTAAATGTTTCTTCTCTGAGTAAGGGATTAAGAAAAAGATTTTATGTACTAAGATCTACTCAGTGAAATGTTTAGAGATGGAGTTGAAAGGAAAATGTTCCCCCAGTTTTTATATACTGCTACTCAAATCTATATTATATGCAGTGTCATCTTCTGCTTAGGAAAAAAAATGAAATAAATGTATTTGTTGTTTCAAAGTAGCCTTAACAAAGTGGATAATGGCTGTCAATATTCAGATGTTATGGATATTGAGGGAAACTGTAATGTTAATGAAATCAGAATCATAACCATCATGGGTGTTGTGAATATCTCATTATTGATACAGAAACCTAAGGAATTTAGGTTTTGAATTAATATGCTATCATGGAATTTTTTTAAATTAACATTTAGTTTTTCAATTTGCTAGGCATTTATTTCCCCCTTACCTTCTTCTCCAACCACCCCACCAAAGAAAAAATAAAATCCTTATAAAATATGCATAATTAGGCATAACAAATCTCTCTATTGCATTGTATATTTATATGTGTATATCATATCTGTATACATATATGTATATACAAATGCATTTCAACATATTGAGAGCGTTTCCCCCCTTTCAGGAAACGTAGTGGGTGATCTTTGGGAAATACCTGAAAAATGATGGTATATGAATATGATGTAATACAATGAGGTAAAAGACAAAAGAGATGGTTTCAGAGAGTTCCAGGAAAGCATGAGCTATTTTAAGTGAGAAGTAGGGAGAGCCAGGAGAATAACTTATGTAATAACAACATTGTAAAAATGAATGACTTTGAATGACTTAAGAACTCTAACCAGCTATGATTCCAGATCATGAATACTTCAAATAATATTTGAAGAATATTATCCTAGAATATTAGGAAGGCAATCTAAAAATCCAACCATTCGTCCAGCTAATGCAGCAGTTCTCAACCTATGGGTCACGACCCTCTTGGGGGTCGAACAGGGTCACCTAAGACCATTGAAAAACACATATTTCTGATGGTTTTAGGAACCAAGACAGCGCTCCTCTATCCATCTCCATGTGGGTCCACCCACATGCAGATATGCCCACATAATAGTATTAAAGGGTCACGGCATTATGAAGGTTGAGAACCACTGATCTAATGGATCTATGGATCCATACCAATGCATGCTCGTGCGCACACACACACACACACACACACAGTCAGTCTCTCTCTCTCTCTCTCTCTCTCTCTCTCTCTCTCTCTCTCACTCACTCTTTCTCTTTCCCCATGTATGTCTCTATCTGGCAACACCAATGAAATCATAAACTCTGTCCAAAAAAATGTTTGTACCATTTATCTGACCTACTAATCTAGAATCCCTGGTCAAAAAAGAAAATGAGGTGAGTTTGGTATGTTTGCTTAGGTCGATCTCTTTGCATTTGACTAATGATAGCCTTCTGTTCTCAAAATTCTGCTCAAGTATGTTTCCTAAAAAGTCTTTTCAGTCTTAGTCAATTCCCATTTTCTTTCTATCTTTAGTTTTCCCATCTTTCCAACCAATTATGTATCGCTTTTAGATATATAGCGCAGTGGTCAAACTTATTATTATTTGACCTTTCTGCTCTCTGTAAAATGATTAGGATATATCAGGTGACCTTCTAAGTTCCTCTTACTTCTAATATTTGGTCATTCTATGATTGTAATATTCATCTGCTTTTTTCTTGTGCTTCTTTAAATTCTGGGAAACTTTTTGTGTTTGTGTTCTCTCCGCCATTACACTGCAAGTTCCTTTTCGGGGCCCATGCTATCCTCTCTTCTTGTCATACCCCATGCTGGACCTAAGAATGTAGCAAGCCATGATTGGTAGGGCACATACTTTCTGTCACTTTTTTTTTTCTGTCAGAGATCAACTGAATCCATCAAAGAACATTTTCTAGTCTAATTTCCCTTGTGACCTGTAACATCCCAAGTTTGCTTAGAAAGAACCATGTTGGAAGCTGGGGTTTGGAGGAGAATCTTTTGCCAAATGTGAATTTAATAAATGTTGACTGCTAGAGGAAGGAATGTAATCTTTAAAAAGGTAGTGAAAGACTATACAATTACACTATGGATTGTTTCATATTCTATTGCTACCTTCTCTTATCTTTTTGAGAAGCAATAAAAGAAAATCCTTTTTGAGCACATTCCTGGAATAAATAAAAAGACAAATTGGACTCAGTGGTGGCCAGTCATTCCCTTCAGAAGGTGTGTTAACTCTTTCAGAAAACTGCATTTACAGCTACTACAGAGGAATTTTTATCTTGTTTTCATTCAATAGATCATAGCTTTGTATCAATGACATTGCACAGCCATCTGAGAGTATCTTGGGCAGCTAAGCAAGTGAGAAAGAAGGTTGTTTATATGCAGGCATACTTTGCTTTATTGTAGTTCACTGTCTTGCACTTGAAAGATATTAAGTTGTGGGATTTTTTCCTCCAAATTGAAGGTTTGTGTTGACTCTGCCTCAAGCGTGTCTACTATTGCAGTTTTTCCAGAGCATGTGCTTACATCATGCCCCTGCATCACGTTTTGGTAATTCTCATAACATTTCAAACATTTTCATTATTATTACTGTATCTGTTATGGTGATTTGGGATCAGTGATTCTTGATATTATTTTGTAATCATTTTGGGGCATCATGAACTATGCCTACATAAGGGTGAATTAAAAGATAGATTCTGTATGTGCTCTGCTCCACCTATGATTCCTGTTGCTCCCCCTCTGCTTAGACCTCCCTTTTGCCTGAGACACAGCAATATTGAAATTAGGACAATTAATAACTCTATAATAGCCTATAAGTATTCAAAAATTGATTGATGGGGTAAACTCCATTGTTGTCTCATTAAGAAACTGCCACAGCCACACTTATCTTCAACAGTCCCCACACTGCTCAGTCAGCAGCCATCCATATTCAGGTAGGACCTTTCACCAGCAAAAAAGACCAAAACAAATAATTACCCTTTTCTGAAGGCTTTGATAACTGTTAGCATTTTTTAGCTATAAAATATTTTTTTAATTAAGGCACCTACATTTTTAAACATATTGCATACTTAATATACCACATATAATGTAAATATAACTTCTCTATGCACTGGGAAAACACAAATGTGTATCACTTCCTTTATTGTGGTATTAGCTTTATTGAGGTGGTCAGGAACTAAACCTGCAATATCTCCCAGGTACAATTGTATTAGATTAGAATGACCTAAGCAAAGTATTGTATTTAAAAATCTATGGACCTTCTTTAACTCCTTTCCATACAAAAAAATACCCAACAAAACCAGGCTATTCATTGGGCAGGATTTGGTCCTCTGGCAGTTATTTGTCCAACACCTGGATTAGATAAACACTGCATCCTTAGATGCATCAGATGATCTGAAAGGTCCAGGAAGGAGCCCTAGAGAATCTGTGGTCATTTTGAGGAGCATCACTAAGCAATTAGAATAGCAGCTTATATTTACTTAGCCCTTAAAGTACTTTCTTCACATCCATGTGAGTTATGGCTGTACAATTTATAGAATTTTCAAAATTTTACAGGTGAGGAAACTGAGGTGAAAAAGGATAAGTGACTTCCTTGGATACACAGTAAGTATTGGAGATGAGACTATGTGAGCATGGAAAAATCACTTAACTTTACTATATTATATGTAAAATGAAGGGGTTAGGTGAGATGGCTTCTCAAATCCCTTATACTTCACAATCTCTAATC
>CM053594.1:260654299-260674821 GCA_028646575.1 Pseudocheirus occidentalis | reverse complement strand
CTTTCTTTCTTTCTTTTTATCTTTCTATCTTTCTTTCTTTCTCTACAGAGTCCCAGGTAGTTCTTCAACATCTTTCTGTTGTACTCTAGTCTCCTTTCTTCATTGGGAAAAAGGTACAATCCAAAATACTTCTAGCCAACTTCCCATTTAAAATCATATATCGGTAATCTTGAATAACTGGGAGGAAAGTATGTTGAGTTAATAAAATGCCTGAATTGTACAAATATGTTCAAACAAATATCCTTTGTGACTTGTAAATGCAGTAGGTATGTGCATTTTCAAAGTATCCTATCCATCCTGTCAAGTCTATTTTTATAAATAGACAAGATTCATTAGTAAATAACAGGTAGTTTGCAGGCAAGTGAATGCTTCTCCCATAATATACTTGGCATTGTGATTCTGGAAATGCTATTTCAATACACTTTCTTCAAACAGAGAGAAGGTAAGTTTCTGCTTAGCTGTGCTGGAATTATCATGAATTCTGAATTAAAGGTGTCCAAATTAATGAGGTTTTATTGTCTAACTAAGGCTTCTGGCAGCTATATTATGGTTTCTTATCTTTAGGGGTATGTAAATGATGCAGTGAATGGAACAAACCTCATTAAGTGATAAATAAATTAAAGTTCCAATATCAATGACAGCTTTCCAGCAAACTTTTCCTATCACTTTCATTGTGGATGAGAAGAAGAGAACATTTAGCAACTCTCTCTCAATCCTTCTCTCTGTAAAGCATTTATGGGCTACAAAACAGATGGTGTCCCATCAGTTTCTTTGAGCTACTGGCTCAATTCTAGCAGTGGTAACATAAACATGAATCCTACCCCAGCGAGAGGAGCTTTTGGGCCACTTTCCAGCTGTGTACACAACAGATATACATTTCAGTAATGAATATGGGGTGTAGAAGGAATAGTCTGCATTTAAAAGAAAAATAATTCCCCATATACCCTAGACTATGGATCATTTTACATAACTGCAGAGGCAGACAGCAGAATGCTTTTCTAATCTATGAGCCATATATATGCACATACACGATTATAGAACAAGTATTTGGCATCATCAAACATAGCTTGACCTGGATAATCCCTTTTTGTTCCATAAATATGTCAGGGAATCTAAATCATTTCAGAGATAATGAGTTTTATACAGCACAGGGAACCAAAAGGCTATTAAAAATACACACAATTAAAACTGCTTTAAAACTATTGTAAAAGTTGCAGAAATTTCCAATTTTTTAAACACTTATTGAATTTTAATAGGTTCATCCAGGTGCTTTACATGCCATTGTCTGGTACATCTCCCAATGTTTATATCAGTTTAGGTTCAAATATGTACAGAACAGAATGAACATTTCCCCAGTATTTTGTAATTAAAAAAAATCACCCTCTGCAAAATAGAATACATCAAGAGAAAGTATATGCAGTAGTGTGAAGGGCCTAGCATGCTAGAGAGTACTATAGATTGGGGAATTACGCATAAGGAAGCCATGTTAGGCTCCTTCATCTAATCAACCTTACAAAAATGCTTTATTTATTTTTTATTTTATTTTATTGCTCTCTTTCAATTTAATTAGGAAATCCATTATTTCTAAAATTTCTGAATTGCAAAGATAAGTAGATCTCTTTCTAGAAGTCAGTAGAAAGATCCCATATATCACCACTGGTCAACAAGCAATGTTAGATAAAATGACCAGGAATATGAGAAAAAGCCAAATAGGCAAACCTATTGTTCAATACTCCACCCATGTCATACTAATTCTTTATTCCCTTGGTACTTCGGCAGACTTTATGATATGCCTTTGACTGAGTAGCTTTACATTAGGGAAAATACACACAACAAACAAGAGGAGGGAGATAGGAAAGGGAAACATTTATGCAATGGTCATGAGGAGTCCTAGGAGCAAATAGGCCTTCCAGAGGTTCCTAAAATGGGTGATATCACTCCATTGGGGAGCACCAGAAAGATCGGAAGGGACAGTAAGTAGCCTCCAGTGCAATTAGGGAGCACTGCATAAAAATAGGGGGGCAATGAAAACATAAGGAAAGAAGAAAAGATAAGAAAATTTTGAAAAGCCATTCATACATGTTTCATCTGTTGTGTAACAGAGTCAAAGTCATAGTGATAACATTATTTTCTGAATAAATACACAAAGCACAATTTATAACAGATCAGTGGTAAAGTCGATCAACAGCTCTTAACCAGTAAGTGTTGGCAGGCAAGCATGTCCCACACTGTAGGGAAGTACACCATGCTTCTGTAGGAATATGTGTGCATAACGACTTGTTTACCAAATGATACTATACAGTTTATGATGCGATATTGCATCACCAAAACTTCAATGCAGGAAAAACAACCCACATATTTACAATATATTGGTAAATTTAAGATGCATCATTTTTAAAAATATGTATTTTATATTTCAAAATAATGCAAATTAAAAAAAGTTAAAGGGTTAAAGATAGTAGATTTCAAGGTGAGAGAGGGACTGAGTAATTTTTTTTAAAGAGTGCAATAGGCCAAATAAGTTTGAGAATCTCTACTTAAACCAACTGCCCTCTATATTTTTTTGCTTTGGTTAAATGGGAGGAAGGGAGTCAGTGGCTCCCAGTTGCCTCTGAGATATAATGCAAATTCTAGACCTGCAATTTTGACTCTTAGGTGATGTAAGGGATAGAGTAGAGATGTGGAGTCAGGAAGAGTCATCTTCTTGAGTTCAAATCTGGCCTCAGACATTTACTAGCTGTGTGACCCTGGGCAAGTCACTTAACCCTGTTTGCGTCAGTTTCCTCACCAATAAAATGAGTTGGAGAAGGAAGTAGCAAAGAGTCTCATATTTTTGCCAAACCAAAACAAACAAACAAACAAGCAAACAAATAAAAGAATCAGCAGGGTCACAAAGAGTCAGATATGACTGAACAACAAACAAGGTCTGGAATTTAAAGCCCTCCCATCTAGCTTTGCACTTTTATATTATGTTACCTTCCTTCAAACACTCTTAGCTACAGTCAAACTAGCCTGAGTGGCATTCCATCCCTCTTTTGTTGGTCTTTGTACAAGTAGTCGTCCATGTCTAGAATGCACTCTCTCCTCATCTCTGACTTGAAGCATATCTAGTGTCCTTTAGAACAGGGCTCAAATGCCATCACTTATCCAAAACCTTTCCAAAGCTCTCTAACAACGAACATAATGTCCTACACGTAATAGGACGTTAAATGCTTTTTGAATTGCTTCAAATTGGCAAATTGTCTTAATTATATGTCCTTTTGATGCTTTTAATATACATATATATTATGCTACATAATTATATAATATATAAACACATATATAATATATGCATATGTATGTGTGAATATATGTATATATACATATATACATATACACATATATGTATACATACATATATACATATACATACACATACATACACACACACACACACACACACACACACATATATATATATAGTAACTATGAACACATTCCAAGCAGATATCCTATGGGATTGTTTTGATGCACATATGTTATAAATAACATATAAAACATATGTCATAAAGAACACTTTGACTATATGCACACAGATGCACCTTGTCCTTCTATAGTAGTGTATCCTAATGTGCCTGAGGCTTGAAGTCTTGCAATCTTTTTTTTTTAATTGATAGTGAAAGATAATTTTACCACAGAGGTGGGAAAAAGACACAGTATTCACATCTGCTGTTGACCTACTTAACTCAGAACCCATGGTCATCTCTTATGCAAAATGTTTAAAATCTGAATGTTTCATATAAGCATACAAATTGGAGCTCTAGCTCCTTTAGACAGAAAATAACAAATTAATTAGATTGCATTGCCTTGGAATGAAGGATTGAAATTTTTGTTTGTGTCTTCAGCATCCAACATAATGAACTAAACCTAGGGCTTCAATACTTCAACAGACCTGTGATATCACTCTTCTTTAGGGCTGCAGAGTGACTTCTTCATGCCTTTTGATGCTAAGTAATTATTGTTCATGTTCATATGTAGATCCTCTCCAGAAGATTTAGTGAAGTTCATGGAGGTCCTTATTCTGCCCGGTTCCAATCTTTCATTCTGAAATCTCACTCCAGATCTCATTTAACACTTGAAAGGTCCCACCATCCCTGTGGTCTCTTCTACTGACTCAACAGCTCCTCCCAGAACTTCCAGTTAAGGAGGGTACCCAGACATGTTGCATTCTCTCCAGGCTGAAGTCAGGACTTCCTCTACTTTGCTCCTGCTATAGGTACCTTCCTGCCCTTCCTCACTTCATTTTTTAGCTTCTTTTTATAAAGGAATAATGTAAAATTTATATATAATACTTGTCTTCCTCCTTACTTCCTTGAAAGCAGGGACTGTCTTTTTATTTATATTTGTATTCCCAGTAATTATCACAATGCTTGGAAAACAGGAAGTGCTTAATAAATGCTAGTTGATTGACTTTTTACATTTCTTGGATACCAGAGGAACATAGTCACTTCCTTTTTGTTATCATTTACTCCCTCTACATGACTGCCCCACTATATTTTCCAATCATGTCTTTCTAACGTCCTTTATGCTGCTTCTTATGAAGAGATCCTAATTAAAATAGGCTATATTCTATTCACTTCCTCATTGTATATCTCCATTTATTTTTGGTTCACCCACAGCTTTGATTCCTCAGAAAGTGTGATATACTAATATTCACAACTATACCGAATCACCGGGAGGACATGTATTAAAAAGATAAGTCTTTGCAATACAAAACGTCCCCAATGCAATCCAGCCTCTCTACTAATCTTTTCCTTGTATGGGGCAAACACATTGACAATTTGCAGTGTGTATTCCAAATGTACTAACTCAGTGGAGTGGCCGTCCAAGTTCATGTCATAGACATTTTTCATCCAGAGTAGGATGAATAATTATTTCTGTCTCTTTCTCTCCTTCCCTCTCTCTTTCTCTCCCTCTGTCTCCCACAGGATGAAAGTGTATCCTTTATCATTGTTTGTCTTTAAAAAAGAAACAATTTTTTTATGGTTTTAAAAAACACTCATTTTGCTATATAGGCATATAAGCATATACGTATATGCATGTGTGTGTGTTTGTGTGTGTGTGTACATACAGTTTTTCACTCTTAATCTGAGTTTTGAACCTACCTTTGTATCTAAGAAAAAGTTTAGCAAAAATATATAGTGACCAATTGGGGCAATTCACACAATGTTATATCTCCTTGGTCCCCCATTTCTCTATAAATATGAGGGAGGTATGTTTCATTGTCAGTTCTCTGGGACCAAGACTGTTTCTTACAATTTCTTATAATTTGGCTTCATTTTAATGCTTTTTTTTAACTTACATGAATGTAGCATTGTATATACTTTCTTTTGATTTTGTTTATGTCATTTTTCAATTAATGCAAATCTAATGTTTCTTTTAATTCCCCATATGCATAATTTCTTGATCTATAATAATATTATATTATTTCAGATATTACTGTTATTTTAGTCATTCCCCAATCAGTGGATACTTATTTTGTTTCCAGTTTTTTGTGGTGTGTATATATGTACACAAATAAAAAAACTTTTTTGCTTGTCTCTAACTTCCTTTGGATGGATATATACCCAGGAATTGAATCACTGGGTCAAAGGAAATGAATAGTTTAGTGCACAGTGTCTGGTTGATTAATTTTGTCACATAATTAAAAATTATTTTCAAGAATAGTTGGAGTAATTGATAACTCTACCAGCAATGTATTGATATGCATCTTTTTCATAGACCTTCTACACTGATCATTTCAATGGAGGAAGGAACATCTTTGTTAATTTATTAGTTATGAAGTAAAAAAAAATCACCTATGTTTAAATCTGCATTACATTTATTATTATTGATTTAGATAATTTTTTATGGTTGTTGAGAGTTTTCTCTTCAAAAATTGTTCCTGTTTTTATTCACTTATCTATTGAGGAATGCTTCTTCTTATTATATTTTAGTGTGAATTCTAAATGTATCTTAGAAATAAAATTTTTATCAATAATATTTGATGTAGATTTTCTACTATTTTAAGTTAGTTTTATTTCCTCTAGTTTTGTTCTTGCAAAAGATTTTAAAATCTTATACAACTAAAATTAATGACTATATTTACTTCTGTATCTTATATAGTTAATATTCTAGAAAATTCTAGAGAATTCTTACTTATCCAAAAATATTAATGATCATAAATGATAAAGTAGATAATTTGATCATATCAAAATGTAAAGCTTTTACATGAACAAATTAGTACAGCTAAGAAAAGAAGGAAAGCTGTCATTGGGAAAAAAATCTTTGCATCAAACATCTCTGATTACAATCTATTTTCTAAAAGGTAGCAGGAACTAACACCAACATATAAGACAAAAAGACATTCAACAACAGACAAGCAGTCAAAGGAGATAAAGAGCTCTTAAAAGAATCACAATCTATTAAAAATTATGTGAAAGATTGTTCCCAATCACAACAAAAGAAAAAATGAAAACCAAAATAATGCTGATATTTTACCTCAGACCTCTCTAAATTGGAAAATATGACACATAATTAAAATTTAATGATAGAGTTGGGGGATATCCTAATGCACTGTTTGAATTTATCCCACTATTCTGTAAAGAAATTGGGGATTTTGTTATAGTGACTAGAACATTCATACTTTTTGTTGCAGAGTGATGTGTACTAAAGAAGTTAAAAATAGAAAGGTTTAAAAATACCAAAGTATTGATAGCAGTGCTTATTTTTTTAACGGTGGTCGTGAACTAGAAACAAAAATAGCTGACAATTGAAAAGGAATAGCTAAGCAAAATGCAGTTCTTGAATGTAACAGAATATTACTGCACCATAAGAAATAAGAAGAATACAGGTAGACATGGAAAGACTTAAGTTAACTGATGCACAGTGATGGAAGCAAAAATAATGTCCTCTGATACAATGATATTTATGGAAAGAAGAGCAAAAAATAAAGGCAACAGAAATCTGTGTAATTATAATGACAAAGCATCTCCCTGAAAAACAGAGATGATAATATACCTCCCTCCTTTCTGTAATGGTTATGGAATTTGAAGATCTTCTATGCCACTTTAACTTGCTGACTTAGCAGGAAGGAGTGGGGCAAGAGGAAGCAGGAACCAAGCTAGAGTCAGTGTGGTGACTAGAAGCAGAGGATGTGGGTCCGGCATGAATTCCTCTTTTCTGAGTCGTCCAGAATTTCTGCTAAGGACTCCTGTTGAGGACTGCCAGGGACTGGAACTGCCTGGCAGGGGCAAAGCTGCTGGGAGCAAGCTGCGTGGACGTGGAACAGTTGTCATGGGTGAGGAGAAGAGGATCTTTGCCTGAGGTAGCCTGTCCTGTTTTGAAGGCTTGAGAATGTAGGTGTTTACTACATTACATGTGCCAACTTCATAGCTACGGTGATGGCTTTGACTTTCTGGTTTGGGGACTCGGCTTTCTGGTATTTGAATAAATGCTCTAGCTATATACGCCATGTAGAGAGCCTATTACGTTTTATGATTAATAACCATATCAGCATATTGATTGTTACTGTAGGCATTGTGAAAACTGCATTGTTGGTACACTTTCTTTTCATTGATGAGTCAACAATGAATGTGAAACTCTGAATATATTGTGGAACTTGACTAATATGTTGGGTAGTTTTGCTGTCCCTAGTCATAGCTATGAATGGCCTTCCCTAATTTTTTGGGGGGGGGGTTCAATGTTTTAAAAGGCAATGCTGCTCAGAATTTTCTGTCATCCTCTTCACTGTTTTTTTGTAAATAAATTTCTGTTCTTCAGAAGTGCTGTTCTAGGCAACTATCTCTCTTTATGTGGCAAGAAGATCAAGTGTTTATTGGCTCTGGAAATTTATGGTTCTATTGCCCTCTTTGCTGTTGGGGACTTTTATGTTATTTAACTGTTTTTTTTTACCAATAAAATGATAGCAACTTTAACTTTAATTTCTCAGTTTTTAGTATCAGCATCTCAGTTGAAATTGGTCGATTTTAAGTACTTGTAATTGTTCAAAATCTTTCTTCCGTCTTTATCCTTTCTTCAAATGTGATGTGGATTTTTACATTTTTTCTAGCTAGGTAACTCTCTGAATGCAGATAAACAACTGGTTTTGATATGGTACCCACATTAGTAATCCACAATTACCCATTACAATTTACTCAGTTGAATTTTACTTCTGTAGTTTGGTTAGTGCCACATCTAGTGCCTTCTGCCTCAAAATATTTATGATGTATTACAGATATGTAGCTTTTAAATAAATGCTTTGGCAAATTTTATTTCTCAAACATTGATCATATTTTCTACTTTTTTTCTCTTTTACAAGTTCACCAAAGCCAAAGTATGTGCTGTTTTGGCTAGGAAAGCCTATGGATTTCAAATTTTGGAAGATGCTCATGCATGCTGGCCTACTTCTTCCAGGGTAACTTCTTTCTGTGGTCTCCTTTTTTTTTTTGGATAGTACCAGGCCAGCCATGTTTCATTTCCTCCTAACTGTGTTTCTGACTCTTTGGACCTTGCCACCATATCTTTACACAGGTATTTTCTTCTCTCCTTTCTGATTTCTCAACTCCTTTTTAAGTGCTGCCATCCCATTTTAGAATGTAAGCTCCTTGAAGGCAGGGACTATCTTTGTATCTGTAGCCTTTTTGCTTAGCATAGTGCCTGGCACAGTAAGGGTTTAATAAAGGCTTGTTGCCTACCTTCCTGGAGGAATGTGTCAATTTCTTTCAAAATTGTTTCTACTTTTCTTAGCAACAAATGGTGGCACATAATTTTCAACTATCTTTATGGTATTCTTGCTCACATAGTGTTCTTTCTGTTCATTATAAACACTGCAAGATGAGATGACCAAATGTCCCATGAAATGATATTTCTTTTTTTGCCTTTGGCATATGATAAAATCAATTCTACCAGCATCTTCTATTATCTCTTTAAGAGGTCATATGTGGCTCTGGTTTCTTTTTGTCTCTTCATTTCATTTATTGTTAGAATTTTGAAATAGATACATCTCAGACCTTCCAATAGTATATCAATTAATTCATAATTTGGTAAAGATTTCATATATAGAGTAACTACTGTTAAGCTAATATTTATATACAGTATTAAATTTTTTATTCTTAGCATCCTCTCTGACATCATTCCTGCAGAAATGGAAGGGCAAAACACAGTATTAAGAGTAATTTTCCACTTTTATTTGTTTGATGAAATGCAATAGTCAAAAAATTCATCACCAAATAGCCAGCCTACTTGTTGTATCATGGTGATATGTTCTATGTTGTATCTATGGTGATAAAGTTCTCTGTGTATCAGTAGACTGGTTTTTAGAAAGCAGACAGATTGTTGTAATGACTGCATTTGATATTTTATCATCATTGCAGAACCCTCCTGAATTTTTACTATATTGGCTTTTTTTTACTATGTTATACTTTTAAGTTGGCTTTTACTATGTTAAACTTTTAAGAAGCCAAGATCATTTCCATGCTATGATGAGGTATTAGAAGAGGACTTAGTGGAGACTATATATTTAATAGATGGTTATTTAATTGTTTCAATGAAAATCCCACTAATTCTGGATTTTAGTCAATCATTGAAGTAGGTGAAAGTTTTATCTTTGCACTATCTTTGCACCAAAGGGTTTATTAGTTATATTAATCACATAGGATTGCAAGAAGACATTGAAAGAAGACATGCAAGACTTACTTAATTTCAAACTACTTTTAAGAGTGTCAGAATATGATTTGCATGCAACTAATATGCTAATTAGAAATTATTCCTACCTACCTGTTTAAAGGGATCCCAAAAGACGAAGGATGACCAAATGTTATTACTGGGATGGCCCTTAATTCTAATTGACAAGATTTTATTAGATTAAGAGGAGTAAGTAGAATGTTGTCAAAGTAATTCTTCTAAAAATGAGTTGAGTCTATTACATGGAAATACAATGAAATTACTCATAAGCAGAGCCTCTGAGAGAAATCTGACCCCCTAACCCTTTTATGACTGCAAAGAAATCAGATTCCATGACTTTTTTAGCTTTCATTTTTGAATACAGAATTTTAGTAAACTGTCCTATGCTAGCAGTTCCTACAAAAACTCCTCAGCCAGAAGCTGTTTAGTCTTTCTCTCATGTACCTAAAGAAACCAGGTCTTCCCTTCCTGGGGGCTTTGAACATTGTTGCCAGAAAACACAAGGAAAAGTAGAAGTCTGTTATTTAGAGGGAAAGAAGAGGCTTTAGAATTGTCAGTTTTCCTTTTTTGATTGAGTAAAAAACAAGTAGAATTCTTGAATGGTAAAGGATGGGGAAGTAATTAAATGACCTAAGTAAGTGCACACTTGTAATGATCAATGTCTTTGTTTCATTTTTAGTTGCATCCAAAACCAGTTCCATAGATAGCCCACAAATATTTATAGTTTGAAAGTTAATCATTTGCTCATAGAAACAACAATCCTACTTCTAAAGAAATCATCACATATTATTGTGTTTTAAGATGTGAGGAAATTGTTGATTTTAAAGAAAAACCACATAAGAACTGATGCAGAGTGAAGGAAACTGAGCCAAGGGTCAATTTACAAATTCATTATAAAAATAAGCTATTTTGAGGAATTTTATAAACTGGCAAAAAATAAAATTATCAAAACCAGGAGAACAATGTGTGTAACAGCAAATATCCTAAAGAATAATAATTTTAAAAGTTTTAAGAATTATGATAAATACAACGACCAGCTATGATTCTAGACGAATGATGATGAAGCATATTGTTTTAGGTGATGGATTCAGGGTGAACAACGAGTTGTTGTTTGTTTGTTTGTTTTAACACGGCTAATTTGTTTTCCTTTACTGTTCATATTTATTGAAAGGAAACTTGTTTATCTTTGCTCCCTCCTCTGCCCCAAAGAGATGGGTGGTGGAAAGAGAATGGATAGGTTTCTATTAATTAAAACATTAAAAATATCATAAATATATAAAATTATTTGCAAAAGTTTTTGAAAGAAACTTAAAAAAATAATAATCAAACTCATAAAAATAATAATTGAGCATATACAGTGAAGTTGACCAAATTTGACCTCAAAGCTAGTCTCTATCTCTAACAACTTAAAATCTATGATAGATTTTTAATATATAAAATACATGTGAAAAATAGACATGGTAAAATAAAAATGTCAACCAAAGGCAAACAAATTTACAAAGCAAAGATAGATACTTCAGGAACAGAGGCAAAAAGGACAAATATATCATTGGAGAAATTGGGAGAGACTAGCTGTATGGTTTCTCTCTTCAGACTGAATTGGGGGAAATCATCCATTTTCTTGGTGCTTTAGATTCCCAAAGGACAGAAAGACTTTTAGGAGTTGTTTCAAATGGAGGCAATATATCTGCAATACTACTAAATATAAAAGACCAGAGGAGGGAGCTATTTAGGATTTAAAGTGATGGGAAGAGAATTTCAATTATAAACGATTTATTATCTCATACTTGACTGTTAATTAAAAAGCTTCATTAATCCTTTTTTTAAAAAAAAAATTCTCAGCTGATAAGAACTACTTTCTTTTCCCCTCTACCTCTCCAGCTGCTTCCTTGAATCACTGCCCAACTGCTAAAGACTTCTAATGCATCTGGTTTGGAAGATTGTGACGATTTTTCACATGCTGCAAATAGCTTTTTGCCTAGGCTGAGTAGAGAAAGTTATACTATAGGTCGTACTGGGTTCCAGTGGAAGTGAAATGCAGCAGAAAACCCTGGTTTAGGCTTCTGACGCACAGAGGTACTGGTATTACACATATTATCAAGCTATGCTGTAAGACAGAGCTGGTATGGTCAAATGCAACAGATTGGAAAGATGGTGTAACAGTACTAGAGGAGGTAAAATAAAATTTTAAAAAAGGTGATAGAGACTGGAGGTTTGGTGAGAGATTGGTATACTCAAAATAAGAAATGATGAAGGCCTGGACTAGGGCAGTGGTGATGGAAATAAAACAGTGGTTCTTAACAATGTGTGTGTGTGTGTGTGTGTGTGTGTGTGTGTGTGTGTGTACAATGGACTTCTTTGGCAATCTGGTAGTCTATGAACCTTTGTCAGAATAATGCTTTTTTTTTTTCAAATGCACGAGATAAAATGCGTGAAATTACAAAGGAAACTAATTATATTGAAATAGTTAGCAATATATATTTTAAAAATATTTGAGGGCCCTAGGTTAAGAAAGTCTGGTATAGAAAATGAGTTGAGATATTTAATTTTATTCAGCTCAGTAAACATTTAAGGGCCTCATCTGTAGGTGGGGATTAAAAGTTAAAATGAGAAACAGATCCTGTCCTTAAGGAATTTACCTTCTTTTTGAGATACGAGGTATAAACATATAAATAAAAATATCAACATAGTTGTACCTTTGGAGAAACTAAGGATTCTCAGAAATAGGAGCAGGAAGAATATTACAGACATGAGGGACAGACTACGCAAAGGTGCAGAGTCAGGAGATGGCATATTAAGTTTGGGGTTTAACCAGTAGGCTGGGAACATAATGTGTGTATATGGGTAAAATGTAAAATTAGCCTAGAAAGATGACCTGAAGATGACTGATATGACATCCAATTTGGTATATGTATCAGAGCAGGGTTGGGAGAGACAGAGACAGAGAGAGACAGAAACACATACACACACAGAGTGACAGAGACAGAGAGATGGAGGGACAGAAGGAGAAGCAGAGACACAGAGGCAGGCAGAGATAGAGACATGCAGAGAAACAGAAACACAAAGAGAGGGGAAAGAGAGAAACAGAGACAGAAGAGACAAAGAGGCAGAGAAAGAGATTAGATAAAGCGTATACCAGAGTTCCTTGCATTGGACATGAACAGCAGAGGGACAGCGATGTTACCTGCTATATAGAAGTTAGTCATCTTGTGTGAGAGAGGATGATGGGAAGCTCTGCTTCCACTGCCTGAATTCACCAATTCAAAATATCTAATAGAGAGAGCGCTGCATGTGTTTAAGTGGAGGAGGAGTGCCTGAGGCTGACAAATGAGCCTGCATGACATTCACACAGTGGTAACAATAGAATCCAAAGAAGCAGATGAATACAATTTGATCATATTTTTGAAATGACTTTTCCTCCTTTTTGAATAAATACGTTTTGACCCTTTAAAGTGTCTATGGAGTTTTTCTATCGTACACACTTTCAAGTGGAAGAGTGAAATTGTAACATAATGAGACTTTTCAGGGACTCACTAATGAGAGCATCATATGGTTTATTGCTGGAAGGAGAGCCCATTGTATTGTCACACTATCTTAGTCTGTACTAAAGGGACATTTTTTTTTCAAACAGCCTTTTAAGGGCACATGGACTGCGTAGGAAGAAAAGCACAGTCCCTGTCATTTAAAGTGCCAGGAAAGGATATTGATGTGCCTTTTAGTCTTTCTTGGAAGGGATATGGGAAGGGATGTTGGCAAAGGAATAGTCTGCAAAAGATGAGTGTAATAATTCATCTGAGGTGCCTTGCAGGGCACTCCCTTTTCTATCTTCTACTCCAGTGGCAAGATAATTGGCAGGGGTGCCTCCACTGAAAGCCACTAACTCTCTATACCACCTACATGCCACTGACCTTAATCTGCCTTGGGGGGTAGTGATTTGGGGCCATGTCATCTCTCTAGATAGAATGTCAACTCCACAAGGGACCATGAGTTTATGGTTTTTGATGCAACTGAAAGCACTGAGCACCCAGCACCCTGCCTAGGACATTGAAGGCACTCAATAAGCATTGACTGACCAAATGAATGAAAGAAAAGTATGGTCTCTTAAAATACTAATTTTCCCCCCAGAGCTTTGGATTAGGACTTCCTTTGAGTTCAGCAGAGTTGCTTTCTGTTTCATTTTCAGTAGTTGGTCTATATTTCTACTCCAAAATGTTTTCAGAGGTACAATCTAATTGAGTCCTGAGTGAAGATGCCCTTCTTCTGACCACTTGCTAGATAATATATACACTATGTACTAGGTATAGTATTGATTTGGAGCCAGAAAGTCCTAAATTTAGTCTTGCCTCAGACATTTTCTTTGTGATCCTAAGCAAGTCACTTAACCTCTCAGCCTCAATTTCCCATCTGAAAAATGGAAATAATAACAGTCTCACAGAATTGTTTTATGATTAGAGAGATAACCTATATAAAATATTTTGTAAGCCTGAAAGTGCTATATAAATACTAAATGTTATGATGTCATTCATATTTTTACTTACTTTCTAATCACCTTTAGATTTGATGAAGTTTTAATCTGCTTTCAATATTTTCAGTCAAAACATGGACAAAATGTTGTGATATGTGATCTGAGGGGTACTACAAAATACCATTCATCTCCATAGGGGCCAGAAAAACTCATGGGACTCAATGAAATTTTTATTTTTCCCCTGAAGCAAAGAGGAACTTTATTTTTAGAACAGAGAGTTTATTAATGAATTTCCTGAATTATTGCAGATTTCTGAGACAGAAGACATGAATGGTTAGTGGTGGCGAGTAGGATACTGGGATATGAGGCTATACTTTAGCACTTTGTGTTTGTCCCTCATATCAAATAGTCTATCCAGGTCCGTTATGAAAGGTTCAAATCCAAGTACAGTGTATTGATCTGAGACTGCCACCTGCAACTTAACTGCTTCAAGAGGCATGACTTTAATGTGTTAGACATTATTTGCTGTTTAATCTCAAGTGGCCATATGGAATCAATATCTCTGAATCAACGATGTCTTTAATGGGAAGGAGCTGGGCCATTTATTATCATTCCTGTTCATTTCCATTGTTAACATAAAAGAATTAACTAGGGAACACAGTTTCCAATTTTGTGTTCATGAATTACCTTGCAGTCTCCCACCAGTCCCTTCTCTATGACCTAATTTTGTGTTCATGAATTGCATATTGTGTCTTACTCAGGTACTTTCCCCCCTCACCTATGTTTCACTAGACCAAGATCACCTTGTAGTGATCACCATTGAACACTTTGATTTGTTGAGCATAACAGTCAAGGGGAAAATATTCCCTGAAGATTTCTGAGTCTAGACTCAGGTAATCGAATGGATAATGGTCCGCTTCATCATAAAAAGGACTTATCCCAAAACGTGGTATGATGGAAAGCATGCAAGATTTGCAATCAGAGCATCTGGTTTTGTATACTGTTTCTGCTGGTTATTTCTGTGTGACCTTGGACAGGTCATCTAATTTCTCTAAACTTTAATCTAGGGCAGCTAGGTGGCACAGGGAATACATCACTGGACCTGTAGTCAGGAAGACTTGTCCTCCTTAGTTGAACTCTGGCCCCAAACATTTACTAGCTAGGTGACCCTGAGCAAGTCACTTAACTCTGCCTCAGTTTCCTCATTTGTAAAATGATTTGGTGAAGTAAATGGCAAGCTACTCCAGTATCTTTGCCAAGAAAATCTCAAATGATGTTTTGAAGAGGCAGACATGACTGAAAAATGACTGAACAACAAAGAAATTAAGCTTTTGTTATCTAATGAGAATGAGGTGGTTGAACTACATGCCCTCTGAATTTGTAGCCCTATATCTATGATCCTGAGACCCTAAATAAAATCTGCAAAGGAGGACAAAAAGTATTATTCCCCATGTTAACTGTTTTCTACTAGTCTCTACATTTGGACTTAGGTGAAAAGCTGATTATCAGATACATGATTTAAAAGCATCCATGATGATTCAGTATTTCAGCATGCTTTCAAAACAGTGTGGTTTCTAGCCACTAAACCACATATGTCTTTTTTGGAGATATGTGGATAAAAGAGAACTTTTTAGGAATGAAAGTCAAGTTATAGTGGTTGACGACACTCAAATGACTGTCACCATCCTCTGTCACATTCTTCACATCAGGACACATAGTCACACAGCATAAGCAGTCATGTATAAAAAGAAATATTTTAGATGAACTTCCCATGTGATAGCAATGGACATCTTTACATTAAAGTAGGGCACACGTGTTTGTTTTGCACAGTATTTCATATAGTGCATGAAAAAAATAGGAGTTCAAGGCCTTCCAGGGCTCTTCATTTCCTTACAGACCACATTCCTGATTCTTTCAGTCTTTCTCTTCGCTGCCCCCCCAAAAGCCCTTCACCCTGGAATCTCACCGATTTTCTGATCTTCACAGTTTGGAAGAACCCTCTTCTTCTAATTCTGCTCCTTTTGACTAACTGGCTTCTCCCAGAACCTCCACTTTAAGGAGGGGGCCCAGGCCAGCCATGTCTTCAGTCAGCTCCAGATGGTTTTCTTGACTCCTTAGGAATTTCTCTACAATTTCCTTGCACCAGGTATCTTTATCTCTCCCCCCCCCACACACACACCTTAGCTTTCTTTTATCTGTTGTCTCAATCCATTAGCATGCAAGCTCCTTGAGGGCCAAGACAGTCTTTATCTTTATTTGTGCTTGTATCCCCAGGGTTTAGTACAGTGCTTCCCCCTTAGTAAGTGCTTAATAAATGCTTGTTGACTTAATTCCACTTCACTGTGGTAACAATTTACAACTATTTACCACTTTACCTTTTACAAACACTTTCATCTCAATCCCACTGTGAGGCAGAGAGCAAACACAGCTGTACCTAGAATTTGACTAAGGGTGCCTTAACCCAAGATGCCAACTTCTGTCTGGGCTGCACTTCCTCCTCCAGGACATGCTCCACTGACTGCTATCACTGGACCTTACCTTGCAGTCTCCCACCAGTCCCTTCTCTATGACCTAAGGGCGTGTAGGTTACCAACTCCTGGCTTCCTTCTCAATGTATAAAGTATACAGTATAAAGAAAACTGGATTTGACATCAGAGGAACTGGGTTAAATTCAGCTTCTATCACTTTCTACTATGTGATCTTGGTAAAATTCCTTAACTTCTCTGACTCACAATTTTCTTCTTTGCAAAATGGGGAAATTTGACTAGACAGCCTTGGCAGCCCCTTCTGGCTCTAAATCTATGATGATGCAATCATGTGATGGTCATAGCACTCCTCTTTTAGTGCCACCGTGGGGACCAAGCCCAGACTTGGTCACCTTTTCACCTGTAACCATGATTTGAATGTCTTATGTATCGTCACTACCACCCCCTACCTCCTACTCCAGTGTTTTTGCTCCACAAGAAAAAAAAAAGTGACAGCTACATTTCCGGTAGTGAATTTGTCCCGTGGTTACTTTATGAATGAGGAAGCTGAGGCACAGAAAAATGGAATGATTTTTCCAGGGTCACATAGCTAGTGGGTGTCAGAAGCAGTATTCAGATGTGGGTCTCATGACTCCAAGTTTAGTGTTTGCTCCAGTGGCAAGGTGGATAAAGTCCTGGTTTGAGAGTCACACCTGGGTTCAAATCTAGCCTCAGTCATGTATTAGCAGTTTGACTCTGAGCAAGTCACTTCACCTCTGTCCGCTTCAATTTCCCCAACTATAAATGGGGATAATGTTAGCACCTATCTTCCAGGGTTATTGTGAGGATTAAACGAGTTAAGATCTGTAATTTACTAAGCACAGTACCTGACACATAGTGAGCACTACGAAAATACTTATACCCTTCCCTTCTCCTATTAAGAGCAGAACAAAAAAAAAAAAAAAAGACTTGTGTGTACTTTTATTAGCACAATCAGATAGGGGAGAAAATTAATCTACAAAGACCAGACGGTAACAGCACCTAGTTCCCTGACGAGGAGGGCGGTAGCTACTCTTTCGATCTCACTTTCTTTCTAAAAGTGGAACAAATCTGACATTCTGGGCTGGTGTTTAGGATGGCTCATAATAGTCCTGTAGCTGAGTTGTGTATTTTAGGATAGTCCCAGAGAGCCAAGTATGACATGTTCATGGCAGAGCATTTCTATTCCAGGCTGGTCTTCCTAGAGGATTTGTGCTTTGTGCTCTGTGTGTGTCTTCTGTGAAAGTCTCATGCCAGGCTTTAGTGCAAGCTGCCCAGGATCTGGAGGGCAGAGAATGCTGCAGGGCTGGGTGCTGGTGACTCTTAAAACTATACATGATGGGAGCTGCTGACCTACATACAGTACTTGAGGGATTTTCCTCCCACAGAGAAAGAAAATAAAAGTAGGTCCAGAACATTTCTCTCTCACTCACCCAACCTCATAATTATGGGGATTCTGATAATGAATACTTGAAAATAAAAGACCACATGCATTTAAAACTCTCTGCTTGGCTCCAAAGTAAAGAATTGGGAAAAATGGGCAGAAGTAGCTGAGATCGATATTCCAGTTCACTCTAAGGAAAATCACGTATCAGGGCTTGGCAGAAGTGGAATGGGCTGCCTCCAGATGGGATGGGTGACCCGCTGCTGGAGGTCTTCAAGCAGAAGCCCTATGAATTCTTACCAGGAATGTCAGAGAGAGGATTCCTGCTCAGATGACCTCTGGGCCCCCTTGCAACACTGCGATTACAGGATTGGCATCAAGTTCTCTCTGAATGAATCGGAAAACTGTCAAGATTCTTTTTTTTCATTATTAAAAACAGTTCATTTCAAGATGTCAAGACAGTAAACTTGCATTTACAGTTTTCATCACCGAGCCATGTACCCAGCATGTTTTCCTTTTTAAACTATTTGGGACTGTCAGGTAGAAACAGCTTCATCTAACCATTTAAAAAGAGGACTGATTTACTAGACACTCCTTAGGTTAGCATTTTCTTCATTGTCTATCCCTTTCTTTTCCCCAACTAATTGGTTTTCTGGAATAATGACAAAGAAAAAATATAAACTATTCCAAATCCAAATCTCTCTTCATAAATCTAGAAATGCAAGATTGGGCATTACTGAGTTGCTAGAAAAAGAAAATGTCAGTGCCTTGAGGCACAAGCCCTCAGAGCCTGAAAACACCTTCAATGTTACCAGGGTGATAGTATGTGGAGTCACTGCAATCCCAAACATGGCGAACACCATAACTGAGAGATGTCCAGGAATCCAAATACATTTCTCTATATAAAGGAGGGGATGCTTATTACTCACTCAGTACTCACTTATGTTTGGGAAATAGAGTGTATATGCTTCTGATTAAAACTTTCAATGGACATGAATCATGTGATTTCTAACAGTCACTATGTTGTTATACTTCAGTTGAGGGTATTTTAAATACCATCAATAATGCCTTTGAATTCCTGTAAATATAACACCCCTCTCCCCCGCACCCCCCCCGTAATCTGGCTTAAATTCCTCTCTTGCAGAATTTACTCATGGATGCATCTATATTTGTATCTATATCTCTACACACCTAGACAGATATACATATTTGATATGCACATATATACATACATGTGTGTATAGATTCTATGAAATTCAACTTAAAAACAAAGGAAAAATGGAAGGGCTGGAATGACCAAATATAGATCTGGGTACATCACAACTTGGGAACATTGGATTAAATGGCTTTTGAATTTGAAGTACAGCTTTGTATGGGATATGAACATAAGGAAGTGATAGCTGTGGCCATATGTTTAACCTTATTGTACATGCCTTTGAATAATTCCCCTTGTTATCTGATTGTCAACCATTTCTGTCAAATTGGTGTTTATTCACTCTGCTGCAGAAATGCTTTTAGAGAATGTGTTTCTCACCAGGGCTTTTAAATATTTACATCATCTGATCAATATTTTATAGCTGGCATTCATGACCTTAGAATCATGAATAATTTATGTGTTCATTTAAGATTTGCAACTGTTCGGTATAATGATAAAATACAGCAATCTCAGCTTCTACACAACTTGGAAGTTTACTTTATAAAAAAAAGTCTTCAATTTTATTTTCCTTTTTATTTTGGGGTTTACAATTAAGAAAATAAAGAAAAATAGTGATGTTTGCTATGTACCAGGTCTACAATCCATTAGTTTGGTAGATTATTCAAGCTAAGAAAGTTATAATTAAAGTATCTCTAAACTGATAATAAAACTGCTTTACCTTTCCATCAAAATAATCTTTTTTTTTCTCCCACTCACATATGTTCCCATCCAGGGATTCCAAATTAGTGCTGGAATAGTAGGCACTAGGGAAAAATCAGGTGATCCACAGTATTTATTTCTTTTTGAGGGGCATATGGCTTTGGATGTTTAATAATTCTTTCTCTATGCACAATAGCTTAACTATTGTAACAATCAGTTCATTTTTAAAATCATGCTAATGATGAGCATCTTCATAGCACTTGAAGGTTTGTAAAGGGATTTGCATATATGTTTTCACTTTGAATAGAAGGTATGTTCTACAGATGTTGCCATCACCTTTTTTATAGGAGGAAATAGGTTCAAGGAACTTAAGCGGGAATAGGGAATGGGAAGGGAATATATACATATGTGTATAAATACATATATATGAACACACACACACACACACACACACACACACACACACACACATATATATATATATATATATATATATATATATATATATATATATATATAGAGAGAGAGAGAGAGAGAGAGAGAGAGAGAGAGAGAGGCAGAGAGCCAGAAAACCAATTTAAATGTGTGTGTGTGATGACCATTTTAATGGTC
>CM053594.1:260637068-260653799 GCA_028646575.1 Pseudocheirus occidentalis | reverse complement strand
ACACAACACAAGGACTATCCTTTTGTTTAATAATCATTATTATAGTAATATATTAACATAATCTAAAATATGATAATGATTATAATAATTATCTCAAACTGGTTGTTTCCTATTGAATATAGAACAATTATTCATTTTTTGACCAATTGTTTTGCTCTTGCTATCCATTTGGAGAATATTTATAGAATCCCAAGCTCCTAGAATTGAAAGGGACCTTAATGATTATCTAGTCTAACTCTCTACCCTGTATAAGGGTATACCTACATCCATACACACACACACACACACACACACGTAATACCCTCAAACAATGATATATAAATATGTAGACATGAATCATACATATCATGACATATAGAAATAAATATGATCTATATCTCTATATGTGGAAGAGATATATCTATATATCATAATTTGGGGATACACAGAGTATATACTATATATACATATATTTATATATACAGTCTCTACATAAAGGAAGAATATAATTTGAGGGTACAAAAAGTGCTTCTGTTGTGGTCCTAAAAATCAAACTATTTAAAAATAATAATAATATCCAGCATTTATATAATATTTAAAGATTTACAAAGCACTTTACAAATATCTCATTTTATCCACACAACAATCCTGATATCTGCTATTATTGCCCTTACTTTACAGATGAGGAAACTGAGGCAGACAAAGTTCACATGACTTGTTCAGATCACACAGCTAGTAAATATCTGAGGTCAGATTAGAACTCCAGTCTTTTTGATTTTAGATTCAACACACCACTTAGCTGCCCCAAAATTCCTTAGGGTAAAAATCAAATCAGATTGACAGACTAAACGAGTAAACACATTTTAAAAGACCCCAACATACAACTAGATAGTTATTTTGCTGGAAGCACAATCCCCATCGTGACTATGTACATGTCATTTTAGGTACCAAGTCTGCTCTTTATCTTCCTTCTCTCTAAAATAGATTTGTTTTCACTTAAATGTCTGTATAGTTTCTTTAAATCATTTAAAAGCATATGCAGAAAAGCAATGTCAGAGTTGCATCATAAGACCACTCATTGCTATTAATGTCATATCATATAATTCGTGGCAATGTATTTGCTATGTGAACAATGAAAGTGAATTTGAAAGTGACACACTGAAATGTCAATCAAGAAAAATTTCAAGACCACAAGAAAGAATTTGAGGTAAAAACTATCTGTAGATTCATTTACTTGGAAGAAAAAGAGGACAAAGTAGAAATGTCAATGTCTTATCCAGGTCTGTTTTCCTATGAGCCTGTATTTGAGTGGCAATCTCTAATGTACCATAATTTCCTTTGGAATCACAGAATGTCATTTCTGGGAACCAATTCAATTCAATATAACAAACATTTATTAAGTACCTTCTCTTGTGTAATACACTGTGCTAGGCAAGGAAGATACAAGGATAAGAGAGTAAACAATCCCAGTTCTCAAGAAGTTCCAAATCTATTGTTTGCAATAGGAAGGAAGATAGGACTTAGTATGTGGCCTGATAAGCATCTATATGATAATTTGAGGGGAAAAAAAGAGTCCGCTAAAAGCCAACGAACCAGGATTTTCCTGCCTGTCTAAGCCCTAAAAAAAGCCAGAAATTCTTCTAGGTGTAGAGGTGTAGATGGAGTACATTCCAGCCACCAGGTCTTATCATTTGTCCTTCCTTTTTGAAGAAGACCAATGCTATTTTGACTTCCCTGGGAATTGGATTTAAGTGAGGCAGAGTTTCACAAAGTCATCAGCATCACGTTCTCTTCCAGAGCCACGTAAGGCTAGTGGCAAGACAGAAGTCAGGATGATTGGCAATGGCCCAGGATACAGCCTGAGCAAGGACATGAAGGCTAGAGATAGAGCACCCAGCTCAAAGTAGGAACATAGGCAGTCTGTTCACAATGATGGCTTTATGAGAATAATATCAACCTCAAAGATAAGAGAAGGGGGACATTTATTAAGTGTCTACTGAGTTTCAGAAACTGTACTAAGATCTGGGAATACAAACAAATACAAGCAAAAAAAAAATCCGATCCCTACCTTTGATGAGCTGACAGTCTAATGTGGGGACATAACACAGAAACGAAAGTTGGAAAGCAGAGTATGGGGAAGGGAAGGGAAGCAGAAAACCAGGGAAAGTCAGGGATAGAACTGAGAGAAGTAATGAATAGTTCAGCCACTTCCTGAAATGGCCATTCCAAACAGGTATACCTCAGCAACCCAAGAGTGGAGAAGGTTTCTGGAATCAAACTATGAATGGTTTTAAAGGTCAAACTGGGAACTTTATAGTTTATCCTTTAAGCATTAGGGAGTTACTGAAGGTCCTTGATCAAGGCTGTATGTGACCAGATATGTTTTGCTGCTGTGGAGCAGATTGAATTGGAAGGGAACAGAACAGAAGCTTGACCACAGAGATCATTAAGTAAATCTCTTCCCTTTTATTGATGAAGAAAAATAGGGGCCCACATAAGACAAAGTCATGTAGTTCGAAGGACGTGACATAAATTTCATTACAAAAAACATTTTATTGAAACACCATGTAGATATAATATCATAAAATATAATAAATGGATAATCATAAAATACTCTATTCTGATGTCAGAGTAAATAGCCAAAGGAAATGAAGGAAGCCCTATTATCTGGGAGAGTTACAAGTATCCTGGCTGATCTATGCAGTCATGCTAGGTAGGCCTTATACTAACTTTCATTTTACAGTCTCCAAATCAAAAATCTCCTATTTCAGAACCGTCTTTCTGAGGTAAATATGTGCTTGAAATAATTCTTGTCATTTTCCAAACATTTTAAGATTGGGCATGTTGTGTTACTCTATTCCTGACACAGAAAAATTGTTAACACCATATGTTAATTCTATTTGCATGAAGAAACTCCCAGCAGAAGAATGTACCCCATTTTATATATCTGTATCACCAGCTGTTATGAATGATCATCAAGCAATATGTGAAATGTAGCAAGTCTTTCCAATAGCTCTCTTGGAAAAAGGTAAACAGGCATATAGGAAAGAGACAAGTAAGAATTCTGATTCAAATTGAGATTATCTATTTACCTTTCTATATATAGTTTCATTACTCATTACATATTTTTTCATCAGGGTTATAAAATAATAAGATTCAACAATCATAGACAAAGAGACTGTATATATTTATGTAATTAGAGCTCTAACACTACAATGTGCTTAATTTTGATATTATATGTGGTACACAATTTAGGAAACAATAACAAACTGTTTAAATGAACTAATGCCACTCTAGGTAATACACAATATAGATGTGCATTTTTAATTTTTATATACTTTTTTTAAATTTGGAGTTCTAAATTCTCTCTCTCCCTCCAGGATCTCCCTCAACAAATTGAGAAGGCAAGTAATATGATACCTATTATGCCTATGAAGTCATGTGAAACAGATATCCTTATCAACCACATTGCTAAATAAAAATACAAACAAATAAATGGCAAGAAAAATAAAGTGAATTAAAAAATTTTTAATCTGCATTCAGAGTTTATGAGTTCTCTCTCTGGAGTTAGAGAGCATTTTTCATTATGAGTCCTTTATTGTATTAATCAAAGTAGTCAAGTCTTTCACAGCTGATCATCATTACACTATTGCTATTAATATATACAATGTTCTGGTTTTGCTTACTTCACTTTATATCAGTTCACATAAGTCTTCTCGGGTTTTTCTGAACCTATTTTTCTCATAATTTATTTTTTCTCTTTATTTTTGTCACATTTTAGGTTTCAAACTGTCTTCCTCTCTCTTTCCCCAGCCCTCATTAGAGAAGGCCATCATTTGATGTAGATTTATAGATCTATGCAAAACCATACTATACAGACTTCTATTTATCATTTATTTCTTTGGAGGTATATACCATCTTCTTTCATATGTCCTTCATGGTTGATTTAAGTAAATAACATAGTTGTTCATAATTATTCTTCAAACAATATGACTGCTATGATATACAGTATTCTGTTGGTTCTGCTCACTTTGCTTTTCATTATTTCTTGTCTTTTCTTATCTATCTAAAACCAATCAGCTCATCATTTCCTATACTGTCATATTATTCCATTACAATCATATACCATAATTTGTTCAGTCATTCCCTAATTGATGAGCATCCCCTCAGTTTCCAATTCTCTTTCACCACAGAAAGAGCTGCTATAAATATTTTTGTACAAATAGGTCCTATTCCCCACTTTTTAAAATATCTTTGGGATACAAGCCTAGTGGCTGTTTTGCTGGGTCAAAGGGTATGCATTTTAGACATAGCTTCAAACTGTTCTTTCCAGAATGATTGTTGGACCAGTTCACAACTCCACCAAGCATACAATCCATTACTGTCATTATTTTTCCACATTCCCTCTAGCATATGTCCTTTTATTTTTTAAAAAATGTTAATAAATTTGATAGGTATGAGGAAGTACCTTAGAGTTCTTTTATTTTGCATTTCTCTAATCAGTAGTGATTTAGAGCATTCTTTCAAAGATAACTTTGATTTCTTCTTCCGAAAATTGCCTGCTCATATCCTTTGACTATTTAGCAATTTGAGGAATGGTTCCTATTTTTAAAAAATATGGATTCCTTATGTATCTGAGAATTAAAGTCTTTTTCAGAGAAATTTGCTATAAAATTATTTCCCCCAGTTTCTTGTTTTCCTTCTCGTTTTGACTGTATTGGTTTTGTACATTCAAATCCTTTTAAATTTTTATATAATTAAAATTATACATTTTGCCTATTATGTTACTCTCTCTTGCTTAGTCACAAAATTCTCTAATAGGTAAATTCCTCATACTCCCCTAATTTGCCTGTGATATACCTCTTTGTGTCTAAATGATGGACTCATTTTGACCATATCTTGGTATAGAAGTGTAAGATGTTGCTCTATGCCCAGTTTCTGTCAAACTGCTTTCCAGTTTTCCCAGCAATTTTTGTCAGATGATGTGTTCTTGTTCCCAAAATTTGGATCTTTGCATTTATCAAACACTAGATTTCCTGTGGTCATTTACTTCTATGTGTTATGTATCTATTCTACTGATCCACCACTCTATTTCTTAGCCAGTACCAGATTGTTTTGATAATTATCACTTTGTAATACAGTTTGAGATCTGGTACTGCTAGGCTGCCTTCCATCACATTTTCCTCCATTGATTCCCTTCCACATACATCATTTGTAATGAAAATTCAATCCCTTCTTTATTCTTAGTGAAGAGCCTTTGTACTACCATTTAGAAAGAAATGTTCATTGTTTCCAATTGACAGTATTTTGGCTGTGTGCAAGTGAAGGGTTGGAACTTAATATAAATAGCCTTATAATTCATTCAATAATACTGGATATGCATTTATTTAGGAGCTTCTTATAAATGGCATTTTCAAGAAATTATTAGATAGATGAAAGAAATCTTATTCCTTTCTGTATAAGAGATTGTCATGCAATTAGGGAAGCAAGGTACAGCAGATTGAGAGCAAAAAAACAAAGGAACTTAGTGAAGTTTAGGTTATATGCAAATTAAGCCTAAACAGATATGACAACTGAGAGATAAAGCTAGAAACGCAGGTTGTACCGACACTATGGTGTTTTCAATGTTAGCTTAAGGTGTTCAGGGTTTCCCCAGTAAACAGGGTCCATGGGCTTGTAGTTTTGAAAATGGAAGAGGTCTAAGAGGTCATCTGGTTGTATTTTTTTTACAGATGAGGAAACTGAGGCAGATAGCTGAAATGACTTGCCAAAAGTCACAAGGGAATTGAGTGACAAAGGTAGAATTCAAACTATGATCCTCTGATTCTAAATATAGGGAACTTAAACAAAACCTTTTCCTTATATTCCTAGCATTTAGCATGGTGCTGAAATATAGCAGGCATTGAGTAGATTCTTGTTAACCAGCTCTTTCTCTGCTTCTCCATTGAGTAATTAGAGAATTTTGAGCAACAACAAAATGTTGTTTCTGTAAGATTGATATGGCTCTGCTATTTATTACTTCTGTGGTCTTGGGCAAACTACTTTTGGTGAAACAATAAAAATGCGGAAGATGAAATCAATGATCTCTTAGGTTTCATTCAGCTTTGAGTTCATGATCCCATGATATGAAATTGATTGGAAGGGATGAAAATCAAGATTGTTAAAAAAAATTTTAATTCCAATAGTCCAGGTGTGGTGGAGTGGAAAGGAAGAGGGAAGTATAAATATTAAAGGCATTAGAAATGATAAATAGAAAAAAATGATATTTAGATGTGATACAGGAGGGAGGAGAGGTCAAAGATGATTTGTATGTTTTGAACCTGACTCGTCAGGCATTTTGACTGAAGTTTCCACTACATTTTTGTAGCCCAGACTCAATGCTTACTCTTTCCCACTTTTTTTGTTTTGTTTAAGTCCTCTATATTTAGAATCAGAGGACCATAGTTGGAATTCTACCTTTGTTACTGACTCCCTTGTGACTTTTGGCAAGTCATTTCAGCTGTCTGCCTCAGTTTCCTCATCTGTAAAAAAAGATAGGACCAGATGACCTCTTAGACCTCTTCCATTTTCAAAAGTATAACCTGTTTGCCATGTTACTATGTTCTTGTCTGTCTTCTGTGTGTAATGGAGATGAGTCGATATGGAGTGTGAAGAAAGGAAGAGCAGGCTCAGGGATAGAAGGAAGACTGTCTTAGGGACCAGATGGAAGGAACCTGTTGAATTCAGTCCCTTCCATTCTTTAGAGCCCAGCAAAAGCACAACCAAAATCTTCAAGCTGATATTTTATTCATTTTAATCTGCCAGACCTTTACTAATCCGGTTTATGCTTCTTAATTAATTATCCACTTTACTTCTACCTTAGGTGATTTTGTTATAAAGGTTCAATTTTAAGATCTCCGAAGATAATAAATAAAAAGTTCCACAAGCACCATAAGAAAATATTTACCATATATCATATTATTTCATGTGGTACAATAATCACAATTTGAAGCCAGATGCTCCCCACGGATAAACTTTCAAACTTGTAATTTTACCAAATGAGGCTTTATGAGCTAAGAGAATGAAACATTTTTGAAAAATGCCCAATATAGGCTACGTACTACCAGGACCACCTCCCCTAAAGTTTTAATAAAAAATATTATTTATTCTCTCTTATATTCCAACCAGTCAGCCACCCTAGCCATTTACTCTTCTGTTCCCTACTTTTTTCCACCTGTAACTGCACCCTGTTATAGACTTCCAAGAAACATTCCATAGTCCCTCAGGCAGTTAATCTACTCATTTTTTTATAACTCCCACCCCTGAGTCTTTTTTTGTTGTTGTTTAAAACAGTGAGAAAGTGACTGCAAACTCACTTATTCCACTGTACATAGCCTGCCTTAGGCCAGATCATCCTGTCCACCTCCACAGTCTTGCCATCTGCCTGCTACTCTGCAGGAGACAAAATATTCTCAAGAGTAAATGAAAAGTTTTGTGGATTGTTTCTTCTCCAAGCAGTAAAAGGGCAGAAGGGAAGCTATGGCACACCTTGCCTTTCAACTTTTCAATGGATATGGCCTATACAATTGCACCAATTAAAAAAAAATTTGTCAAGTGATTTATTTTAAAGTTAGCTAGGAGAACTTTTTCCAGGAAATCCCCACTCTCATGTCATTGTGGACCTGACCTTGGGTTCATAAAGGTGATACCAATGGATTGTAAGCTCTGACACATTTTACCACTCATTTTTGAGTCAGAGGAACTGGGTTAACATCCAGATTCTGCTACTTAGAATGTATGTGACCCTTGTGTGACTCAGGGCCTCAGTTTCCTCACCTGAAAAAGGAGTGGGTTAGATTTTATGATATTGGAGTTCCCTTTGAGGTCTAAATGTATATTCCTATAAAAATATTACTTTAGTTCAAACAATAGACTTTGCGTTTATGAAAACTAGTCTATCTATTTTTAGAAAGACTTATCTCAAGAAATTTAGGGGTTTTCTTCTTGTCTATAGGGAGTCATGAAGGCTGAGTGTCAAGGTGTGTAGGAAACACCACAATAAATTCATGGGTCTTTTGAAGAGTATTTAAATAGAAACAGCTTGCATTTTATAAATCATTCAGGCAGTCTATTAGATAGAAGACTGGCTTTGGAATCAAGGAGACTTAGGTTCAAGTTGTACCTATGATATGTATTAGTTGTGTACCCATAGAACAGTCACATAATTGCTCAGTGCTCCCAAGAGGCTATTTCAGACTTTAAGTAACTGAGCAGTTTCTGATCTGCATCACTGAAAGAAGTTTCCACATCAAGAATAAAATTCTACACCAATAAAATCACAGATCCAGATTAAAAAAAATCTATTTCAATCAACAGGCATTGCTAAGCACAATCTCTCTGTTAGGCGCTGTGCCTCGTGACACAAATGCAAAATGATACAGACCCTGGCCTCAAGCAGCTTGCTTTTTACTAAATGATACAAAATGTGAATTAAAAGCTGTTATAACTATAGAAGGGCTGAAGATGATCTGTGAAGGTGATCACTTACATGAAAATACAGGAGTCTCAAAGACTTTTCTACAAAGTCTCAAAGAGACAGCCCTATCAGTGGACGTGAAATTTGTTGCATTGACTAGTCCTTATAAAAATATTTTAAGTAAACTTTTTTTCATTTCCTTTTTAGATCACCTACATTTCTCAATGTATCCTATTGCCTCTCCCTCCCAAAGGGTCATCCCTTAGCACAAAGAATAAAAAAGAGGAACAAAACATAGTTCAAAGAAACTAACCTGAACATTAAGAAAGTCTTAAGTTACATAGAATGTTCTATATACTTAGTTCCCCCCACTTTTCAAAGTCTGGAGTGACATGAATCTTATATCTACTCTGTGATGCCAAACTTCGTAAGAATATAATCAGATTTTTTTATTGCTGTGTGGAAAAGTCATTTTGTTGTTATTTTTGATAATCTGCAACTTTCCTGAAACTATTGTCTCAAATAATTTCTTTGTTAATTTTCTAGAATTTTTTCTGGAATTTTTCTAAATAAACCATCTTGTCATTAGTACAAAGGATAGTTTTGTCTCTTTTTTTGCTTCTCTTTAGGCTTTTAACTTCTTTCTCTTTTCATAGTTCTGTAGACAGCATTTCTAGAATCATTTCAAATAATAACATGGAAAAAGGAAATCCTTAATTTACTCTTATCTTTGTTGGGAAAGTTTCTAAGGTTTCTTCACTATATATGATATTTATACCTAAAGGTGTAATACCAAAAGTTTTTTAATCATTTAAAAATCATATAATCTTATCATATTAAAATCAGTCTGGGGGTGGCTAGGTGGCACAGTACTGGCCCTGGAGTCAGGAGGATCTGAGTTCGAATAAGCCTCCGATATTTAACACTTACTAGCTGTGTGACCTTGGGCAAGTCATTAAAGCCCATTTGTCCTGCCCTCCCCCTTTCAAAAAGCAAAGAGAGAGACAGAGACAGAGAAAGAGAGAGAGAGAGAGAGAGAGAGAGAGAGAGAGACAGAGACAGAGAGAGACAGAGAGAGACAGAGAGACAGAGAGATCTAAATGTGTCTAGAGTTTTGTAGTGTTTATTTTTAGCATAAATGAGTATTGTACTTTGCCAAAGACTTTTTTCTGAGCCTAATGCTATTTCAAGTAATTTTGTATGCTTTTGTCTTTAATGATTAAATGCATGAATAATTTCTTAAACATTGAAGCTCTTTTTTTTATCACTTCTATAAATTCAACTTCCTGAGAGTGAATTTTTTTGATAAGTTGTTATAAATCTTTTTAGGTTAGGATTGTATTTATAATTTTAAATCAATTATAAAATGATAATGATTTATAGTTTCCTTATTTCTCATTCTCACAAAATTTTGTTATGTATGATTTTACTGAAGTTACAAAAAACCTGCAGAATGAAATAGTTTAAAAGCAAAGGCCATACCCTGCAAACATAAACTTAGCCATAAATTAAAAATGCAAATATTCAGTGAAAGGGAGACATTTGAGACATTCTTGCAAAGTCTAGAAATGTTTTGGAAACAGGATAATTTCTACCACACATGCCTGATTCTGTCTGATGCTGCTGTGCTCATGAATGGAATTTTTTAGAATAAAGCACAAGAGGAGGAAAACCAAATTATACAGGAGATTTATAAAAGTAAGAACATAGACATTTGTTTGGAAGAGGGAGCTCAAATCTGGTACTGCAGAACCTTTAACCCCCCTAAGAACACAGGGGGATTAAAGACAGAATAAATACGGATATAATCAACAAATCAATGAATATGATTTCAGAGTAAACTGATAGGAAAGAGAATTAATGAAGATAAAATTCAGAAAACTTAGATATATTCTCAATAAAAAGAAAACTAATAAGGATAAGAAGTTGGAGGAGATGATTTTGAATGATACACTTAAATGAGAGGGAAAAGAGAAAGGTCAAAAGAAACAAACAAAAGAAAGTGAGATCAACAATTTTATTAAAACAAGGGAAAGCACAGACAAACAGAAGGGTAGGGAAGAGAGCCTAGGGGAGTAGAGTTATATTAAAGAAATTTAAGTAAAACTAAATATAGAGACAAAGATAAAAATTCATAGCATCCATAGAGATAAGCAAGGAAATTATATTATTCTTAAAGGAACTATTAACAATGAACCAATATTAATACAAATAATTTGTGCACCAAATGGTCTAATAATTGAATTCATAAAGGAAAAATAAATTAATTGAGAAAGATACAGTTAGTAAGACAATAGCAATAAAAGACATCAATGTGCCTTTCTTGGAACTATACAAATCTAACAGAAAAAAAATAACAAAAAGGAAAACAAAGAACTGAACGAACTATGAGAAAATTTCAAGCAAGAAGGCATATGTCATTTACTGCAGAGGGACATCAAAGAATATACATATATCTCAGTACCACATGGTGCCTTTATAAAAGTCAACAATATGCCTTATAAGTTTCAGAGAGATTATGAAAAAAATAACAAAGCAGAAATATTAAACATGTTTTTAATACTAAATACCATGACCCAATAAAAGTAGTAGCTGATGAACAGAACAGAAACAAAAGACACAAATTTAAATGGAAACTTCATGGCATCCTAAACAATGAATCAAAGAAAAAAAATACAATAATGAACAATTCTATAAAAAAACCAATGATAATTGTGATACATTATATCAAAACATATGTAATTCAACTGACAGTTATCAGAGGAAAATTATATTATGTATATGTATTATGTATGTGTATATAATATATACAATATATACATAATATATTTATTATATATATATGCACATTTTTGTATGCATGTGTGTATATATGTATACAAAAAAAGGATTATCAACAAAAAAATAGGAAATATCCCATCAACAGAGCACCAAAAATATAAGTTAAGCTTTTTTCTGAGATTGAAAAGTAAAACACTCTACCAAACTATTGTTTCTTGTCCTAGTTGTTGCTATATAACTGGCAGTAAGAACAACTACGTTTTGAAGAACTACAAGAAATGACATATACTAGGAACTAAGAACATCATGTTCAGAAGCTCAAGATTCTTTCTCAAGAGGTAATTTATGGTTAAGAGAATGGCAAAAGTTGGAGCTATACAAAGGACTGTGGTACTTCAAGCTTTGTGATTGCACCCATTATGCCTGGAAGTAGGCTGTGCTATTTAAGCCATGTCATTGAATCTCTGTGAAAGTACAGCATGATCACTGGGCACTTAGGTCAAGAGGAAACACTTGAATTGTTAACTGGGTCAATATGGCAGCAGACGTCTAGAAGAAATGTGAGAGGTAATCAGTAGGTTTAAAAGAAAATGTTAAATTCTGTGTTAAACAGAAAATGCATACTTGCTGGGAAATAACAAGATGTCATGTCTTTCAAATATAATTTCTCCAATGATCTGTCCAGTTTTATATTTCTTTTTTGTTCATCTTCTCACTAGATTTATCCATCTCTGAGAAAACAAAAGTTAGTTAACAAGTTTGAATTAGGATAATGGCACATCAACAATGTCTGCCATGGATTTTGTAATTTCTATGGTATTTAAAATTTTTTTGTATTGTATTTATGTATCTATGTTTATTTTTATATCTATATACATATTTCTATATCTATGCTTATTATATCTTCAGATCTGCTTAATTGGTAATAGCCTGCATTATAGGAATGTGGTAAAGGCTACCAAGTGTTTGCTGTGGACACTCAGGGTAGGATAGTTATTATTAATATTTTTAATGAGACCATCATCTAAAAAAAAGGATAGTTATTTTTTAATAAAAGATATCCAAGTCTAGGACATTCAGAAGGCCAATATCAATAGACGTTTTGATGCTCTAAGCCTTTGGCACTTTACAAAATAGCCAGGGCCCCAAATTCTCTACTCTTTGGTAGGCATATTGAGTTCCTGATTATTTTTTAAAATTAAATTAAAATTTTTTTTAATTTTTGAGTTCCTGATTATTAATGTAAGACTAAGGTCAGAGGTGCTAGAAGTAAATTTGAGTCAAGTAAACATCAACTTTTTCAAGATCTTCCTGTCTTTTTAGTTTTTCTTAACTTTGTTCTTTAACTTGCACATTTCTTCCACTTAAACATTTCTCAGAATATCTGGGTTTCCTAAATGCTTTAAGTCTTGCTTCTCTTACAGTGATCAGGTGAATTGTTTAGTCATAAGCATAACAACTAATAGAGTGCCTTTTTCATCCATTTTCTGAGTCCCTAAGAAACACTTTCTAGAGAGCACTGCCTTTAAACATAGCCATATGCTGTTTTCAAGGTATGCTACAATGGTGCGCCAATCCTGTGCAGCTGATATGGTAAGATGCCAGCCTAGCTCATTGCATTTTAGAAACCAGTTACTACCAGGCACACCTGTGTAGCATTCATCTTAAATGCCTATTTCCCAAGAAACCGATCAGTGAGAAGAACCTTAGACAGGTAGGAAATGCTCAAAACAAAACAACAACAAAAGAAATTGCTGCCAAAAATGGAACAAATAATAAATTCTTAGTTGTTTTGTATTCAAGTATTCTTTTCAGGGAGAAAAGAAATATTATTTATCTCTGTAAATACTAGAACCATTAAACACTTGCTACAGTGCTGGAATATTGATTAGACAGTTGAATTTAGTCATCTGGGATTAATAGATTTGATTGAATATCTCCAAGCATACAAGGTTATTTTTCTCTGTATCGTTATTCTGCCTGGAATCTTTTGATTTCAAGTTTTTCCTTTTCCCCCCTTTTATGGCATTGTGATTATAATGTACAGTGTTTGGTTTGTTTTATTATTTTAACCAAGTCTACTTGAGTTTGAGGGTTAGTTGACCTAACCATGGTCTTCCTATGGATTTGCCCTTCATTTTAGTATGTTTTGGTAGCAGTCAAGCTGGGAAATGAATGTGTGCATTATGAAGTAGGGCATTAAAAATTCATCCAGTCTCTCCTAGGTTATAGATTTTGAAAACGACAGTCCTCAAACTAATTATACAGAACTTCACAGAAGGCAAAATATCATGTCTACACAGTCTACCATGTATCCTTTTACTTTATCACAAAGAAAACCATATAGATAAAAGAGCAGGCAGAACTAGGGTGGTTCTAGCTTATTTGCTGACAGATTTTTAATTTGATATGGTTTCACGGAATGCATAATTAGTAGCACTATGAATTCCCAGAGCACTTCTTTGTTAATAATCTGTCACAACAGCATTAAAGGTTGAAGGCTGCAGACTAATGCAGGAGGCCTGCTGCTTTCTAATATTTTCAAGCTGATGTAGATGGCAGGTTAGCAATTACGCAGCCCCTGGAGAGAAACCCAATAGTTTATACCAGAGGTCAATGACCATATGCCAGAGCCCATATCTGGTTTCCTGGTCTATCACTTCTACTCTGGCCCCACTTTCTTTCCTCCATTTTCAGTCCTGACACCACAGTTAACCCATTTAAAGTTTCTCTATGCTGGAATCACTCACCCTCTTGTCCTGTTTCAACTCAATACCTTTCCAAACACCAACCCTGGATTTCCAAACACCATCTTTCTGCCTTTTCTGTCCCCAGTTGCCATTCTCTCCTGAATGTCACTGCTGAATGTAGGTCATCCTGCTGTGCCCACAAAATAATATTACCTGATCTCATTGGGGTTCTTCTCATACCTTTTATCATTTTTCAGTTACTTCTCAAGACATCTGAGCTATTCCTTCTGTGTCCCTTCCATCAGAGGAAGTTACCTGTTACTTTAAGGAGAAAAGTGAATCCATCCATAATTAGCTCCTTCTTTTCTACAATTGTATACTTTAAATGCCCTTTACATAACTCCTCCAATCTCATTTCTTCACTCCAGTCTCTGAATAAAAGGTAGCCATCTCCCTCCCAAGGTCATCCTTTCTGTTTGTTCCCTTTCCCCATTTATTATTGTTTCTTTGGGGAGTTTGCCCCTTTGATCCATCCTCTCTTGCTCTCAGTCTCAGTTCCTCCTCCTCCAATGATTCTTTCTCTGCTGCCTAAAACATTCCCAGATGTTCCATATTCTTTCCATATCCATATTCTTAACACTCCTGTGCCTTCCAGATCATAACTGGAAGGAGCCTCTCCTCCCATTCACAGAGTCCTAGAAAAGTGGACTTCTTCACCTCAATCATCAAGCACTGTGTTAAACACAGGAAGGAATACAATGTCAAAACTGAAAAAGTCCCTGCCCTTAGGGCAGTGGATGGGGGGAAGTGTCACTCACATATATGTCTATATTGAATTAATACAAAATAAAGCAAGTAGGCCTACATGACTTGATTGCAGATCATATGAAAGGGAAAGGCATTTTAGAAAGGTAGGAAGGACTCAAGTCATGAAAAGATATAAAATCCAGAGTTTATATAATCCTTGAAGTCTGGCTTCTAATCCTAACACTCAATGGAAACTGTTCTTCCCTCGTTACCATAAACTACTAATTATTTTATCTAATGCCTTTTCAGTGTCTCCATCTATCTTTGTCCCTCTTCATGATTTGACAATGTTAATTATCCCCACCTCCTGAAAGGGTTACTCTTTCATTACTGGGTTTTTGTGACACTGTCCTCTCCTGCTTCTCCTTCTACTTGTTTGACTACTCCTTTTTAGCCCCCTTTGCTGGATTATCATCCATTTCTCTCACCTCTTTCTGTGGGTATAACCAGTCCCTATGTCTAGCCCTCTTCTCTCCCCATTATCCCTATGTTTCTCTTTGTGACTCATCAGTTTTGATGGATTCAGTTATCACCTCCCTGCAGATAACTCCAAAAATCATACATCCAGTACTCATCTCTCTCCTGACCTTCAGTTCTACATTGTTAACTGCCTATAGGACAACTACACCTATATTTAACACAGGCAACTCAAATTTGCATTTTAGAATTTATTATTTTTCCTCCCAAACCCAAATTTCTTCCTGAATTCTTGATTTCAGTCAAGGAAACCATCACATCCTTTATCTTATGTTTGAAACCTTGAGGATATCCTCAATCTTTCATATGATTCCCTCTCCCCATGCCATATCCAATAAATAGTTAACTCATTAGTTCTACATACTTAATGTCTCTCATATCCATCTCTTCACTATTCAACTACATTCAAACTGCCATCACCTTGTGGATGGATAAAAGTGAAATAGCCTCCAAATTCATCCTTCTGCCTTCATCCTCTCCCCTTTCCAATCTCTTATCAACTACATAGCTTCCAAACTGATATCACTAAAGTACATGTTTCACCATGTACTTTCCTGCTTAGAAAACTTCAATGAATCTGTATTGTCATAGAACAAAATAAAAACTCATCCTTTAAAATCCTTCTAGTTCCTCCTTAGCTTTTTGGCCTGTTTAATAGTATTCCCCTTCATGTCCTCTTCATTTTAGCCAAAATGATTGACTTGCTTATCCTTCTATCCAACAATCTCTCTCTTGCCCCTATACATTCATATCATATATCCCTCTTGCCTGGTATGCTCTTCCTCCACATCTCTGTCTCTTAGAATACCTGGTTCCATTCACAGCTCAGCTCAGTCACCTTTGACACAATGTCTTTCCTGATCTTTCCTGGTATTAGTGTTTTCCCCTGAAATTATTTTGTATTCACAAAGAGCACAATACCTAGTACAGCGCCCAGCATGCAGTACAATGGTTCTCAACCTTCCTAATGGCCCGATCCTTTAATACTCATATGTGGGCATATCTGCATGTCAGCAGACCTGCCTGGAGACAGATTGAGGAGTGGTGTCTTGGCTCCTAAGACCATAGGAAATATGTGTTTTCCAGTGCTGTTAGGAGACCCTGTTTGACCCCCAAAGGGTATGCAACCCACAGGTTGAAAACCACTGATATAGTTACGTGTTTAATACATACTTGTAAACTTGATTTGACTTGCCTTCGTACACATGTTTAATTTTTTTTAATTTTTATATGTATTTCTACCCCATAGGATATAAGGTTTACCAGGGCAAGAACTAATTTAATTTTGGTCTCTATATCCATAGAACTTAGTAAGATTTGGACCCAGATATTCTTGACTTCCAAGACTAGAGTTCTATTCACTGTATCATGCCGCTTATGTTAGTAGAAACCTAAAAATTTCAAGATATTTCCAGTACATCTGTGCTACTGGAAAGGTTTGGGTTGAGATAAAATGACCTACTATCACCCAAAATATCACCCCTGGTTCCACAGTTAGCTTTCCGGATATGAATATCATGCATAATATAAAAACGTATCTCT
>CM053594.1:260591167-260636568 GCA_028646575.1 Pseudocheirus occidentalis | reverse complement strand
ACCCCTCTCTCTCAGCTGGCTTCAGTCTCCATGAATCTTCCTTCACAAGGAGAACATTCCAATTCTGTCTCTCTGTCTCTAGAATTCTTCTTTATATACAGTACTGGCTTCCTGTCTCAGTCAATAGCCTTCTTCCAGTCAACAGGCAAGTTCATGCCTTTTCAACAATGGACAGGGTTCACATGTTCCGTACTTAGGCCTAAGTTACTAGGTGCTACTTAACCCTAAGTTACTAAGTGCTAAGTATATGATAAACTGATTACTATTACAGTGAGACAGGCAGAGATTAAGTGACTTGTCCAGGGTTGCATAGTTATTAACTGTATGAAGCTGATTTTGAACCCAGGTCATCCTGACTCCAGGTTGAGTGCTCTATCCACTATGCCACCTTTGTATAGAGTACATTCACTTCCCAGACATTTCCAGACCATGCTACCTGTACTTTGGCCATCCTCCTCTCTCCCCACCCATGAGAACCTAAACTTTGCCCTGGCACCCTGGGCTCTCCTAAATGATCTTTTCCTTTATCTTTTCTGGTCCAGATAGATAGGAGAATATTGGGGGTGGAGCAAAAATGGTAGAGTTAAAGCAGGAACTTGCTTCAACTCCCACTCCAACCGCCTACAATACCTATAAAAATGACTATAAACAAATTTTAGAGGTACAGAACTCACAAAGTGACAGAAAGAAACTAGTCTGCCATTGAAGGTAGCCTGGCAGGCTGACAGGAAGGGTCTATCGCACCTGGCTGGCAGCTGAGCACAGTCCTACATGAGCTATGCTGGGCCAGACTTGTGGCCCAGATCAGCTGAACCAGATTTCAGGAGAGTGAATCATTGGTACCTGTGGTGGTTTCTAATCTTCTCAACCCATAAATGCCAAAGAGAAAGTAAAAGGTCAGAAGGGAACTCTATTGGAAATGGGTGAGAGAAGAACATGGTCCAACCCCTGCACCAAGGGTGCCAGAAGTGGAAGAGGCTTGGTGCTGCTGGTGCTGCTGATGCTGCTGCATGGCTACTTCTGGAGCTTCTGGCCTGCAGATCATAGAGGGACCAAGCAAGCATTCAGAGGGTAATCACACTTGCTTTGACCTGCTTGGATCTATATCAAAGTCTTCGGAGGTAGTGCTGGGGTGAAGAATGCTAGCTAGTATGCCAGAGCTTATGGTGGCTGTAGAGGGGGTGCCCTCCTCATAGCTCTTACAACAGCTGCAAAACCCCCAAAAATCTGGGATACAGGTCTCTCCAATCTGGAAGCAGGTGCAGATACCATGGCAAAGAGCTCAAAAGTAAAGTGATTGACTGGCAAGATAAGCAAACAGAGGAATCAGATCATAGAATCTTTTTTTTTTGGAGACTAAGAGGCTCAAAACATGGAACCAGAAAAAGACAACAAAATCAAAACTTCTGCATCAAAATCCTGCAAAAAATGAACTGTTTGCAGGCCATGGAGGAACTCAAGAGGGATTTTGAAAATCAAGTAAGAGTAGCAGAAGAAACATTGGGAAGAGAAATGAGAATGATGCAAGAAAATCAAGAAAAGTGGGTCAAAGGCCTCCTATAGGAGACCAAAAAAATACTGAAGAAAATAACACCTTAAAAAGTAGACTAACTCAAATGGTAAAGGAGATCCAAAAAGCCAATGAGGACATGAATGCTTTAAAAAGCAGAACTGGCCACATGGAAAAGAAATTTTTAAAACTCACTGAAGAGAATAATACCCTCAAAATTAGATTGGAGCAAATGGAAGCTAATGACTTTATGAGAAATCAAGATACTATAAAACAGATCCAAACAATGAAAAAAATAGAAAAAAATGTGAAATATCTCATTGAAAAAACCAATGACCTTGAAAATAGATCCAGGAGAGATCAATTAAAAATCACTGGAGTACCTGAAAGTCATGATCAAAAAAAGAGCCTAGACACTATCTTTCCAGAAATTATCCAGGAAAATTGCGCTGAAATTCTAAAACCAGAGGGCAAAATAGAAATTGAAAGAATTCACTGATCACCTCTTGAAAAAGATCCCCAAAAGAAAACTCGTAGGAATTTATAGCCAAATTCCAGAGTTCCGAGGTCAAGGAGAAAATATTAAAAGCTGTCAGGAAGAAACAATTTGAGTATTGTGGAAACACAGGATAGCACAAGATCTTGCAGCTTCTACATTAAGGGATCAAAGGGCTTAGAATATGATATTCCACAGGTCAAAGGAACTAGGATTAAAACCAAGAATCACCTACTCAGCAAAACTGAGCATAAAACTTCAGAGGAAGATATCATCATTCAATGAAATAGAGGACTTTCAAACATTTTTGATTTAAAAAACAGCTGAACAGAAAAATTTGACTTTCAAATACAAGAAGCAAGAAAAGGATGAGAAGGTAAAAAGGAAAAATAAATCATAAGGAACTTATTAACGTTGCAATATTTATATTCCTACATGGAAAATGATCATTGTAACTCATAAGACTTTTTTCAGTATGAGAATAGCTGAAGGGAATTTATGTATGTACATATATACACATTTATGTATATGTACATATACACATACACAAACATGTATGTGTGTATATATAGGAAGGTATATGTGTGTATAAATATATAGATATGAATGTGTGTGTACATGTATACAAAGAGGGCACAGGATGAGTTGAATATGAAGGGATTGTATCTAAAAAATAAAATTAAGAGGTGAGAGAAGAATATATTGGGAGAAAGGGAAAGGGAGAGATAGAATATGGTTAATTATCTCACATAAAAGAGGCAAGAGAAAACTGTTACAATGGAGGGGAAGAATAGGAAGGCGAAAGGGAATGGGTCAACCTTACCCTCCTTGAATTTGGCTTAAGGAGGGAATAACATACACACTCATCTGAGTATCTTACCCTACAGGAAATAAGGGGGAATGGAGTAAGAAGGGGGGATGATAGAAGGGAGGGCAGATCGGGGGAGAGGGTGGTTAGAAGCAAACACTTTTGAAAAGCGTCTGTGTCAAAGGAGAAAATAGAATGGGGGGGGCGGGATCGGATGGAGGGAAATATAGTTCATCTTTCACAGCATAATTACTACGGAAATGTTGTGTGTTACTACATGTGTACCATCTTGTCTTCCCAGTGTGGGTGAGTGAGGAGGAAGAAGGGAAACAATCTGGAAATCAAATTTTAAAAACAAATGTTAAAAAAAAGTTTTAACATGCAACTGGGAAATAAGATATACAGGCACGGGGGTATAGAAATCCATCTTTCCCTACAAGAAAGTAAGGTGGGGGATGGGAGGGGATATAAGAGACAATAGATTAGGGGAAAGGCTATTCAGTAAGGTTGCTATCTTTCTGGGGGGGAAAAGGTAGTAGAATACAAGGTCTTTGAGGGAAAGGTATTGTCTCTCTTGCTTCTATTGTATCTCAAGTGCTTAGTTCAGTGCCTGACACATACCTAAGATATAATCTCTCATTCATGGACAACAAACCTATGGAGTGGATAATATCAGTATGGTTTATTCCCATTTTATGGATAAGGAAACAATCTCAGGCAGGTTAAGTCTAAATTCTAAAATCCTATGACTTTCCTGAGGTCATACACCTGATGAATACTGGAAATAGGATGAAAATCCAGACCTTTTTACTTTCTACTAACTATGCTATTTCCTTCAGTTTTCTTTTTTGTTTAGTTTTTAGTAGTTTATGTCCATTTCTTTCCCTTATCCATTACTGCATCTTTTTACCACCCTGACCTTTGTTCTAGTGTCAAAAGAATCCTAGATGTATTGCTAGATTGCAACTTCAGGTTTACCTAGTCCAATATAGATACAGAGGTTATGTATCTATTAAATAGTTTGAAAAGCTAGGTAGGGGCCAGTGCTTGAAGTCTTCAAATGCTACAATGAGTTTTTATTTCTTCCTGTATGTAATATACAGCTTTAGATAGATGGAAGGAGAGAGAGAAAAAGAGAGAGAGAGAGAGAGACAGAGACAGAGACAGAGACAGAGAGACAGAGAGAGACAGAGAGACAGAGAGAGACAGAGAGACAGAGAGACAGAGACAGAGAGACAGAGAGAGACAGAGAGATAGAGAGACCGAGAGAGACAGAGAAAGAGACAGAGACTGAGACAGAGAGACAAAGACAGAGACAGGGAGACAGAGACAGACAGAGACAGACAGACAGAGACAGAGAGACAGAGATAGACACACACCGAGAGACATTATATATCTATATTTACATAGATATAGAAATTTGTTGTTATTGTTGTTTGTCCTGAGAAGACCAATGACATAACGATGATGGAGTAAAATAATGGATGATAAGTAATGTCTTAACTTGAGTATGAATTGGATTTAAGTGAGGCAGAATTGAACCAAGCCTCACTCTCTCTTCCAAAGCCATCAAAGTCCAGTGACAGGACAAAAGTCAAAACAACTGGTGATAGGCTGGGATGCAGTGGATAACCTTGGCATCTTTGATGTCTGACCAAGCTCCCAGAGTTCCACCATACCTGCTTCAGGTGCCTTCTGTATGGTGTGTTTAAGGAAGGCAAGTACCTCTGCTGAGCCCTCCTCATGGCTGCTCCTCCACCTTCCATGTCCACCTGTCACCATCTCCCCTGTGGCTCCAAGAAGCTGTAGCATGTGCAGAGGCCACAACCCTTCACAGACATGCTAAACCAAGCTTAGGGTAACTGACAGGCTTCAGACCTGTTGTGATTAAAGAAGATGCCTACCCAAGCATGTGAAGACTTCCCCCAGTGAAATGGAAAGATGAGAGCAATTTATTGTAAATATTTATTACTTAAGACCAGGTGATACAATAAGCCTGGAGTCAGGAAGACCTAAATTCAAGTTCAGCCGCATGTATCAGCTATGTAACCCTGGGCAAGTCAGTTGAATAAATCTACTCATCTAAAAATGAGGAAACAACTCTCTAAGTTGTTTTGAGGATCAAATGACACACAATCAGTGATATATAAATGTCAACTCCGATTATTATATCTTTTAATCTATCTAGTATTTAAAAATGCTTGATGATTGATTGACACCACTCACTACTGACCTCACTTTTGTTAGTGAACAGATATTCTAGATGTATGCATCCCATATGTTCCGAACCACAAAAATGTTTTTGTTCCAGAGATCCTTGTTTCCTGACACTGCCAATGAGCAAAACTAGCACTAACTAAAGCAATGCAAGAGCAGCAGGTGGGCAGTATGCATGTCTGACTATGGCTTTCATTCATTGGAGGTGAGGTTATGAAACAGAGCTGAGGATATGAAACTAGAAGAGGGAAGAACAATAAGTATAATCCCTAGAATCACAGAGAATTATGGGATTTTAGAGCCTGGGAAGGACATTAGAGGTCATGTGATCCAACCTTTTGATTACTCAGAGGAGGGAATTTGGGACCAGTTAAAGTGAAGTGATTTGGACAAAGTCACAAAGCTTGTAAGTGAAGGAGCTGGGATATCAACTTAGGTATTTTGATTCCAAATCTGGCACTCTTTTCAGTGAACTTCATTGCCTCAAAATGTTGGAAATAAAAACCAATGAAGAACCTTTACAAATAGGACTGACCTCTTAAAAATAATAATTAAAGGTAATATTTATATAGGGCTTTGTGATTTACAAAACACTTTCCTCAAAGTGTAAATACTATCCCCATTTTTCAAGTGAAGAATTTGTGATTCAGAAAAACAAATTTCACTTGAAATGACTGATCTAAAGTATCACAGATAGTAAATCTTTGAGTTGGGGATCCACATCTATATTTCCTTTTTGTGGCTGTCAAGTGATGTGATTTTAGAGGTGTGATTATTATCTGACATATCTATGACAATCAGTCAGATTACTGACAGTTCATCATCATTTGTTTATATTAATAATCACTATTTATTCTCTATCTGCTATGATGGTGTGGAAAGAGTATTGAACTTGCGTTCAAAAAATGCTAGGTTTATGTCTAGACTCTGTTGTTCATTAGGGTTGTTTCACTGGGCAGGTCACTTCACCTCTCTATGATTCACTCTCTTCTACTTAAAATTGGATACAATAATATCTATACTACCTATCTCACAATATTCTTATTAGAATCAAATAATATAATGTTGCATGTATTATTGTTTAAAATGTTACCACATCCATCCATCCATCCATCCATCCTTTTCTTTACTTTTTCCAGAGATTGCAGCAGAACTTAGAGTTTTACATTGGTTGGCAAAGGAACCATGTTCCAGGCATTGTGCTAAGGGTATAAACATAAAAATAATAATAGCTGTTACCTTCAAGGGGAGTCTTACATTTTATGAGAATACACTTTATATAGCAAAGTGGTGACTAAGGAGGAATGTTTTGGTCTGAGAAGTCACAGTCATGAATAGAGTCATAGATCAATCAATCAATACACCCTTTCTAAGAATGGTAGTATTGATTTGATTCTTGTTTCATGAGTAAGGTAGAAAGTGGAGTTTGTAGGTGGTATGCTACCCTAGAAGTGTGGCATAAAGATTGGCAGAGGGTAGCATATTGGAATGAGCTGACTAGACCTCTCATCAACCAGAAGTCCTAGACCCCAAGATACAATCTTGAGTGTTTGGTCAAAGACCAAGGAATTTACAGAATCATATAATTTGACAATGGGAAAGGACCTTAACAGATATCTAGTCCAGCCAAAAGATACCCTACTATTAACAAAGCAGAGAGGTGGTTATCCATGTTATCATGTTTCTACATAAAGACTTTCAAGGAGTGTGAACCCACCAGCTCTCAAAGCAATCCAGGGCACTTTTGAATTTGAAGCTAAACTATTAGAAAGTCTTTTCTAACATCTTTGGGGACACATGGGTCTAATCTGTCCATCAAATGTCAGTCCTTCTTATATTTGATGGTAACTATAATGTACTTGTCTTCTCATTACTTTAATCAATTCTTATATGTTAATGATTCAAGGCCCTTCACAGTCCTGGTTGCCTCCCTCTAGACATTTTCCATTTTATCAATATTCTTCTGTAATTGTGAGGCCTAAAAGTGAAGATAATACTTGAGATGAGGTCTGATGGGACCAGAATATACATGATTGATTCTGGAAGTTATCTCCTCAATTATTTCCAAAGATGACAGCAGCTTTTCTGGCTGCCACCTCACAGTTCAGACTCATTGAAGTCTGAAGTCCACTAAAATCGTCAGATCTTTATCAGAATAATTACTCTCTAATCCTCTTTCCTTATTTTATGTTTCTGACATTTATTAATAATGTTCTTACACATTATGGGCTCAATATTTTGTTCTGGTGAATGCAGGCAATAATTCTGTAAATTCAAGATAGTTTATTTGTTGAATTAGCAAGGATATTTTAAAGTCTGAATTTGTTGTAGGGGGATTAGCTATTCATTTGTGAAAGAGCTTCTGATATTTAATTCTAACTATCAAGTAGTATCTGATAAGTTATTTAGTAACTCCTAAATCTTTATAGCACGTAGAAATGCATCACACATTTTCTGTCATTCTGATGCATAATCTGCCCTGATTAGTAAGTCTAGGTTTCTTTAAGACAAGTCATGTTATTTCTGGTAGTAATGATCTGATCATGAGTTGCCATTATAAATAATTTAATATCAAATTATTTAGTTTTCCTCTTCATTTCTAGAAACCAATGCAAATAATTCAGGAAGAAATGGCAACAAACTTTTATTTGTTAACCTATTGTTCATTGCCTTCATTATGATTCTGATCATGGATCATAGCCTTTTCATAGACTCCATGTGAAAATAAAACACTTTTCGTTATCTTCCACAAACCAATATCATTAGCCTTTAATATTGCTTGGTCAAGTGACATCTTCTTGTTTCAGATGCATTTCTACAAGCTCTTTAACCTGTTTATAATACGCAATGGGAACATAAATCAAGACTCTTCCTCCTTTTTTATAAAGATAGGTTAAACTTTTTTAAACGGTCTTAGGATGACAGGCCCCATGTTTCCATTATATAAGTTTTGGACAGGTTTTTTATTCTAGTATTTTCCAAGTTCATTATAGTCCATTTAAGAGATCAAAAACTGTATGTAAACACTGGAATTAACAATTAACATAGGTGTTAATTGCTTTAAATACATTCCTCCCATTAAACTTTGATTTCAAAATGCCTGTAGTCTTTTGACCTACATAGTCAGAGTTCTCGTTAATATCTTTACAGTTAATTCCTTTTACCTGGAGGAAAATAAGTATATCCCTGGTCCATTTGGTTCAATCTGACTTCTAAATTCAAGCAAGAAACCTTCAGTCTCTATCATTTCTTAGCATATATTAAGAATTTCATACTTATAAAGTCCAAATGCCAGGTTGATATAATTGGATAAAGGCTTCACATAGTGGAAAAAGCTATTTAATGTGGTTTTTGGTACAGCCATTTAGGCCAATGTTATCCATGTACATGAAATGAATGCTAAAATGTTTTGGTGCAGCTCCCTCTTTAACTTGGAAACCATAATCAGTTCTGCTTGGGAGAGATGATTATGTGTCTATGCTTTGGTGAAACCATTGGACTTAAAGAGTCTCCCTGAGAGATGCAAAATTTTGTATCAATAAGAACCATGCGGTTATTACAGGTTCTAGGATTTTCATTATACTTGAGTATATTTATATGTTTGCAGTACATTAACAAGCCATGATAGTGTAACTGAATCAAAGACTGGTGATCAAAAGTTGCAATATGAATGGTATAGTAATTTGGCATATCCTGTTCAAAAATTTCCAAATAAATTCTGCTGTACATTCCTGGGACTTCATGGTATTTTATGGTATGGTACTCAACCAACATGTTGTCTTCTTGTATAGATGTATGTTTCTAGTCATGTGAATGCTTTGTGTAATGTACATTTACAGTGTAATTCACATTGTACAATGTAGATAATTCATCTTTATTTGGGAGCGACATTGATATTTTTATCTTTGGAATAGTAACTATGTGATTCTTTTGATTGAAAAGGTCAGATCAAGCTTACGTCTGAGAGAAAGCTGCAATAGTATCTTTCTAGTAATTTGTGCAAGCTTTGAGTCAATAATTATGGGATCTTACCTGGTCTCACAACTTTCTGATGTTATAGGCAATCTTGAATTTCAGGTATCACCTTTGTTTGAATGGTTTGTATGGTTTTTTATTGGTTTTGCTCCAACTTTTGTTTTGCTGGACTTCTTGTGACCTTATAGAAAACCAGAAATAATTCTCATTTTCAGTCTCTGTCTCTGTCTCTCTCTTTTCCAACAGCCCTCCCTTCTACTTATATCCTTGCTACTCAGCCCTCTGTAGTAAAGTTAATTTATTGAATTTTTCATTTATTCTTTGTGCTGCTTTGACTTCTCATATTGCCTTAGCCTTTAGACTTTTGCTTTTAATCACTATTTAGGTGAAGCTAGAATTTCAGACTTAATTTTCTTTTATAAATTTTTTTTCTGTGTGTTTACTTTTTGTTGTCTTTAGTTAGATTATATGGTATATATGGTCTTCACTTTTTCTTCTAGTATACTAGCTAGATATTGATGAAATATTTTTTTTTTTCTTTTTGGAGGGCAGTTGGGGTTAAGTGACTTGCCCAAGGTCACACGGCTACTTTTGTGTGTGTGTGTGTGTGTGTGTGTGTGTGTGTTAAGTGTCTGAGGTCGGATTTGAACTCAGATCCTCCTGACTCCAGGGCCAGTGCTCTATTCACTGTGCCACCTAGCCGCCTCCTATTGATGAAATCTTAAAGTGCCTTTCCACAGGTCTTTGAATTTTTTCTCAAGTTGTTTCTTTCATAGTAGTATTTGATACATGTCTTAAGGAGTATTACTTGATAGCTTCATCTTTCCCACCATGGTTCTTACCATAGCAACAGCCACTGTATATACTGTTGTGTGTAAGAACTGAAATGTTTTTCACATCTTCTGTCAAATATTATGGGAGAATGCATTTGGTCATGATGACTATTGCAAATGCCGTTTAAAATACTCTGTTTTGGTTTAATCAGTATGCTAGTCACATTTAAAAAGAGCTTTTCATAATGTCAATGTAAGTAAGTCTTTCTCTTCAAAATCATTTGAGTCATCACTATTCTTTTCTGTCTTCTATTATCATCCATTATTGTGCATTATTAAGTGTAACTTTTAGAATTTGCAATAAGTAAATATTTTCAGTAACCTCAGATTTTTCAGCTTTTTCTTCTTCAGATTTAGTAATTTCTCATTTTAGCACTTATTTTGCCTAATCTTGGATTAGAAATGAAGTAAATTATTTCTGATAGCTCCTTCTTGGTCTGCACATGTTGTTGCTTGACTTGGAGCAAAGTATCATTGACCAAAAGCAGGATTTATTCCATTGATATACTTGTACAATCTGTTTCTAATTTTGTCGTGATAGAACACTGGTGCATAATCAAAGCACCCATAGCTTCATTCCATTTAATACTGAAACATTTCTACCAGGGGAAGTAAGGTTGTTTCTGACATTTTCTGGTGTATCATTCCTCTTTATAGTTTCATAATATAAGGAAACCCTACTTCTTCTGTTGTCCTCCATATCATATTGATCTTCATGGCCACTGGAGAAAAATCTAGCCTGCAAATCTATGCAATCTCTCTATTTGAGTCTTGGGAACAATTGCCTCATATTGCACAAGGTACTAAGCCAATCAGTGTTATTATCAGAGCCAGTTTTACCAGTTTCAGGGTTCTTGCCAAGACTTTATAGCTTTACTAAATAATCTTGGTGCATATAAAGTCTTCAGGGTACATCATTCTCATTTGCTTTACCTTGCTTTGCCATTGCCAGCCTATGTATAGAACAGAACATTCATTGGGATTTGAGGGTATTGCTAACAAGAGCAACAGAACATGTGATTATTCCTAGCAAGAGCAATATATTAAGTCATTAACACCTATGTATAAATTATTTTTTATCTTACAATGTGAAGAAAATGTTGGCATTTGTTTGGGATAAAGGACTAAAAAAGAACCAATTAAGTCAAACATGGAGAATAACAAAGGGAAATTTTATCTACTCATTTTTTTTTTGCTTGGATTGGCTCTAAGAATTGGGATTCTGTAACTTGAAAAGAAGGTTGAGATACCAGATAATAATGGGTTTCAATTGTCTGCAGGATTATCATACAAAGATCTGTCTACTTATACTGAAAACAAAACAAAATGAAATTGTCTCAAATTTAAGTAGAGGAGAGTAAAGGCTATTAAACACTAATGTTTTGCCAGGGAAAAGATAGGGAATGGCAGAGAATATCTATCTCTAGAGGTCTCTAAAAACAGGAAATATGTTTATTTCTTAAGGATGATTTATAGTTGCTAAACTCATGGCCTGAAAGGCAACATGCTGCTACAAAATTCTCACTCTGATTAAATTATAATTGGGAAATGTTTAACAAAATAAACTAAACTGCACTAAAATATAGAAAATGTTAATTTGTGGTTTTCTGAGTCCATGCATGGCTAGCAGTGAACCATTTTCACTTGAGTTTGACATCACTGGTTTAGATATAGTGGGGATAGAGTAAAAAGTTTTTTCAAGTCCTTCCAGCCTTTGATTATTGTGATTATATCCTTCCTTCTATAATATAAAGAAGAAAAAAGATCTCTCTTAGGTAGTTACAACTCCTTGCTATAAGTTAGACCAACCCAATAAAATATTAAACTAATAAATGTTTGTTGAATTCAATATTCCTTGGCAAAAGAGCAAATTCTTAAAATATCAACATTTATTTTCTTCTTTAAAGTGGTAAAAATTATTAATGAATACATTGTGTTGTATATGAATATAGACACATATAATCATATGAATATATATTTACATACACACACACACACATATATATATATATATATAAAACTTCAAATAATAGGGATTTTTAAAAAAAAGATTTGAAATTCTTAAGACACCATGATAAAATGGAAGTACTAGATCTGTATATAGAGGATTTAAGTTCAAGACCTGGTTTGACCACTTAATACCTAAGTCACCTTGAACTTAACCTCACTGGGCCTCAGAGGAGTTTGAAATAAAGCAAGGAGACTGGACTAGATGATCTTTAATATACCTTAAAGGAGAGAAGGGAAGGGGAGGAGAGGAAAGGATTTTTTTTAAAGAACTTATCTATCAGAGGAATGGTTTAATGAAAGCAGCCCTGCAGTCGAGTCTCTTAATAAACACTTATTGGTCCTCAAATAAATGGTAATGGAACAAGCATTTAAGTGCTAGCCACTGTGCTTAGTACTTTACAAATATTATCTCATTTGATCCTCATAATAACATGAAGAGACAAGTTTTATTATTAATTTTATTATTATATCCACTTTACGGTTGAAAAACCTGAGGGGAACAGAAGTTATGTGATTTGTTCAGTCATACAATCAGTAAGAGTCTGAGGCAAGATGTGTATTGTGGTCTTTCTGATTCAATGGTGTGTGTCACCTAGCTGGCCTAATGTATCTACTTTCAAAGTTGCAATGCTTAAAATATAATCTTTTCTTAAAGTGGGACATACCTCTATAGTGAATAGTGAATGGTCTGTTGTGTTTAAATCACTGAAATCTCACCTCCATGACCTCCTGATCAAGTTCTATGCCTTTTTTCCCAACAGAGCAATGGTGTTTTGCAATTAAAGCTTGTAACGTTGGAAACCTTAAATATTTATTACTCTTTAAACCTCCCAGTGACTTTGTGCTGATGATACTTTTTTTAGATTGCCGAAAGTTTAATTTATCATGAAATTACTCAAGTTGGTAAGTTGCCTTTCCTTTGTGAAGGTGATTATTCAAGCCACTGATGATGATTTTTATATGCTGAGACATACCATTTCCAATCCTATTAAAACCATTTCAGGTATAAAAAAGACTGCAAAATGGTGAATTCTCAGTGTAATCACAGACCTGGTCACTAGATTCTTTCACTTTTTAGATTTTTGACTTGGAAAGATGGATAGCACCCTACTTTCTGAGACATAGAAAATAAATCATTATTAAAGGAGCAAGTAGAATTGGTGAGAGGCCATTTAAGACAGCAGAGTTCCATTTGGGAAATAACCTTTCTAAGTACATAAATGATACTCTGATGGTTTAGAAACATTCTCAGCTGAACACTTGAACTCAAAGAGAGTATTTTTATGCGTTTCAGGTCATCCTTGCATAAGCCAAATACTTATAAACTTTTGGCACTTTGCTCTCTTCAGGGTTCCACTGAGATGTCATTGCTATCCTCTCTCCAAAGTATGAAAGCATGTTTCAGGCCTACTCTTCATACCTATTTTACTTTATTTCAGTTTCCCTAAGGCTTTACCTACCTTTTTTAAAAAAACCTTTCAGGAAGCTGATCAAGAAATTAATCCACATAAGCCCCATTGAAAAGTATTAATCCTAACACCTTTCCTTCTGCTAAGACCAGGAACTCTCATTCTTTATCAGAGCTAGTAACAAGACTATTCCCCAAATCTTCCTTGTACACAGGATCTTTAGTTTATCTGTGGAACATTCTGGAAGTATTTTTGAATAATAAATCACACTTAGAAAGATTTTTTCCCTGAAAGGTGACATTTATCAAAATATAGGATTGAAACATAGTAAATTGTGAAAAATTAATAAAAAATATTAAGTGTGGGAGGAAATCAAAGAAGTCTTCATGGAAGTGGCAGCACTTAAATCTATGCTTGAAGAAAGAGAATTAAGCATTTCAGTGGGTAGAAATAAGTATTCCCCTCTGACCCCTATGCTTTTCAGCATCCATGGTTTCCTTCCAAATCCAGGTCAAGCATTACAAAGGTTTTCTTGATTCCTGAAGCTAGTATGTTCCTTCCCCCCAAAGAAATATCTGTGCATGCAAATGTATACATACATGTGTCTAGATGTATGTACACAAAAGCATGTATGCATATACATATATATATATATATATATATATATATATATATATATATATGTATATACACATGTACTTTGAATATACTTAAATAGGTCAGTTCCTCCCCAGTACAGCAGGGACAATTTTATTCAATTCATCTTTGTCTTTACATCCTCAGTATCCAGCACAGTGCATAGTGTAGAGTATGCCCTATCAATGATTGTTTAATACAAAGAAATTTTATCTTACAAAGGAATGTCAAACTACTGTAATAGAAATCAGTTTAGCAGATACTTAGCACTTAGTAAATTAGGGCTAAGTATGGAAGATATGAGCCCTGTCCCACTGTTGAGAAGTTGTGAACTCCCCTGTTGACATGGAAGAAGGGGATTGGATGAGACAGGAGGCCAGTGAGTATATATAAAGAAGAATTCCAGAGACAGAGAGACATAATTGGAATTTTTCTGTTGGAGGAAGCAGGATTGTCTCAGCATCTATCTGGGAGTTGGGCTGCTGGACTGAAGAAGTGAGTTGGAGTTTTCTTGAGAGAGAGAACGAGAGTGTTTCTCTCCCAGCATCTGGAAGCTGACTGAGAAATGAGATGGAGTTTTCCTGAGACCAGAATCTGGTGAAGGCCACCCAGAAGGCTAATATTTCTTCTGGATCCGAGGGCCAGCTGAACTGCTGGAAGACTGAAGAAGCATGACCAGGATTAGACTTTGTGGCCTGGATAATCCTTGAGTTCCAGACAAGAGAAGTGGTGAAGAGTTTGAGATGTGCTAAATCCTGTGAACTTTAGTGTGTGCCAGGGACTGCCCTGAGGACTGGACAAGGACCTGGGAGCTATCTACCTCTGAGGACTGATGAGGACCTGGGAGCTGTCTGCTTCTAAATCCAGGTGACTGGTGGATTCAGAAGAGAGATAGGGGATCCAGGGATTCAGAGAGACCACCTAGAGTCAAGATGAAGAAAAGGCCTCCCCTTGGATGAAATGGAGGCATGCTGGACACCAAAGGGTGCAGGGTTTATGTGGTTTTCTAATAACTATACTAGTGATTAATGATATTTAGTAATTGGGAATTTAGATTAATGACTGATTAATGGGTGCCTCATGAGTGGTAGTTTGATTATTGTATTATGATTGAATGATTAAGTTAATGGTTGCCCCATGAGTGGAAGATTGATATATTGTGAAATGATTGAATGATTCAGTGAGGAGGGTTTCCCCCTTAGGGAAACCAGATGATTATTGTTTTATTCCTTGTTCTAAATATTGTGGCCACTGTAGTGAAAACGATGTGGCCATTCTAATGTTAAGCTTTTATGAACATTATATTGTGATTTTCTGTGATAAGATGTAATGTTGTGAATATTATATTGTGATATATTGTGAATGTTTGCCTTGATTTGCAATAGAATAAACAGAGTGTTAACTATTACTGTGTAATCTGAATCTTAAAAGCTGTTTACGCTAGCATTCTTTTGGGAATCTGCTGGTCCGTGGCATTACAACTACTAGAGAGGAAAAACTCAAGTTGTGATAACAAAACCCATATTAGCGCTCATGTAGACAATTCATTCAAAAAATATGGATGGAATTAAGTAATTCCTTTACAGCAATTTCAGTGAATAACTCGGGCACATTACTTAAGAGCCTCTTAAGTTCCTAAATGAGGGAGTAGGTTATGTTAGCCTAGGAAACGAGCCTGTAGGGAAAGACAAGATGGGAACTCAGCCAGGGACTTGAAAGATGGGGCAACACACCCTTATTGCAAAGTATACCAAAGCAGAAAGTATATTGAATTTTGCAGTTTATGTCAATCTCCACTCTTACCTCCACATTTTTAGAATATATGCTCTCTGAGGTAAGACACTACTTTTTCCTTTCCATTAGACTATAAGCTACTTGAAAATAACAGTGCATACATGTGTACGTGGGTAGAAATAAGTATCTACCTCTGACCCCTATGCTCATGCTTCTAAAATGTAGAAAGAACATTGAACTTAACATGGAAAAACAGTGCGAAAATCCTAGCTACAGAAACTAGCTGTGTGATCATGCACAAGTCAATTAAACTGTCAAAGATTATTTCCTTTTCTGCAAAATGGAGCTAGCAATATATTTATTATACATTTGGTGGGGCTGTGATGAAGATCAAGCTGTGTTCTTTGTTAACAAACTGTATGACATGCACATAACATACTTGTTATTATTAAAACCTAGTAATTTTTCATTTTTCACTTTTATTTTTCTACATCTATTGATTTTTTCTTTTTTTTAAAATAATTTTCTTTCTTCTATTAATTCATTAGATTTCTTGAATACCAATGGCCAAGGAGTGCGAGAAGTCAGGAAAACACAGAGCAACAAACATTCACTTGCAATTTAAGTCATCATTGCTGTAAACAACTCATATGAAGTACTGCTGATGAAAACAACCATGAGTGAGAAAACAGCACTGTCAGCAAAGTCATCTCTAAGAACAAACAGTGGCAATGAATTAGCAACTAAAGAAAAATTCAGTATATAAATTGTCTTTCATCCAAAGATCTCAAAATGTTTACCAGTGTAATTGTATGGAAAGGTCATCTTTTAAGGAGAAAAATTTCAATGCTCTAAACAGCATGGAGCAAATACTGATGTCTAAAGGGTACACTTCTTCTCTACCAGATGATTCCAGTATCATGGTGGTTGATACTGTTCCTGTCATGTAGTGGTCCCAAAGCAGGTATGACCCTTTCTAAGACCTATACCTTTCTTTTCCTTCAAAGGTTTTTTTTCTTTTTTTGGTTCATTATTTTTTCCCTGTTATATGTAAAAACAATTTTTAACATTCATTTTTAAAATTTTGAGTTCCAAATTCCCTTTTCCCTCCCCAAACCCCAATAAGAAGGCAAGCAAGTCCATATAGCTAATACATGTGTAGTCATGCAAAACATATCTAAAATAGTCATGTTCTGAAAGAAAACATAGATAAAAGATCAGGAAAAATGAAGTTTAAAAAGTATACTTTAATCTATAATCTGACATCATCAGTTCTTTCTCAGGCAATGGATAGTATTTTTCATAAGTCCTTCACAGTTGTCTTAGATCATTGTATTGTTGAGAATAGTTAAATCATTCACAGCTGATCATGCTACAATGTTGCTGTTACTTTGTACACAATGCTTTTTACTTTGCATCAATCTGTGCAAGTCTTTCCAAGTTTTTCCAGGAGCATCCTGTGCATTACTTCATATAGTTAAATAGTATTCCATCATAATCACATGCCATGACTTGTACAACCATTCCTCAACTGATGGGCATCCACTCAATTTCTGATCTTTGCCCCCAGAAAAGAGGTTTTATTTTTCCCCATATATGGGTCTTTATTTTTTTCTTTTTTTATCTTCTTTGGGATACAAACTTGGTAGTGGTATTACTAGGTCAAAGGGTATGCATGGTTTTATAGCCTTTGGGTATATTTCCAAATTGCTCTACAGAATGGTTGAATCTGTTCACAACTGCACCAACAATGCATTAATGTATCAATTTCCCACATCCCTTGAAACATTTGTCATTTGCCTTTTCTGTCCCATTAGTGTATCTAATATTTATGAGGTAGTAAGTAGCTCAGAATTATTTTAATTTGCATTTCTCCAATCAATAGTGAGTTAGAGTATTTTTTTCACATGGTTATTGATAGCTTTGATCACGTCATGTGAAAACTTATCATATCTTTTGATCATTTATCAATTTAGGGGATGTCTCTTATTTTTTTTTTATAAATTTGATCCAGTTCCCTATATGTTAAGAAATGAAGCCTTTATCAGAGAAATTCAGTTTACTTTTTTTCCCCACAGTTACTATGGCTAATTGTATTTCCTTGTATCCTATTTCTCTACCCCATTTATTCTCTTCTTTCTTTCCTTTCACCCAGTCCCTCCTCAAAAGTGTTTTGTTTCTGACTACATGCTGCCCCAGTATACACTCTCTCCTATCACCCCCCCTTCTCTTATCCCTTTCCCCTCTTACTTTCCTGTAAACGCTAATTTTTTTTAACCAATTGTGTATGCATGTTACTCTCTTTTTTGAGCCATTTTTTTTTGGAGGAGGGAAAGCAGAGCAGTGGAGGTTAAGTGACTTACTCAAGGTCACACAGCTAGTAGGTGTTAAGTATCTGAGATCAGATTTGAACTCAGGTCCTCTTGACTCCAGGGCCAGTGCTCTATTCACTGCGGCACCTAGCCATCCCTCTTTGAGCTAGTTCTGATGAGACTAAGGTTCATTCACTCCATCTCATCTCTTCCTTTATCTCTTCTGCTCTAAATGCTTTTTTCTTGCCTCTTTTCTGTGAATTGTCCATTCTACCTCTCCCATTTTCTTTTTCCCAGTACATCCCCCACTAACCCCTTAATTTTATTTTTAAATACCATCCCTTCATATTCCACTCGCATCTAAGCCCTCTGTCTATATATACTCCTTCTAACTACACTAATAATAATGAGAAAGGTCTTATAAGTTACAAATATTATTGTCCCATGTAGGAATTTCAACAGTTTAAACCTAAGTTCCTTATGATTTCCCTTTCCTGTTTGCCTTTTTATGCTTCTCTTATGTCTTGTATTTGAAAGTCAAATTTTCTATTCAATTTTTTTTCATCAAAAATGCTTATCTCATTAAAAGCCCATTTTCCCCAAGAATTATTATACTCAGTTTTTCTGGGTAGTTAATTTTTCATTGTAATCCTAGCTCCTTTGCTCTCTAGAATATCATATTCAATCTGTCTAATCCTTTGATGTAAAAGCTGCTGAATTTTGTGTTATCCTGACTGTGGCTCCATGATATTTGAATTATTTCTTTCTGGCTGCTAGAAATATTTTCCCCTTGCCCTGGGAATTCTGAAATTCAACTATCATATTCCTGGCAGTTTTCATTTTGGGATCTCTTTTAGGAGGTGATCAGTCAATTCTTTAATTTCTATTTTACTCTCTAGTTCTAGAATATCATGGTAATTTTCTATAAGTTTTTGAAAGATGATATCTAGGCTCTTTAATTTATTATGGCTTTCAGGCAGTTCAATAATTTTTAAATTATCTCTCCGGGATATATTTTCTGGTCAATTGTTTTTTTCAATGACATATTTCATGTTGCTTTTGGTTTTGTTTTATTTTTTCTTGATTTCTCACAAAGTCATTACCTTCCATTTTCTCCATTCCAATTTTTAAAGAAATATTTTCTTCAGTGAGATTTTGGACCTCCTTTATCAATTGGCCAGTTCTTGTTTTTAAGACATTCTTTTCCTCATTGACTTTTTGGACCTCTTCTTCCATTTGGCTCAATCTGTTTTTTTGTGTGTTCTTTTATCAATATTTTTTGTATCTTCTTTACCAAGCTGTTGATTAATTTCTCATAATTTTCTTACATCACTCTCATTTCTCTTCCCATTGTTTCACTCTACTTCTTTTACTTTATTTTTAAAATCTCTTTTGAGATCTTCCATGCCCTGAGACCAACTGAAAGTTTGGATGTAAGAACTTTGACTTTGTTGTCTTCTTCTGAGTGTGTGTTTTGATCTTCTTTATCACCCCAATAACTTTCTATAGTCAGAGCTGCTTTTTTAACATTGTTTGCTCATTTTCTCAGCCTATTACTTGATTTTTAACTCTTTGCTAAAGTAGAGTTCTGCTCCTAGCATGGAGGGCGTGCTGTCTCAAGATTCCAGGGTTTTGTGAAGCTGTTTTTAGAGATATTTCTAGAGATGTATAGGTTTTCAGTTCTTCCAAGGCAATATGATCAAAGGAGAAGTGTTTTCTACTCTCCTGGACTGTGTTCTTGTCTGTGAATGACCACAAGCACTCTTTTCTGCCCTGGATCTATGAGGAGGGTCCTCCCTCCACTGTGGCAACAAATTCTGCTACACTAGTGCTTCTCCTCACTCTGGGATTACCACCCGGGTGGTGACCCAGACCTGAGTATAGGCAAAGCAACAGAGTCCAGCCTCAGTTCTAGCAAAATACCCCTCTAATCTCCTTCTGACTAGTTATTCAACCTCCTTTACAGTCTGTGGCCTGAGAGTTCCAGAAGCTGCTGCTTTGGCTGCTGATTCAGTCCCTCCCGAGGTCTGCTCCTGCTTTGCTGGAGCCAGCAGTTGGCAGATCTGTGTTGCACTACACTCCACTTTCATCCTGGTGCAACAGACCTTTCCTTCCAAGTCGTCTTGGGCTGTTAATTTGTTTCACTCGGTCTTTTTGTGGGTTCTGTTGCTCTACAATTTGTTTAGAGACATTTTGTAAAGGTATTTGAAAAGGTTTGGGAAAGAGCTTAAGTCCTTGTCTTTAATCTTCTATCTTGGCTCCACCTCTCTGGACCTATACCTTTAAAACCCTCCTTTACCACCACAACTACAATAGGGACTGCTCTGTCTGCTCTGCAGTGGCCCTTGTGTTCCCCAACTTAATTTGTCTTAGGTGCAATTAAAGCTCTATGAGGTTATAATCTTGTCCTTCTGTACCAAGTGTAGCTTCCATGTTTGCATTTCTTTTTCTTTGCCCTTGAAAAGTAAGCTACAGAGTCCACACCTAATAACTAAATGCTGACAGCACCTGAATGGAACATGCAGGTCTGTCTGTTGCTCTTACCAATATTTATTGAGCTCAGGGCCAAGCACAGAGTCCCTGGCAATATCCTGAGGCTGCCCTCTGATTGGAGTTGATGAAGGCCTGGCAGGCAACTTAATTTCCTTTGATTTTTAAGAGAAGGAATAGTCTTCCATGATTTTCCAAAATGTCCTCCCAAACAACATGCTGCTGACTAGTCAGGGGTTCCTACCAACAATGACTGTATCTGGCATCCCTGCAGTTCCCCCACTATCTGCTGGAAACAGGAAATGAGGGCAGATGCTAACATTGCTTCCTCCCTGCTATGTTTAAATTACACAAAAAGGTTGGCAGGGAAAAAGAAAAAAGAAAAAGAGGAGTTGTCTGAACTCCTTTAGGGAATCTGCTGTAGGAGGCTGTTTACTTCTGGGATCCCTGGGAAGCCCTAAAAGTTCAATGTTTTTGGAACAATGAGGCATCCTCCCAGAAAGGATTTTCAAAATTTCTTGTTTGTTTTTCTTTCCCTAAACCCCCTCCCACTTAATTAATTTTTACTATAATCCCAAATCTAGGGCTCTAATTGGTTCACAAAGCTGGCTTTAACACAGGAACCTGACTGTAAATTCTAAGCTCCTCTTCTTCCCTCCTCCCAGGATCATCAGAAAAGGTTCCCTTGCCATTCTGATGTCTAAATTGTTTGGGGTGCAAAGACCCTACCCAAACTGACTACTCCGAGATTTCTCCAGGTGAAAGAAAGCAGAAAGGTTTCTTTATTAGAATCCTGCGAGAAGCAGGTGATACACACCACTGGAACACCAGAGGGAGGCGGCTGCCATACAGAAGCAGAAGCTGGGTTAAATAGCCAAAAAAATCACAAAAATCCCTCCTGGACCTTCATTCCCATTGGTGAGAAGGGGTGTCCTTACAATCCTTTTACCCAATACAAAATTATTTATCAGAAGTTAGCTTATCACAGATTACCTCGTTTTTTCTTGTCTACCAAAAAGCAGACAATTTACAGAAATGCCTGGCAAACTTATTATTTGTTGCAAAAAGTAGGCAATTTATAGATCGCTTGTTGCTTTTCTTGTTTGCCAAAGACAGGCAGCTGACAGACACATTATAGAAAAACAAAACTTGGGCCTATCAAGACTAAAGCCCAGCTCAAGTTTGGTGACTGTCTCCTTTACTTTATGGGAATATTTTCATTTGTTCCTCTCAATCTCTATCTAATTTCTTGATAGTATGTGTGTGGTGACAGGAAACAAGGAACAGTAGCAGATAGTCTATTTGAGACACCACATTCTGTCCCCCACAAAATGAACAGAACTTTAGAAGAGAGAACCCGCTACAGGTAGGGACTACTTGGATAGGACTTCTAGCTGTGATTTTACCTTCTTCCATTCTGTTTTGCTCACATGTAATGCTGTTTTTGAAATCTCTGACCTTGGAATTGGAAGATATGGGCTTACCAGCTGGAAACCAAGAGTAGACTTTGGCTTACCTAAGTGTTCTCTATGTATCACCCAATTCAGTCTCATATTATATATGTCATATAACCCAAAAGACACTGGCTATGAGACTTTTTCCTCCTTGGTTGAGATGATTACCTTGTGAGGGCCTGGGCAGAGTGGAAGAGAATACTGGAAAACTTCAATTCTTGCCAGTCCCTTTTTGAATTCTTCAAGGACTGAACTTCTTTGAGCATTTCTGGCTTTCAGCTTTGAGAAGAAAAATAGAACAAGCCTATACCTCTTCAGACTACTGCAGGAAAAACAAAAACTCTGGGAGGTAGGATGGCTGACCCCAAGATTGGGATTTGAACCAAGGTCCTTAAACTCCACTTTTTCCATGTTACCATACTCTGGTTTTCAGTTTCCTTCTAAATGGATGCCTAAAGTTCCTTTTAGCCTCCAAATTCTCTGATACTATGTCCAGTGATTCAAAGAGAATAGTAAGGATTTTTGTGATTGCTTTGTAAATGAGAAAAAAAAGATAACTCTCCAGGTCTCCATTTGTTTAGGGATTCATTTTATTCCAGAGTGACCAGAAACAATGTGCATTTGCCCCAGGCCATTTTCCATCCCCTAGAATGGCCAGAGCTTCTAAAGCATCAGTTTTGCAGAACCAGATGGAATATTTGTAAGCTCTGTTAGATTATACCTAGTACCTGACAGAGTTCTTCGAACACAGCAAATGTTTAACATTGCTTGATTAACTAATTATTCTGTAAGGACCTCTTGGTGCAGCCTCTAAATGCAATTCTCCCTTACTCCAATTATAAATACACTTTGAATATGAAGAGTAGCCGTGTTTTTAAATGTACTAAAATCACTTAAGTTGCTGTAACTTTGTGTCTCTCCCAGGGGAAAGAGTGGAATGTTTTACCCCAGGAAGCCCCATAACATCATCTTTACATCTTCTGAATAGTTTTAGAAAGCCTACATACTGCTAGGGCTGGATCCTTTTGTCTTCAACTTTCCATCGATGTTAGCACATCAACGTCTTTGACAAAAGAGCATCACAATTTGAACAAAATAGGCCAGCTTCTCAAGGGAAATCATTATGAAAGCCCAGTTCTCATTTGATTCGAACATTAACAACGGAGTTGCACGTTTCTTTCTCTGGGAGGAGAAGAAAACAAATGTTATTTGTGTTGGCATTTTTCTCCCTTTTCTCCCCTTTTTTCTCCAGTAGAGGGAGCTAGAAAGTGACTCAGTTGGGGTTTTCCACAAGGCAGTCATGCTTTCTCCCCCTCCCCCCCCTTTCCCCTGTGGACTCTGAAGCAGTTCTGTCACTATCTATTTCTCCTTGTGAAAAGCAAACCCATGTCATAGGTTCCCTAACTTTTATTTTGCTGCAACAAGGGAGAAGAGAAGAAGGGGAAGCAGAGGAGAGGAAGGAGGAGGAAAGAGAAAGTGAAGACAGGAGTAGTAAACGGAAGAGAAGAAGGGAGAAAGAAAGAGGAAAGAGTAGAAAAAGAGAAGAGGAAGGAGGAGAAAGAGAAGAGGAAGTAGAAAAAAGAGAAGGCAGGAGGAGGAAAAAGGAGAAAGGGGAAGAGGTGGGAGGAGGAGAAAAGAGAAGGGAGGAGGAAAGAGGAAGGAGGAGAAAAAAGGAAGAGAAGAGAGGAAGGAGGAGGAGGAGTAAAGAGAAGGGGGAAAAAAAGAGACAGAATGAACCAGAGAACCTTCATGGGTCTGTCTCTCAGCTCACAGAGTCACTAATTGTTATGCTCAGCAACAGTGCTTAACTGGCCTTCCTATTGATCAGTCTAATTTTATAAAAACTGCCAGGAGTTGCCATGGTTATACAGTGTTGCTTCTGCCTTCCCTCCTCCCAGTGCATCTCTCCAGGTCTTTTCACCCTGCTAATGTATGCAACGGGGCCACTGCTGTGAGTGGACACTGCTGACTTTCTGATGAGCTCTGGGCTCCTGGGGTTTGTTTGTCAAACGGTCTTATGCCCTCTTGCTTTCTGATTTCTTCACGTTGGTCATCTGACGCTCCAGAAAAATGTAGAGAATAAGCCCTGCTAGCCCATTATTCCAAGCTGTCATTTTTTTCCCTTAGTCTACACTCCGTTCCTTTCCTGGTCCTTATCCCCCAAATCACTTTTCTTCTTATTCTCTATTCCCTTCAGTTTCTAGTTTCTCTCTTTCCCAGATGGTTCATACTATTTTAATTGCAATAAGTGATTAAAAAGAGAACCAAAGCATGGCTTTCTTTCTATTTTTTAATAGTAACCATCCTGCAAATTAAAACCTTGTAGCCCCTTGAATCAGCTTGGACATTGACATCAATGAGATTTATGTGTCTTAATTTCCTAAGATAATTTGGAAATACCAATAAAGATCTGGGTTCTGCTATGACATATTGCTTCAACATGGTACCAAAATTTATAAGATTTTCCTGTTGCTATTTAACTGCAGATAATTCTTTCAGTTTCATTGACATTAGTTCTTAACTATGTATGATTCATGAAATAATAAAGAAATTTGTTATTTAAGAAGCCATGAATCCTGAAAAAGAAAAACACAATAAAACAACTCTCTTCTTCTAGCTTTCTCAATATGAACCAGCAGGATATCCATTTTCAAAAACACTTAGCTTCCTTATCTTTGGAAGGAGGTTCTTTTGAGTCATGGGGAGTCTTATGTGCCAAGCAGCATCTGCTTTATATAAGAAATCTGGAAGTCTACAAAGGAACAAAATCAACAGGTTGATTCTCTTAAGAGGTATTCTAAAACATGAAACTTTCAGAACATCAGTTGTTGGCGATTGTATTTCCTTCTTTGGAAGTATGCAAGTGTGTGTGTGTGTGTTTAATTATCCAAATTTGCCTCACCTTTCATGAATCAGTCTGGACAAATTCTCAAGATCCCTGATCACTTGACTCTTTCTGGGATTAGCAGCTGCTGACTCCTCTATTCCTTACTAAGGAAAGTGTCCAAATTTCATGTTACTCCAGAGACCACTGAACAAATACCTGAACAATCTGATCCTTTGTTATTGTTGTTCAATTATTTTTGGGTGTCTCTGACTCTTCATCATGCCATTTGTAGTTTTCTTGGCAAGATAATGGAATGGTTTGCCGTTTCATTCTCCAGCTCATTTGACAGATAAGGAAACTGAGGTAAATAGGATTAAGTAATCTGACCAGGGTCGCCTAGCAAGGTGTCAAACCAGACTTTAATTCAGGGAGTTGAATCTTCCTGATTCCAGGCCCAACACTCTATCACCCAACTGTCCTAATTTTTAGTTGCATCTGTATGCACTAGCTAAAATATATTAACTGTGCCACTGGATGTATGGCTCATCTGTGGCCAAAAAGGTAATTCTCTGTCCTAAGGAACAACACCTTGAATTTTCTTTGAGAGCTGCTATGATACATTGCAAAGATGTAGATGGAATGCATGTATAAAGTCCTATTTTATACATGACATGAGCTGCAAAAGCATTGTCTCATCTCAGAGTTTACATTGTGTAGCAAACAATTAACAAAACTAATATTCTGCTGCTGATGCTTTATGATTGACTGCAAAATAATAATTATGATGTTTATAAAATGCTCTATGTAGACTATGTCATTTAAGCCTCACAATGATCCTTTGGGACAGGTAGTACAGATATTATCAAACCCATTCTGCTGAGTAGGAAACTGGGACTTACACAGCCTAGGTGACTAGTAAATAGTCAAAGTACTAATATGGGAGACAGGTGGAATTTTAATCAATTTTTTCCCCCTTCAGATACCACTTATATTATAGCATTGTCTCTCAAATTATTAGCATCAGGGCTTCAGAATAAAAAAAAATTGGTCCAAAAGTCAAAAGAAAGATGCATAGTGAGTACAAGTAGGTTGTATCATGTTACCAAGTTAAATTGCAATACAAAATGTCATAAAAGAAATTTACCTCTATATTGTAGTGTAGTGAGTGTGAAGGATATTTGACAGTCTACCTGCTTATGAGACTGATAAAATACTAAAAGAACTAACTGGAAGGGGCAGCTAGTGGGTATAGTGGATAGAGCACCAACCCTGGAGTCAGGGGAGCACCTGAATTCAAATTCAGACCCTTGACACTTGCTAGCTCTATGACCCTGGGCAAGTCACTTAACTGTATTGCCTTGCAAAAAAACCAAAACAAACAAAAGAACTAGAAAAAGACATCGAGAGCTTCATTGTTTGCATACAATGTGAGAGATTTATGAAAAAATACGGGCAAGAATACTCCAGGATGAGAAAGCATCGTACCCATATGGATAAAATCAATGATCTATCTCAGATGAAGTTATCTATGCCCTGGATTACTTTAATTGTCTTCTAATTGACATCATAGCCTCTGGTTTCCACCCTAAGTTTCACGTCTTTCAGCCTTAAGAGATTTCACAATGAGGGTTCAATTAATATGTTCTTAAATTTGAGTTCTTGAACCATGGAGTCATCATGTCCCTTACATCTCTATTCCCATCTAATCAGTTGCCAGTTCTACTTTTGTAACATCTGTCATATTTGGCCTTCTTCATATTGCCTAGAGCTCAGCTTTGCTCTTAGACATGCTACGTTTTATCATACTGACCTATATACAAAATGTATAGTCTCTTTGAGACTGTAAGCATCCTGCAGGCAGGGATTGCACCACTTTTAATCTTTATTGTTGAATTGAATTGGATCTAATGTGTTTTGATGGTAATTCTTGATTCAAAAGCAAAAGAACATTCTGATGGATTTTCCATGTCTTATATTTTTTTTTTAGTTTATGGGATAAAGCAAGCATCTCCATAACATATTATAATGAAAAGATGATTTCCCATGAAACTGCAAATCTATTATATACAACTTTCTACACTTTTTGAATATATAAGAAAATGGTGTAAAATTCCATTTTTCCCTTTTTATCCGTCCTCCACCTCTCTATTTTATGTTCCTACCCAGAAACTACACTAGATGATACCATCCAGTGTGTTGTAGCTAATTACCTTTGAAAGTACACCATTGGTAAACTTGAGGAAGCAAGTTCTTTTCCAGAGAAACTGCTTTTTTTTTTTGGCACAGACCCCTCCCCACAGATTATAAGTAACATGCTGGAATTTTCCTGTTTTGGAAGGAAGCAAGTTGTTCTTGCATTAATCAATCTACAAAAAAAATTATTATGTATCTAATATGTGCTTGATACTGAGAGAAATAATGATAAAAGAAAAAGAGAGAGGGAGAGAAAAAAGAGAGAGAGAGACAGAGAGAGAGAGAGAGAGAGAGAGAGAGGGAGGGGGAGAGAGAGAGACAGAGACAAAGACAGAGACAGAGAGACAAAGACAGAGAGAAATAGAGAGAGAGAGACAGAGAAAGAAAGAAAGAGAGAGAGAGAGAGAGAGAGGCAGACAGAAAGAGATTCAAAGTCCTTGCTTCTTTGCTTCATGGCATTACTTTCTTTCCATTGCAAAGGGAATGCATGAAATTAAAATGAGGCACACTGACTTTTCCTGTTATTTGCTGCTTCTTTTAACTGCCATGTTAGGTCATGTTTTTCCTTCCAGTTAGTCTTGATTTTTCTTTTGGGCCACGAAGAAGAAAATATATCTATATCCAGTGACATCCATACCTAAATATGGTAAACCAATAGGCTGAAATGCATCTGCTTAGATCATGGAGGTCTCTTTTTTGCTTCTAGGTGACTTCACTCAAGCAATTTCATTTGGAAGCCACATTTCTATCTCGAAATAGGTCTAAATGTAATCTACTTTAATGGATAGAATACCTATTACTTAGTAACTTGATTACTTGGCAAATACCAAGTACTGTTTTAAAAATCTACAAAAGACATGGAAGAAGTATATATACCCTCTAATCTCAAGGAGCTTATAGTCTTATTGGTGCAACAGTACGGACATGCATGAAACCTATAAACAATACTATAGATAGCATATCCCTATATGTAGATGTTCAGAGAAGGAAGTAACTGATATTGGCTAGAGCCTTCAGGGAAGGCTTTGTGAATGAGACCAACCTTGAGCTCAGCCTTAAAAGATGGCTAGAATTTAAATATCTGCAGAAGACTGCGAAATAAGATATACAGGCACTGGGGTATGGAGAGCCATCTTGCGCTACCAGAAAGTCAGAGTGGGGATGGGGGAGGAGATAGGAAAGAGCAGACTGGGGGAAGGGGTATTCAGTGGGATCCCTATTTTGGGGTGGTGGGTAGGGGAAAGATGGGGAGAAAATTTGTAACTCAAAATATTGGGGAAATGAATGTTGTAAACTAAATATTAACATGAAATTTAACTTAAAAAAGTAAATATCTGCAGAAGAGTGGGGAGGAAACAGCATAGGCTGAGCACAATGTAGAATTTAGTGGAAATACTTGCCTTACTTAGGCAGTGATGACTCTGGAAAAGCAGGTGGGGGACTGATAGTAAAACGCCCTAAATGAGAAGATGAGGAATTCTATAGGAACCAAGGACAAGTCATTCCAATTCCAAAAAACACCTTAATAGTTCCCAGAGAATTATTCTTTTATATCTAACCAAAATCTCAAATTTAACCCATTCTCTTTCTGTTGATATTTGAGTTGATTTGCCTGTACTCTCTTCTCAGTGGGGCCTCTAGTGATCCCCCTTTCATTTTGCTGCTTGCTGTATGATTAAATGCATATTTCTTCCTCTTCCATTAGTTCCCATGAAGATTCTCTCAAGTAAGAGGGTTAATAACCCATCCCCATCTACCACTTAACTTGACATCAAAAGTCTAATAAGCAATCTCCCCCACATATATGGCAGAGTCTTACTTAGAGGGAAAGACAACTTAATAAGAATACATGGTAATCAGGATCTCTTTTCTTTAGAATTTTCCTTAAAAAGGAAAAGGGAGGAAGAAATAATATGCAGTTTCATTGAACAACTAATATGATGTTAATTACTAAGTAGGGGGTGAAATCTGTTTTATTATATTCTGTGGGGGACAGTTTCCCCTTTCCCTGCTTTTAGAGATATCAGAACACATGTTGTCATAACCATTTCTTCACTATGGATGGTGAGTCATCATCGCCTACGGTGAATTCTACTGAACAGAGTTCAATTTGCTCCTGAGTCAGTGAAATCCTAGCATTGTAGCATAATTAGGGAGCTTGATTGAGTCCTTATTAAAAGACAAGCTGCTGCCTCCAAGATATCTGCATACTTGACTCAGAGAGCTGGCCTAGGCATCTCGTATCTGATTATGAGAATGGATATTTAAAATTGTGTACCTGATCACTGGCCACTAAAGGATGGGGGACGAGGTTGGTAGCTGAGTAGAAATGTTAATAGAACTCTGCTTTCCTAATCAGTTAGATAAGCTTCAATGACTTAGTGAAATAGGAACAAAATGAATAAATTTATGACATTTTCCAAGTTTTTTTTCCCCTCTCCTAGGTTTTTCACAGAAAAGCCAGTTCATATTTATGTACAGTTTAACAGAAATATAGAGGGGCAGAAGTCAGAGAATTGGACAACTTTGCTGCTTTACTATGCAAGCAAGACTTGAAGTGTTTTTATGGCACTGGCCAGTCAGTTTGAATGCAGAGAGTCTGGGATGGGTGAGTAGGTGACAGGTACAAGAAATGGAGAAGGCCCAGATGTTACCTGTTTCACAAATGTGCCTAAGAACGGCCCTCTGGAAGCTGGGTTGAAAGAGCAGCTTTGTTCTTTCTCAAAATAATTCAGCTGTATCTTTCTCAGGACAATGAAATAATAAGAGTTAAATTTATATAATGACTTAGGCATGCTAATCTCATTTTTTCCTTTGTAATCAGTTCATGTGGGTGCAATTATTTTACCCCATTTTACAAATGAAAAAATAGAGGCACAGGTTAAGTGCCTTGACAATGTTCTCATAAATGATAGAGCTCCGAGGTATGAATTGAGTCATGTATTCCAGACTTCAAGTGCAGTACTCAATTTGATATGACATTATAACAAATAGCCATTGCCCATACAGATTTACTTATTTACCTACCCTTTAATCCAGTGTTTTCAACTGCTCTGAAGGAATTATTCTCTTCAGAAAGTTTTTGATATTCTTTTTCCTTCTGGCAAATTCTACTTTTTATGGCGCTCTTCTCCTCATTAACTTTTTGGGCCTCTTTTGATATTTGAGTTAATCAACTTTTTAAGGTGTTATTTTCTTCAGTCAGGTTGTTGACTCTCTTTTCATGATTTTCTTGCATCATTCTCCTTTTTCTTCCCAGTTTTTCCTCCACTTCTCTTACTTGGTTTTCAAAATCCTTCTTAACCTCCTCTATGACTTGTAATGAGCCTACATTTTTCTTGGAAGCTTTTGGTGCGGGAGTTCTGACTGTTGTCTTCCTCCAGTTCCATGCTTTGATCCTTTTTGTCCCTAAAAAAGGAATCTAAAACTGCATTGCAGGTTTTGTTTTGTTTCCTTTGCCTACTCATGTTGCCAGTCAATTACTTGACTTTTAGGTTAATAGAACTCTGCTTTCAGAGGTGAGAGCTCTGTCCCAAATTGCTGGGGTTTTTGCAGCTGCTCGAACTAATAGGAGACCACCATTTCTGCAGCTCCTGCTAGCTTTGGCTCACTGAAAACACACCTCAGGACTACCACCCAAGACCATGATCTCAATCCAGGCAGCTCAAGGCAATAGCACTTAGCTTCTGAATGATTGCTTGGCCCCCCTGCAATCTGCAGACCAGGAGCTTCTGAAGCAGCCACGTGGAGGCCGAGGCAGGGCCGCCACTTCACCTGCTTCTATTGCTGAGGTAGTTGGCCAGATCCTCTACCCCAAATTTATCTGAGTTCTACTGACCTTTCACTTAATCCTTGTTTCTTATGGGTTGGTAATTCTGGAAAACGCCACAGCTGCTGATGATTCACGCTCCAGCCACAGCTTGTTCTGGCAGCCTTAGGGCTAGTGCTGTGGGTTCATGTGGTACTGGTCTGGTTTTCCAGCAAGCTGAGATGAACCCCTTCCCATCTGCCTGCCGGGCTGCCTTCAGCAGGAGCTTTGTTGCTCTGTCATTTTGTGAATTCTGGAGCTTTAAAATTTGCTTAGAGTCATATTTTATAGGTATTTGAGGTGGTTATGGGGAGAGCTGTATATGTAGTTCTGCTGCTTCTACACCTCTATCTTGACTCTGCCTGAAAACCATTATTCTTGACGGCAGCTTTTTGGGACAACTGAACAATTTCTAGGCAAGTAAGAACTCAATTCAATTCAATACACATCTGTTGAGCACCATGTGTAAGACTCTATGCAAGATACTAAAATTAGGAAATTAAATTCAAAAATAAGACTCTAGATCAAGGGTTAAAACCTTTTTTTTCTGTCATGAACCCCTTTAGCAGTGAACATGAAGTCTTTGGTCTTCACAGATAATACTTTTAAATTTTTGGAGAAAACGCTTATTTTAAATTAGAGGTTAGTGAATATAAAAACATATACATATACATATATTCATACATACATATATATACATACACACACAAACACACACACACACATTTATTTATTTCCTGTTCAAGCTCCTGGATCCCAAGTTAAGAATTCCTGTTCTGGAAACTCATTCTTCCCTCTTTCTAAAAGGGACATAGCAGTAGAGAAGACCCTGGAGTTGCAAGACCTATAGGTTAGGGATGAAAGAGTTGATGGTCCTAATCACCACGTTTATTTAGCTCTCTGTACCTTGCCATTTGTGAAAGAGAAGGCACTTCTCGACCTGTATGTCTATGTATGCTTTATGGAGCCATTTGTTACCATCCTGGCCAATCATTCTCCAGGTTTTCTGACTAGGGGAACAAAAGGAAGTTGAGGGAAGGAAAGTGAGGCTTCACTCTAAGCCCCTACTCATAGGTCATTTGTAAGACATATCTTTGTAAGTTAGGGGCAGAATAGTTTTATATTATTTTCAGTAAGGGGCTATACTCCCATCCTGCTCTGAAGCCTTACCATGGCATTGTGGTGATCTTGGATTCTCAAAGACAGAACCAACAGAGAGCAAGCTCTTACATGTCCTCCCAAACCTGAAAGTTAGAGATTGAGATCAGGGCATATATAAGGATACAATTTGAACCTGGGTCCTTTGAGACTAGAGTCAATGCACTTGTCATTACACTACATTTTGGTAAGTACAAACTTAAAATAGTCTGGGTGTCTGGTAAACGAGACCTAGCCTATCTAAATTCAGAAGGTGGCCCATTGCTTGATATATTTTTTTTCCAGACACTGATGAAGATTTTCTTCTAAAGTGTGGAGAGATTATGATATGGATCAATAGACATAATTCTTATACCAGTGGACTCAACTATATTTTGAATAGGAAGAATGAAGAAGGCAATGGATAAGTAGAGAAGATGGAGATATCCTAAGTTCCTCTGTGATTGGTGCTCAATATGTCTTTGGAATTAGCAATGATTAAATTATGTTCTTTATATGGACCAGAAAATTTTGTTGAAAAACTTATTCTCTTGATAATATAGATTGCTGATCACTATGAGCACCATAAGGACAGTGCGTGGCTGTGTGCAAATTCATCACTTTTAGATACTGATAGTAATAACTTGTATTTAAATTGTGTTTTAACCTTCTTAAAAATCAGGTGCATAGCTGTCACTTCATTAAGTACTTATAACCCTATGAGGGTAAGTAGGACAGGCATTTTTATCTCCATTTTTGCAGATGAGCAAATGGAGGTGTAGATGAATGATTTGCCAAAGAAAACAGAGAGAGTTAATAACAGAAGCAGGAGAGCACTACTGATCTCCTAACACTTGACCTTGAATCACAACATAATACTTCTCTGAACTCACAACACATATCTTGTCTCTGATGGGTCATCATAAATGCAAAATAGCAAATTCTGCATTCCCATTGTAATGGCATTAATTAGGAAAAAACAGTGATAGAGAATTCTTAAAATTTTGGAGATAAATACTTCACAGTTTGTAATTATCATTCTGTCCTGTTAGTTCCCCTGAAATTATTTTTTATAGAACTATATAGAACTATATTATGACTTTGATCACCCTTAATGCAACTTCAAAGTCATGTTGGAACTAATTAAGGTATTGAATAGGCATCTGAGAAAGAAGCATTCATTTGGATTCCAGGGGCTTTTAAAATATGATTGCCTTTGATAACACCTTGTGTTCATATAGATAATTCTATTTCAGGATTATTAAGTTCTTTGTATGCCTCAGATCATGAATATCCACTATCCCTCTATAAAGCAGGAAGTTGACTGCTCTCTTCCTCTCCATTATGTGTGGAGAAGCCCAACATTTGATGCTAAGTTTGAATGTTATACAAGTTAGTGAAAGAGACAAGAAGACGGTCACAGTTGCATATAACATATACATCAGCAGGCTAAAAACTATGGGAACTTGCTGGTTTTCTGACACTCTGACTCTTCACTTCCATACTTACCTCCTTGATCTCTGCCCCAGAACCTTTTTATCTTCAAAGTTCTTAGTTTGTTCTTAATAAGTGTGAGGCAGACTGGATAGAGAGCCATGGAAAGATCCTGGTTTAAGTTCTGCTTCTCCTCTACATTGGCTGTGGAATACTGGACAAGTTACAGCAATTCTTTGTGTTCTGGGTAATTCTTTGAGATTTTAAATGGCAGAGAAAGAGCCAAACTTCATTGGGAGGAGGAATTTCCTCATTGATGAGCTGACTATGCCAGTGATAACACAGATTCAGCTCTTGTTTCTGCTACTTTTAATAGCTATTGGGATTTTCTTAGTGTTTTAAGAATATTATCACATTTTAGACTCACCATCCTATGAGATAGGTAATACAAGTATTCTTTGCCATTTTATGAATGCAGATACTGATCCACAAAAGGGACTTGAAGTGGATAGAACACAGGACATGGAATTAGGAAGACTAGAGTTTTAATGCTGACTCAGACACTCTCTAGTTTTGACCTTGACCTTGGCAAGTCATTTAACTTTTCTGTGCCTGGTCTCCTTATCTGTAAAACAGGGTTAGTAATTTATCTAACAGAATTGTTGTGAGGATCATAGGAGTTAATATATGTAAAGTGCTTTGAAAACCTTAAAGCTTTATATAGAGATAATAACAAATAATTACAAGTATATGTAATAACACTATATAGTATAACAATTATATTGCTAGCTATTATCAGAGGCAGGATTTAACCAAAATTTTCCTATTTTTAATTCTGGCATGGACTTTATTCCACTTTAATTCATGATAGCAGCCTGATATCTCATCCACAAAGGTATAGTACTTCAAAGCTTCCTAAGGCTCAGTAGAACTAAGAATTTTCCTTTTTCATCCAAGGAGTTTTCTCATCTTCCCTCTAACCCCATATGTAGAATTGGATTGAAAATAGATAAGATTGCATCTCTTCATGGTTTTAAGCAATGCCAAGGGAGGAATATTCCAGGGAGTTAGCAGACATTTACTTATGGTAACCTTAGGTACTTTGCAGAAATTAGAGAGTGAAGTTATTAAAGACTGCTACTTTTTAGAAACTCCACAAACTGACCTGCCATCATGGGAATTGATGTCTTGCATTTTGTAGGTTAATTGACCATGGACAATAGCACTTAGTGGTAAAACCATTAGTCTGCGAGTTAGTATATACTAATGCCCACAGAGCAATAAGTGAATTATAAGGTTAACAATTACTCAAAGGAATTCATCTGGAAGAAAACAAAATACTTACTTTCTGGCTACATGGCCTGAATAAATTTAATAATTGTAAACCCTCTTTCATTTTGGTCTCTGTATATGTGATCTAGAGCAAGCCCCACATACTCTATCTAGAACAATATAATTTTATGTGGGTAGAATTCTGAAATGACTCAACCATTCTAGAGAGCAATTTTGAACTACACCCAAAGAACATCAACCTAGCAATGCCAACATTAGATCTGTATCCCAAAGAGATCAAAGAGGTGGGAAAAGGATTTATATGTAAAAAATATTTATGGAACTCTTTTTGTGGTACCAAAAATCGTAAATTGGGGAATATTTATCAGCTGGGGAAAGGCTAAACAAGTTATAGTATATGATTTTGATGGAATACTATTGTATAAGAAATGATGAACCAGGATGGTTTCAGAAAAACCTCAGAAGAATTATATTAACTGATGCAAAGTGAAGTGAGAAGAACCAGGAGAATGATTTACACAGTAACAGCAGTATTGTACAATGATCTGCTGTGAATGATTTAGGTATTTTGAGAAATATAATAATCCAAGACAGTTCTGAAGAACTTATGATGAAAATGCTATCTACCTCCAGAGAAGGAATTATAGTGTAAATGAAAACTGAATAATATTTTTTAAACTTTATTTCTTTTTTTTGGTCTGTTTTCTTTGGCAACATGGCTGGTATGGAAATATGTACTGCATAATTCCCATGCTTAATTTATATTAAATTGCTTACATTCTCAGAGAGAGAGGAAAAGGAAGGGAGGGAGAGAATTTGGAACTCATAATTTTCAAAAACAAATATTCAAACAGTTTTAAAAAAAATTGAGACAAAAATTTAAAGATAAGAAATGGATAATAGAATTTTAGAACTGGAATGGCCCACTCATTTCCATCTTATCTCTCTTAAATATTACTGAACCCTGGATGATGAGCACAATGATGGTTCATAATGAAAGAGAAGTATTCAAGAAGCTTGTGATAGTTGCCATGTTCTTCCCTTTCCCCAATTCTTGTGAGTCCCTACTCATTGCTAGGATGTTTGAGGCTCCCAGATGTAAAAGGTTAGAAAATATTTATATATTATACTAAGATATTATGTGCTAGGGTAGTTCTTTTTAAAAACTTTTTTAAAATTTGTTTTTAGTTCTCAACATTCATTTCCACAAGATTTTGAGGCACATTTTTTTCTCCCTGTCTTTCCCCTACCCCACCCCAAGATAACAAGCCTACTGAATACCCTTTCTCCCAATCTGTTCCCTCTTATATCCTCCCCCATCATCTCCCTAACTTTCAAGTAGGGCAAGATGGATTTCTATACCCCAGTGCCTGTATATCTTATTTCCCAGTTGCATGTAAAAAACAATTTTTTTAAACATTTGTTTTTAAAAATTTGAGATCCAGATTTTTTCCCTTCTTCTCTCCTCACCCACCCCTACTGGGAAGATAAACAATACAATATATGTTGTACATGTGTAGTTACCCAAATCATTTCCATAGTAGTTACATTGTGAAAGACTAACTATATTTTCCTCCCTCCTATCCTGCTCCCCCCACTTATTCTCTTTTCTCCTTTGACCCTAACCATTTTCAAAAATGCTTGCTTCTGACTCCCCGGATCACCCCGAATGTAGGTTGCTTGAGAGGCGTCGCCATGCCGCTCCCCATCGCCCTGCAGTCCCGCCTGGCCAAGGGTGGCATCCTTAAACACATGGAGCCCAAGCCCGAGGAAGAGATCATCGCTGAGGACTACTATGATGACCCTGTGGAGTACGAGGGCACCAGGATCGAGAGCCTGCCGCCTAACTGGTATAAGGTGTTCAGCCCAGTCTGTGCCTTCCTTACTATTGGAACATGGAGACAGATCTTGTGTCCTGGCTGAACCCCCATGATCCCAGCTCTGTCATCACCAAGGCAGCCAAGAAACTGAGAAGCAATTTGGATACAGAAGATAAATTGGACCGAGGCTATGAAAAGCTGGAAAGAGAGGAGATGAAGGAATGACGTTAACACCGAAGGGAAGAGTTGGCCCCCTATCCCAAGGGCAAGAAAGCCAGCCGGAAGGATGAAGAGTTGGATCCTATGGACCCTAGTGCCTATTCTGATGCCCCAAGAGGTACATGGTCTACAGGTCTCCCCAAGCAGAATGAGGCAAAGACAGGGGCTGACACAACAGCAGCTGGGCCCCTGTTCCAACAATGGCCATACCCCTCTCCAGGGGCAGTGCTTCGGGCCAATGCTGAGGCCTCTTGGGCCAAACAGCAAGGCTAAAACAGCCCACTCTCTCCTCCAGACCCCCTCCCCCCCAACCCTTGTGTTCATAATGAAGTGTTTGCCTTTCAAAAAAAATGTTTGCTTCTAATTACCCTCTCCTTAATCTGCCCTCTCTTCTATCATCCCCTCTCTTATCCCCTATGCCATTATTTTCCTGTAGGGTAATACACCCAATTTAGTTTGTATGTTATTCCCTCCTTAAGCAAAATTCAAGGAGAATAAGGTTGACCCATTCCCTTTCACCTGACTGCTCTTTCCCTCCACTGTAACAATTTTCTCTTGCCTCCTTAAATGAGATAGTTTACCCTAATCTATCTCTCCCTTTCTCCTTCTTCCAAATAATTCCTCTCTGACCCCTTAATTTATTTTTTAGATATCATTCCTTCATATTCAGCTCATCCTGTGCCTCTGTCTATGTATACATGAACATTCATATGCCTGCACTCACATATATATTTATATACATATACACACTCCTATACATACATATATATTCCCTTCAACTATCCTCATACTGAGGATAAGAAAAGACTTATGAGTTATAATTATCATTTTTCCATGTAGTAATGTAAATAGTTCAACTTTGTTAAGTTCCTTATGTTTTCTTTTTCCTGTTTACCTTCTCATGATTCTCTTGCTTCTCACATTCGAAAGTCAAATTTTCTGTTCAGCTCTGTTTTTTTCATCAAGAATGCTTGAAAATCCTGTTTTTCATTGAATGACCATATTTCCCCCTGTAGCATTATACTCAGTTTTGCTGGGTAGGTGATTCTTGGTTTTAATCCTAGCTCCTTTGACTTTCATAATATCATATTCCAAGCCCTTCAATCCCTTAATGTAGAAGCTGCTAGGTATTGTGCTATCGTGATTGAGTTTCCACAATACTGAAATTACTTTTTCTTGACTGCTTGAAGTATTTTCTCCTTGACCTGGGAACTCTGGAATTTGGCTATAATATTCCTAGGAGTTTTATTTTTGGGATCTTTTTCAAGAGCTGATTAGTGAATTTTATCAATCTCTATTTTGTCCTCTAGTTCTAGAATATCAGGGCAACTTTGCTTGATAATTTCTTGAAAGATGGTATCTAGGCTGTTTTTTTGATCATGGCTTTCAGGTAGTCCAATAGTTTTTAAATTCTCTCTCCTGGATCTATTTTTCAGGTCATTGGTTTTTCCAGTGAGATATTTCACATTGCCTTCTACTTTTTCATTTGTTTGGATTTGCTTTATAGTATCATGATTTCTCATAAAGTCATTAGTTTCTGATTGCTCCAATCTAATTTTGAAGGAGTTATTATTTTCAGTGAGTTTCTGAAATTCCTTTTCCATCTGGCAAATTAGGCTTTTAAAGGCATTTTTCTCATTGACTTTTTGGGCCTCTTTTGCCATTTGAGTTAGTCTATTTTTTAAGGTGTTATTTTCTTCAGTATTCTTTGGGTCTCCTTTAGCAGGCTGTTGACTTGCTTTTCATGATTTTCCTGCAACATTCTTATTTCTCTTTCCATTTTCCCCCTTCTTCTCTTACTTGATTTTCAAAATCCTTATTGAGCTCCTCCCTGGCCTGTAAGCAATTCATGGGTTTTTTTGAAGGCATTTGATGTAAGAGTTCTGTTTTTGTTGTCTTCCTCTCACTCCATACCTTGATCCTTTTTGTCTCCAAAAAAGGATTCTATGGTCTGTTTATGCTTCTTCTGCTTGCTCATATTGTCAACCAATTACTTGACTTTTACTCTTTTTGCCATAGTAGAACTCTGCTTCCAGAATGGAGACAGCTTTGTCCCAAATCACTGGGGTTTTTTGCAGTGGCTAGAGCTTTTTGGAGGGTGCCCTCTCTACAGCCCCCACAAGCTCTGGCTCACAGGCACACACCCCTGGACCAGCACGTAAGACCATGATCCATATCCAAGCAGGTTAAAGCTAAAGCAATTACTGTCTGAATGGTCACTTGTTCCCCCTATGATCTGCAGGTCAGGAAGTCTGTAGGCAGCCAGGTGACACAGCCACCACACCTCCACTGCTTCTCCAGCTGGGGTTGGACCCTCCTTTTCAACCACACACCCTGCCCTTATCAACAGAGTTACACATTGACCTATTACTTTGTCTTTGGCGTTTATGGTTAGAGAAGTCTGGGAACTGCCACAACTACTGGTGGTTCATTCTCCTGAAGTCTGCTCTGACTGCTGCTGGTTGGGGCCACCCTGGGGCTGGAATCAGGGCTCACAGGTGACTGTGCTTGGCTCCCAGCATACTGTGATAGACTTTTCCTGTTGGCCTGCCAGGCTGCCTTCAGCAGGAGATTTGTTTCTCTCTATCACTTTGTAGGTTCTGTAGCTCTAAAGTTTGTTTAGTTATTTTTTTTACATGTATTCAAAGTGATTGGAGTGGGAGCTCACTCCAAGTTCGTGCTTCTACTCTACTGTATTGGCTCTGCTCTAGGGTAGGAGTTCTTAACCTGGAGTCCATGAAATTTGATTTAAATGGATTTGTGGCTTTGATGGAGGGGTGAGGGGGAATAACACCTCTAATTGTTTATTTCAACATAATTGATTTCTCTCTTAAACCCCCCCCCACATATACACACACACACATATATGTATATACACATATATGTGTATATGTGTGTATATGTATGTATATATGTATTTACACACACATATTTGGAGAAGTAAATAAAAAAACACTCCAGTATGTTTGCCAAGAAAACTCCAAATGGAGTATAATGGCAAGCAAAGAAGTGTTTATCACCTTGTTTCAGCTAATTAAGTATTTAATACCTTGTTTGATCCCCTTGTGATTTGAAGATGAGAGGAAGTGGCTGATGCAATAGTAAGGGGTAGAACAGGGAGGGACTAATGACCATATAAAAGTAGAAGCACAGACTGGGATACAGCAGAACTGGTGGGAAGCATGGCTATGGCCCCAGAACTTGGTCTGTTTTAATGTTACTTTGTCAGATCTGTCTGCTGATAGAGAATGTTGCCGTTGTCACAAAAGCCCTGGGACCTTACTGCTATTTCAGAAGCCTTGAAAGAGGGTTTTCTGTTTACAGAAGTCCTGGAGGAGGGTTTTACTGATGTTTTCAGAGATCCTGGTACTATAATGATGATTTGTGTTGATTTCCCAGACCTTGTTTATAGGTCTATGTTGATTTCACAGCCAGAAAATGAATTGATTATGGTGCTGGAAATCTGTGTGAATGTTATTGTGGCTTGATTAAGCTTTGTCTTCCCAGAAAGACTGGAACTGGACACTGTGAGCTTCAATATGGAACAAGAGCTGGATGAGGAACTGGACAAGGTGCTGGTCACAGAGGTGATAGCTGCCTCCCTGTGAATGCAGCTGACAGTTGGGTAGATCAAGGGAGATGGACACACAGAAGAAGAACCGTGGAATTTGGGAGGCAGCCTCAAGCCAAGATGAAAAGACCTTGAGAACCAAGATGGCAGCATAGAAGCAACAAGGTTCCACAGCTTCCACACAGTCCCCTCAAATACCCATAAAATATGACTCTAAACAAATTTTAGGGCTCCAAAACTCACAACAAAAAAACACATCTCCTGCTGACGACAGCTTGGCAGGAAGGGCTCATCACAGTGTGCTGGGAGCCAAAACCAGCCCAGCCTGAAACCGTGGTTTGGCCCTGGGGCAGCCAGGATGAGCTGCAGCTGGAGCCTTCGAGAGAGTGTATCAGTGGCAGCTGTAGCAGTTTCCAGAATTATCAAGCCATAAGAAACAAGGACTATATGAAAGGTCAGTGGAACTCAGCTAAATCTGGGGGAGAAAAGCAGTCTGGTAAAATTGCCTCTAGGGCAAGGAAGCAGCAGAAACAGTGGTCCTACAGCTGCCTCCATCTGGCTGCTTCAGAGCTCTGTAGATTATAGAGGGGCCAAGTGATTTTTTCAGAGGCTAAGTGCTCTTGGGCTTAGCATCCTGGGTCTGGATCATGGTCTTGGGATGAGTTTTCAGTGAGCCAAAGCTGGTGGGGCCTGCAGCAGCCTCCTAATAGCTCCAGCAGCTGCAAAACCCCTAGCAATTTGGGACATAGCTCTCCCCAATGGAAGCAGAGTTCCACAGAGCTAAAAAATCAAGTAATTCACTGGCAACATGAGCAGGCAAAGGAAGCAAAGCAAAAACAGCAATTGAACTCTAGAATCCTTTTTTGGGGACAAAAAGGATCAAAGCATGGAATGGGAGGAAGACAACACAGTAAGAACTAAACCAAAAGCTTCCAGGAAACATGTAGACTCCCTACAAGCCATAGATGAACTTAAGAAGGATTTTGAAAACCAAATAAGAGAAGTGGAGGAACATTAGGAAGAGAAATGAGAATGATGCAAGAAAATCATGAAAAGAGAGTCAACAACCTGACTGAAGAAAACAACACATTAAAAAATAGATGAACTCAAATGGCAAAAGAGGCCCCAAAAGCCAATGAGGATAAGAATGCCTTAAAAAGTCAAATTTGCCAGATGAATCACATTTGCCAAAATGAATCTCAAAAGTTTTCTGAAGAGAATCATTGCTTCAGAATTAGAGTGGAGCAAATGGAAGCAAATAACTTTATGTGAAATCAAGATACTATTAAACAGATCCAAACAAATGAAAAAATAGAAGGCAATGTGAAATATTTCCTTGACAAAACCACTAACCTGGAAAATAGATCCAGGAGAGACAACTTAAAAATTATTGAACTACCTGAAAGCCATGATCAAAAAAAGAACTTAGCATCCTTCAAGAAATTATCAAGGAAAATTGCCCTGATATTTTAGAACCAAAGGGTAAAATAGAACTTGAAAGAATTCAACAATCACCTCTTGAAAAAGATCCCCAAAAGAAAACTCCTAAGAATGTTATAGCCAGGTTTCAGAGTCTCCAGATCAAGGAGAAAATATTATGGGCTGCCAAGAGGGAGCAATTTGAATACTGTGGAAACATAATTAGGATAATCCAGGATCTGGCATCTTCTACAATGAGGGATTGAAGGGCCTGAAATATGATATTATGGAGATCAAGGGAGCTAGGATTAAAACCAGGAATCACCTACCCAGCAAAATTGAGTATAATGTTCCAGGGGAAAATATGGTCATTCAGTGAATTGGAGGACTTTCAAACATTCTAGCTGAAAAAAACAGAACTGAAAAAAAATTTGACACTCAAATACAAGAAGCATGAGAAGGTAAACATGGAAAAGAAATCATACAGAACTTATCAAAGTTGGACTGCTTTTGTGCCAAGATGGAAAAATGATAATTGTAACTTATGAAACTTTTCTCAGTATGAGGATAGGTGAAGGGAATACAAAAATATACATGCATACATACACATATGTCTATATAGGAGGGTTTATAATTGTGTATAAATACATATCTGAGTATCTCTATATATGTGTACATAGAGGGCACAGGATCAATTTAATAGGAAGGGATGATACTTTAAAAGGTGAAATTCTGAGTTGGTCGAGGATTAGAATGAGAGGAGACAGGGAGAGACAGAATGAGGTTAATCATCTCATATAGAAGAGGCTAGGTATAATTGTTACAATGGAGGGGAAGAACAGGAAGGAAAAAGGGAAAGGGTCAACCTTACTCTCATTGAATTTGGCTTAGGGATGGAATGACATAAATTCTAAACTGGGTATATTGCCATTCAGGAGAGTAGGGGGGATGGAGATGAGAGGTGGGATGACGGAGGGGAGGGCAGGGTGGGGGAGAGGGTTGCTTGAAGTATACACTTCTGTCAAGGGACAGGGACAGGGTAGAGTATTGAACAAGGTGGGGGGTGGGATAGGAAGAAGGGGCATATAATCAATCTCTCACAATATGACCATTGTGGAGATGCTCTGTGTAACTACACATGTACAGCCTATATTGAATTGCTTGTCTTTCCAGTGGGGGTGGATGACGAGAGAGGAAGGGGAAGAATCTAGAATTTAAAGTTATATAATAAAATGTTAATATATATATATGTATATATGTATATATATCATCATCATCATCATCATTATTATTAACTACATGCAATTTTGAATTAAGATATACAGGCACTAGGGTAGGGAGACCCATCCTGCCTACTGGAAAGTCAGAGTGGCAATGGTGGAGGACATAGGAGAGAGCAGATTGGGGGAAGGGCTATACAGTGGGATGACTGTTTTGAGGTGGTGGGTAGGAAAAAGATGGGGAGAAAATCTGTAATTCAAAATATGAGTGATATAAACAAGGGCTGTCATAGCAATAAGGCTGTTTCCTTTGATGCTTGGAATGGGGGAGATCTATCGTGATTGGACTGAGGCTCCCTGCTTATGCTGGTCAGCAACAGAAACCTTTGGAGTGGTTGTGAATGGGATAAGAGGAAGAAGAGCTAAGATGATTATACTGCAGAGACCTAGAACCCAGAACCTAGAGCACAGGTGGGTACCAACCCATAAAGAAAAGAAGTCTTCATTATTTGAGACCATTAGAGACCAAGAATCTGGGCAGATTGGCAATTCAGAGATGAGTCTTTCTCTCCCCTGCATTACTTTTGTTTATACTCTGGTCAGGAATCAGAGTTCCAAATTCACAATCCTTGCCTTTATTCCCACCCTATGATCTATGGGTGTGTTCAATTGGGTATTTCACTGGCCACACCTGAAGAAATTAGAGGAGAAATAAGGAACTAAAGTAAATGGTTGAAGGTGGAGGACTTTATGTGACCATTTATCCTGTTTTTTTTCCTATGCTTGATAATTTATACAGCCTCTGTATTTTGAGTGCCTTTGTTATGTGAATGTTTGGGGAAATTATTGTTGTTGTTGTTCATTCCCAAAGACCAATGACGTCACAAGGGTGATCCCTCCACTTTAGAGCAGATTGAATTTAAGTGAGGTAGAGCAGGATAAAGTCATGAGCCTCACTCTCTCCTCCAGAGTCATCAAAGTCCATTGGCAAGACAAAGTCAAGACAACTGGTGATGGCCCTGGGTGCAGTGGAGGACCTCCACTTTTCTGAATTAAGGTCTTTCTTAGGTCTCAGTTTGTCCAAGGCAATGTCTTCTCAATAACTAAGGGCTATGTAAACTGAGACAGAGATGACCTAATTTACCATCACAAAAATATTGGTCTGGGAGGGGAAAACCGTTAAAGATTTTGGCCAAAACAGAAAAAAAAATTGCTATTTAAACTCATTCTAAGATAATGAATTAAAGAGGAAATTTCACATGACTAAGAGTTCCATAATCAGAATTTTGTATTTTAAGTATTTTTGAGCATTATCCCACATTAACTCCTGAGGTAAATTCTGTATCTGGCCAGCAGGGGTTTAATCTTCTTCATCCTGCTTGCATGTTTGGGAAGTAATGTAGGCATTTGGTTGCTGGATACGTTCTGGACACCTGAGGTCACAATGCAGCCTTTTCCTGGCTTTGCAACATTTGCCCTAGAGAAACTCTGGTGAAGCCACTTGGTTGGTGACTTAGTTTGAGCACTACCTAGTGGGCATCTTGGTTAGTTCATTCCTTTGCTCGAGAATTGGTGTGGTTTCATACCATTTTTCTGCAGAATAAATAAGTTACTACATAATCTAATTTTAACTTTACGTTATTTCAGTGCTTTAGCAATCACATGGTGTACTCACAATATATCAAATGATAATGTCCTGGCATCTTAATTTGCTCTCTGAGTTTCTATATAGTACCCATTGAGCGATATACTTTGCTACCTTACATATTCTTAATAACTAGGCAAGTGGTGATTTTAGACAGCCATTTCACAGTCTACAATCTATCTTTTTTACCTTCCTTCTGTCTTTCTCTCTTTCCTTTAGTCTCTCTCCCTTTTCCTTCTTCCCCCCACTTCTCTCTTTCTATGTGGCCAGTTCTGTCTCTGTTTTTCTATCTCTGTCCCTGTTTCTGTCTCTCTCTCCTTCCTGTTGTTTACCATTTAAAAGAATTCTCATTTCCAGAGTCACAGAATATAGTTAAAATCAAATATCTGACCTACATTAAGAATGACTTGCATAAGTACAGAAGCAAAATACCTTAGGAATATTGATACATTTCCACTAAAATTCCATTTAGAACCTTCTCCAGTAATTTCCTTCCTTCTTGTCAGTCCTTCGCTCCAGCAGCTGTGCTTTTATAATAGTTTTGAATCCAAGCTGCAGGTATATAAACATTTCCAATATGAGCCAATCTCTAAGCAAAAGCTAAATAAACCGTGCAGGAACCAGAGAGTCATTTTCTATCTGTGTTTTAGGGGCCACTCTTGCCTTGTGAAAGCGAATGAGCAGCATTCTAATAGGCTGCCTGGGTTGAGCAGCCTGGAAGACTTCAGTGAAAATGGGTATCTTGTTAAATCTTGTATGATCCATCAAACCTATAAAATACACCAGAGGAAAAGCTGAATAAGGCTCAGATCACAAACAATTCCAGCTTTGCTATTATGGATACCCTGAATATGATCATAGAACTGCTTGGTGCTCTGAGTGTTTATAGATTTCTAGTTCACTGTCCCTACTCATTCTGTCTTCTCCCTCT
>CM053594.1:260552634-260591067 GCA_028646575.1 Pseudocheirus occidentalis | reverse complement strand
ACTGTTTATGATTTAGAAAGCCTGATTCTTCACACAGCAACAATGATTCAGGACAAGCTCATATATTTACCCTTCTCATCTTCTTTGAATCACCAGAGGTTTCAAGCTATGAGGAAAGTACCCACGGGGGTTACTAAGTGGTGATTCATTCTTTGAAGGAGAGAGAAAGCTGGCTTTGCGAAGGCATGACGTCCTCCTGATCTTGGTAGATGGACCCAGAGCAGCTAAAACGGGCATTTTTTCCTACTCATTTGTTTAGCTTAGGAGGAATTACATGGGAAATGAAAAATGAAAGAAAAAAGAATACATAAAACTAAACAACTAACATCTAGAGCAAGGAACCCTGGCTTGACTTGTTTTCAGCCTGGAATGGAGTCAGACATTTTATTCCAACAGTCTGGATAGTTCAGAGAATTGGCAAATAAGACATGGGAGCTTTCATGAGAATGATGCCAATTCAAAACAGACTCTGATTTGAGAGACTAAAGGTTATTATCATTTGAAATTCAGTAATCTGTGTCAAATAAGAGGATGGTCTCTGTCAGTTTTCAGTCATATCACATCAACCTAGGCACAGAGCATCTTAGTGGTTAACTGGTTATTTCTTACTTAGTTTCCTAGGATAAAGAGCTAGAAGCAAATTTTGAAATAAATCCAATCCTTTCATTTTATAATTGAAGAAATAGCCACAGAGAGGGAAAATGATTCGTCAAGCTCATACAACTAATAAGTAATTAGATTAGATTTTGAAATAGATTTCCTATTTCTAATATTGAAAATCCAGTAAATATGCTAGTATCATTCATAAGAAAATTTGAAGGTATCAAATAACCTTCATGGCAATAATGAATGGCTCTAGGATTTGAAAGGAAACATGTTTCTTGTGTGAAATGGGAAGGAAAGTTATGCTGAGGCATAGAGTACCTAAGGTGAGGAAATAGTGACTTTGTCTTAGGGTAAAAAATTTATAAAGCATCAGCAATAACTGCAATTCTTCAGCAGTATAGAAACAATAGAATTTGGTACCAGATGGCAGATGGGTTGAGCTCTCTGCTGCTTCTCCTCTATGTTCTACTAAAAGTGGGCTTTCTGCTTCAGTTCATAGGCTAGTTGTCACTTAAACAAATGTGAATTTTATGCTGCTTTCCCAGGAAACCAGTTGTACTTGCTCTGGATGCAAAAACTGTGGCACTGATTGAGAGTGGGGAAACATGAAATCTTAGATATGTCAAGGGCATTGATGCATTATTTCCCCACCTTTAGGCAAGACAAGAACCAAGTTTCCTGGATGTGTTAGAATTATATCCTGCTATTAATATTTATTTTTTGCAAATCTCTACATAGAGCATGCCCCCAAAGGCCACCTTTTATTAGAAGCATCATTTGCATTATCATCTTTTAACCTCTTTAGCCCTTAGTTTCTTTAACGGGGAAATGAGGGAATATAACAAACTTAGATTTCTTCCATCTCTGACAATCTATGAATTCTGAGTAGATCTATGTAGCATTAAGGAAGTCTCTTGCATCTTACTTTGACCCTTTTCCATTTCAACACAAATACATAAGCATTGTGAATGAAACAGCATATTGCATTTCTGATTCTTGCTATGCATCATTTTCAAGCCTGAATGCTAATGTCCTGAATTGGCTTTACTTTTCCATTCAACTTAATTATAAAATAGGATAACTGAGCTTTTTAAATCTCAGCACAGAATACTAATCCAATTGTCTAAATCTGAAATGAAGAGGGTGTTTGGTGATAAAATTTTCCCAATGTCCATATCAGCACACACACACAATTCCAATATCAACAAATATAAAGTAATTTTCAGAAGTATTTTTCTAGCAAAGGAAGTATTCTTAAACTTATTGAAAAGATAAATTTATTGTATAGCAAAAAAAAATTTCAAAAATCCTCCTCAGGTGCTGCCATTGGATTATAGATACTATGGCTAAAAAGAAAAATTATTCATATGTAAGGATGTGCTAGTAAATCTTTACCAACTGGGTATTCAGGAGAAAAATGTACATATAGCATACCTTTAAGTTTAATCTGCATTATTAACATTTTTTTCATTACAAGTTTAGATAATGAACAAAACAATAATAACTTAAGCTCTGATTTGCAGATTTGCTGATTTTTGAGGTGTAAATGCTCACCCTCAAAATTTAATAGACTCTCTAGCTCAAGATGGCTCCAGCCAACCTCTCTAAGTCATACCGTAGCAAGGAAAAACAAAATAAAAGAATAATCCTCACTCAGGACTGATTTAAATAAAGGTCTTCTTGACTTAAGCACACTATTCTATCATCCAGATGTTCTAATCTTTCTGCATTTCATTTGTGCACGTGTCATATGAAGGAATTAAGTTAGTTGATCTTTGAAGTGCCTTCCAGCTCTGTACATGAGTTATGTGTTTTTTGGGATATATTATTAATAAATTTTATTTTAATGTAAACTCACTTAGAGTAAGTTCTATTTGAATGTAAGCTCATTTTTCGTACTTGTTTCCCTAGTGGTTATCAGTGGCTGGTGCCTAATGGTTAATGTATAATTGTCATAATGAATAAATAGACAAATAAATAATCAAGTATATACATAAATGCTTAATAAATATTTGTCAGTTGATTGTTGAATGAATCAAGTTTAGGTACTATTCAGCTGTATTTATATTTTATTATATCTAGAATGAACCTAATATATTTCATAAGCCATGCCAGTTAGAAAACTATATTTGAATGAAGTCAAACCAATTCAAGTCCCCAAGTATTTATTAAGCACCTACTATCTATATAGTGTAAACACACAAGTTAAGTATATATCTCATTGTTATAAAGGATTGTAGCATGTAATTTTAGAATAACAAAATATATAATACTCTATTGGAAATTCCTTGTAGTCAATTGATTCTCACCAAATGCATTCATAAACTACTGAAAAACTCTTGTGCAGTAACCAGTCTCTATGACTGCAGTTCAACCAAGATTTAACAAATGTAGCTTCATCTTAATCTGATAACATTTTCCTCAACAAATGTATTGTCATTAAGTCTAATATGTGATTGAATGTTAAACTCTTTCTCATTTTCATACAAATTATGTTCATTAAACTGCAATTTTTTTTGGCTATAGCCTACTGATTCCAATAGTTTGATTCTACACTAATTGTGAAATCCCCCAAGTCATTTAAATCAATTTCATGTTTCAGAATTTTACTAAAATGATAATCTTTCTACCAGCTATCCATAGTGAAATAAATTTTATAAGGTCACGTAGAGAGTTTGAATAGGTGGATCTAAGTTTATGTGCTAAACTATATTTTCCAGTAACATATTCCTAGTAAGACCATTAAATTTATTTATTTTTATCAAATGTAATATTTTTAAATTTATGTGACTTAGTCAAATCTTCAACTGGAGATTCATATTTTCCAGTACCAATTTTTAAATTTTCCAAAACTTTTATGGTACCCTTGATTATGTTTTGCTCTTTCCGAATGTTGAAAGCAATGAAAAAAATTTCAAAAAGGTCAATCATTGAAGCAAGGACTTGCAAGGAACTAATGTTAGCTGATCTCTGCCAAACCAGAATAAGATAAATGAGAAAAACAATATGTAAGACCTGCATAACATACAGCACTAGCAGTTCAACAATATCTTTACCAGTGAAGGGAAAGTTGGAAAGGGGAGGACTTGTAAGGAATGCTGATGAGTTCAGTTTTAGATGTATTCCATTTTATGATGTCTACAAGCAATTCATTTTGGGATGCCCAATAAAAATGTAGAGATATAAAACCACTAGTGGTCAACTTGTACAGTGGCTATCTCTGAAAAAAAATGCTAAAAATCAGGCATATTTAGGCAACAGTAGCAGGTTATTCCAGTTAATCGCATTAGTTATACATTGCTTTTGCTTTTTCCATTTGTTTGGGATGAAAAAATCCTCATCCCTAATTTAATAAAAAAAAACACACACACACAAAAAACCCCACAAAAACACAGAGTTCTCTTAAGATAAGAACAGGACTTTATTCTCTTCCCCAGGAGAAGAGGTTGGTCTTCTCCATAACTCATCAAGGAGGAGAGGCCCCAAGGAGTCAGGGAACAAAGTATTTATACCCTAACACAGCAGTGTCATATTTCCCCCATTGTCCCTCACTCCCACTGGTTGGGGGAGCAGTCTCAGGCTGTCCCTGACACCCACTGGCTGGGAGGAGGGGCCCACAGAGGTGGGAAAGCAAACAAAAGACTAAAAGTGGGGGTCAAAAGATTCCAGAAGAGGCTTTCTGCTGATCGACAGCAGCAATGGAGGAGGAAGAGGGAAGTTAACAATCCAAAACTGCCTAAGAAGTTTTCACTCTCCCCATACACATTCTTTCCCAAAGAAGAGAGTACTACTATGTCCTCACATTGGCATTTTCCCTCTCCTCTGGTCTGTCTCTTTGGCTTCCTTCTGAAGATTCATTATAGAATTAGAAGATACCTAGCTTGAAGGACCTTAGAAATAAACTTGTCCAGACTCCACATGATAAGGAAAATCAGACCTATATATTAAGTGGACTTTTTTGGATTCACATAGTAGATAGCAGAATCAGAATTCTAGTCTAGGTTATCTGACTCCAAATCCAATATTCTATCTAGTGTTTTATTTTGTATAGACAATATGATATTCCAGTATTACATTCTATTCTTTCTATTTTATCATATTCCTTCACTCACATCCTTTTGCATGATCCCTGACTATAGAATGCATGGTCAAGTTCTATATTATGCATAACTATAGATATAGGTAGTACAACAGGTATCATAGAATTCCTCTCTATATCCCATTTGTTTAAATTTCAAATCTTTGGAATTACAGCCAAATGATTTGGATGAATCCAGTATTGATAGGAAGAGGGGAGACGTTGCTTACACATACCTAACTAAGGAGACTCACTGAACTATTAGCACTTATATCCATTGTAGCTGTGGTTAGGGACCTTGCACAGTGGGTGTTCAACAACTTGTTTGTCATATTGTGCCCCAGAAATTTTGAGTTCCAAGATCCCTTGCTGGCTATGGAGGACAGCGACATTTTTAAATCTCTCTGACAGTTCACAAGTGAGCTTGGTTATACTCCCTACTGCCCTATGTCTTGTGACATTTCTCCTGCTACAGGAGACCTATGAGTGGCCTTTCCATTAGGGCCTACATGATCCAGTGAGGTGAAGGAGGTAGAAAAAAGGTTGTCGTAACACTGAGAGCCATATTCTATAGATGGCAAAGTTAAATTGATTTTCCTAGCTTTCTTTTCTCCCTTTGGGGATTGAAGTGGCATCCCTGGCTAGAACTCTCAGAGGCCTAAGGGAGGAGAGAGGACTAGAGGAGAAAGCTTAATAGAGAGGGAATGGGACCTACCTAGGATGCATCAAATCAATTAGGATGAATAAAAAGTGGATTAGAAGGATAGAGTGGGAAGACTGGGGTTCCTACTGTGAGGGATGATTTACAGTGAAGTTTCCCCATTCTGAAAAATCAAATCTAGAATGGCTTCAATATTCACTAGACCTACATTTAGAGGTCACCTGACCTTCCAGGAATCTGGGACTTAGAGCATTGGAGACCCTCTCTAGGGTGACTTCAGCATAAGATATGCCAAATAAGGAAAAGACTGCTGCCCTGGCCTTTCATTAGACACCCACATGTTTCTGGATCCTTTGTCTCAGAGATAGATTCCCACCCTAAGGTTGCGGCCCAGCCCCCCTACCAATGAGAGTGCAGGCCAGTTGGGGAGTTGGGTTTCTGCATTAGAAGGTTATATAATCGTGGGCTTGCTTTTACCTGTTCCTCCCTCCCTGGTAGATCCCATGTTAGCGACAGGGGCAGAGTCTTTTCTCATGGGAAAGAATAAAGACCTTTTCTGAACTCAGGTTCAGGCTCTGAACTCTTTCATCTCACACACTACCCATGTGTAGCCTGTACTAGATGATCTATGACATTTCTTTTTTATCTGAGAATTCTGCAATTCTATGACATACTCAGAGATAATAATCAGAAGTCACAATTACAAAACCCCTGAACCAATCACTGAATAATCATAGAAATCATAGATCCAGAGCAAGAGGGGGACTCTGAGGCTGTCAAGGAAGTTTTACAGATGAGGAAACTGAGCCCAGGGAGATGAAGAGACTTGCCCAAAGTCACATAGATAGTAGTCAGCAGAGAGAGCCTATATAACGAGGTCCTCTGACTCCAGTATTCTTTCCAGTGTACCGCACTCTTAGGGGAAATAGCTTATTCTACAGTTTATGATTCTTCTTCCTTCCCCCAGCAGGAGCACCAGGCTCCTGTGATAAGTGGTAACACTCATTAACCTCAGGCCACTTCCCAAGTGGGGAAGTGGGGAGTCTGGATTTGAGCCAAAATGGATTCCTTTATACTTTTAGTCCAATGACTCCTAGGTGGCCTGAAAAGAGAACAAAGCCATGTAAATGATATTCACATCTCTTAATTGTTTCCATTAAGGATGCCCTGGCTAACGCTTCAGGTCATGTTTGGGATCCAGCTTTAGTAGTGATGGGGGTGGGGGGAACAAAACGCAAAAAACAACAATAATGCACAATAGTTTAGTTGTGGTATGGAGAGAAAGCTGTTCTTCTGGAGAATAGAACTCTACAAGTCGGGTGGTGACCCACAAGACCTGCAGCCAAGCAGTAAATCAAGTAACTCAGAAAGAATGTCTAAACTGTCCCTTTTGGGGAGTGCCAGTGACTTCATTCCCTGTGAGAGAACTAGGCCTGCTATTGAGAACAGTCTCCTTTCTGGAAACATATTTCTTTAGATGCTGGAAGAGAAAACCAGATAAAACCAGGAGCCAGATGAGTGTGGACAGAATCTATTTGATGAGCTCCCCTGACTTAGAATTTAAAAATGCAAAAGAGAATTCACAGGAAAGAGCTCAGGGAGACATAAGGCAGAGTTGACTTACACAGTCATATGTTTATTTCACCAATAAAATATACCCTGCTCTCATCTAACACCTGTTCCTATCTTACTGATATCACTTTTCCTCCTTCTAAATTATGCAATGGATGAGTTTTTATTATCCTCATATATCAAAAAGGAAATCTGTGGAAGAGAAATAAGTGACCAGGGATGGGAGAGATGAAGCATTTGAATGTTGAGATTTATATCCCAAAAGAATACTAATGCTGAGATTTTGTGAACTTTAAATTTATATCACGCAAATGGAATAGCTACATTTTTAATAGTTAGACTTTTGAACAAGTCATACATCTTTGGAAAATCCTTGATAAAATAAGTCAAAATAACCTACAAAAAGGAAAATAAGAAGAGGTAAGTAATAGAAATATAGAAATATTGAGACAAACATTTAAAAAGTAGGAGGGGAAAATACTTGAAGCATATGGTTTAAGAAAAACAATAATAGAGCATGAGGGTTCCAGTGGGTTGGAAAGGGTATTATGGGCTCTTAGAGAGAGTTAGAGTTCTACTTACTCTACGAGTTCTTTTAGAGAAGTTCACAAAACTGACATGAGTTCAGGTTTATGTATCTGGCATTTGAGATGCTACAGGGTCACACAACTGATATACCAATATCAAATCAAATGAAGCTGTTAGGTCATGAATTTGGTTGTTTCCCAGATCACCCAGATTCTAAGCCATTCATGCTTTTCCATGAGTTTGCCCAAAGTTCTAGGTTTTTTTTTCATTTTCTCCTGACTTTATAAGAAAGCCAGTGGTTCCCTTGGATTTTCCATCTGTTCTTCTTTTGTTCTAGAATTATTCCATCACTTTTGGTCATGTAAATGATCTTTGATATCCTTTACTCACGTTCACTTCTTAGGAGACTACTATATTTTCCATTTCATGGCCATCTAATGAAATTGCACTGGTCTTTGCTTTGGAGAAAAGTTTGGGCTCATTAAGGAACTTTGAAATTTCCTGAAGAGAATCCAGCCTATTTTCTTCCTCCTGTTTAATTCTGAGCCAAATTCATTGTTCATTTCTACTCTTTGTCTCAGCTGCACATGTGTGGCATGTGTGCACACACACACACACAAGAAAGAGGTCAATAAATTGTTCATCTAATTGTATGTCATTATGTGGGCAATAGATATTTTTCTATTTTTTTGTGAGTATATCTAGACCAAACTCCTGGATGTTTTGCGATGGGTTCTGTGGTGTTCCATGGCTTGATGGAGCCATAGTGATGTCATCCACAATCAGGGGCACTTAGAGAATCTTAGCTGCCATAAGGGCATCTTTCTGCAGCTTGGACTCAGCACTGGATCTCCTCCATCACAGTAGGGAATGCGTTTAACATGCATCTATCACCCCTCTGTATTTTTTTCTTTGCTATCACTAAGAAATGGAACTGGAATTTTAATTTCTTTAACAGTGATTGTCAGTGTGAACTGGATCATTAAATTCCAGAGCAAATTTACAGTGTCCTCTACAATTCATCACTTTAAAAACATTATTTCGACATATCAATTTGATCACTCCCCTTCTCCACAACTTCTGCGTTGCATCTTCCCACTAGAAAACAATAACAAAAACAACAGTTAAGAATAATTGTCTAATGTAGTGAAGAAAATAGGATGAGTAGCTTTTGTTTTGTTTTGTTTATGGAAAAGAAGGATGTGTGTTTTGAGTTAGTAATTCACAACAATGTTATATTTGACCTGATTTTGTTGACTGAACTTCGACAATGACGTGCTGGAGGATCTGCCAGCCTCAAGTCTCTCCCAACTCCATTCTGTTCTCCATTCAGTCACTGAAATGATTTTGCTAGAGTACAGGTCTGACTATGTCACCCACATACGTGATAAACTCCAGTGACTTGCTATCACTTCCAAAAGCAAATACAAAATGCTCTATTTATGTAAAACTCTTCATAGCTTAAACCTTTCCTAACTTTCCACTCTTTTTACACCTTACTCCCTGCCACCTAAACTTCAATCCAGTGACACTAGCCTCCTGGCTGTTCCACAAATAAGATACTCCATTTCTTGATTCCAGACATTTTCTCTGGCTGTTCCCCATACTGGAATGCTCTTCCTCCTCAACTCTGTCTACTGACTTTTGTGGTTTTTAAAGGAAGCCTTTTTCAACTCCTCTTAATTCTAGTACCTTTTCTTAGTTAATTATTTCCCATTTATATTGTATGTAGCATCCCATGTATATATGTGTTTGTATATTCTTTGCCCCCATTAGATTGTAAACACTCTGAGGGGAAGGACTGTCTTTGACCTCCTAGCACTTAGCAGAGTGTCTGGTTTATAAGGCACATAGGAGTAGCTGCTTATTAAATATTTACCAATTGATTCATTGATCCTTCACTGTTTCATACCACTCTATTTTGGCAATTGATACCTTATTTGTCTCATAAAAGGAGTTTTGGTAGAATGCCTTCTCTGTTTTTAAAATCAATTTTGTTTAGCTGGGTTTTTTTCATTTTCTTTTTAATTTTGGTGTTTATAAGCGATTAGGTGAATTTCTCTTTCTGAGATTGAGTTATTTTATTTCATTAATTTAAGTGTTTTATATTTTGTGTGGGTAGCCAATTCACTTTTTTTAGCTTTTCAGTTTTGCTCTCACTCATCAGCAAAAATGAAATAATGATAAAATGAGCCCTCAACACAAGAAACACAATAAAACAATTTGTTACACTTACTTCAACCTAGAATCTCTCTACCCCCCAAAATACTTTATCATGCCATTGCCCCTGCCTTGTTTTTACTCCCTTTTGAATCTTGATCCAATTTAATTACATATAACCTAACAAATATCTATTGCTTCCCTTCTTTCTGTCTTCAAACATGCCCAAATCTCCTCCTCTTTTTTTTTTTAAAAAAACAAACAAAACCAACTTGGGCAGAATATATGATATCTTAAACTGATCATCCTGCATCTCTTCTCCCTGTCTCAGCTAGAATCCTAGGAAGAGGGAGAGGAAATCTTGTTTACACATGTTTTCCCTACTTCCTTTTCTCTCACTCACTTCTTAATTGCAATGTAATTTCTTATGTCATCATTTTGTTAACAACAGTGTCTTCAATGCCAAGTTTGATAGTCTTATGTCAGTGCTGAAATCTGCTGAATTTTACCTTGTTGATTACTTTCTTCTCTTGGATACCTCTTCCTCTGTTTCATGACACTATTCTCTATGGCAGTGGTTCTCAACCTTTCTAATGTTGCAACCTTTTAATATTTGTATGTGGGCATATCTGCATGTGGGCAGACCCACCTTGAGATGGTTAGAGGAGCGTGTCTCAGTTCCTAAGACCATCAGAAATATGTGTTTTCCAATGGTCTTAGGCTACTGCTGTGACCCCTGTGAAAGGGCCGTTCGACCCCCCACAACCCACAGGTTGAGAACTATGGGTTCTCCTTCTTCCCATTGATCCTCTCCTAATCTGTCTTTTTTGTTGGCTCATCATCTACGTCATGCCCTCTAAATATGAATATATCTAAAGGTTCTCTTCAGTGCCTGCTTCCTGCTTTTTTATCCTTTTGTACTCTCTTGCTTGGAGACCTAATCAACTCCCTTGGGTTTAATTATAATCTCTATATAGATGACTGAGTTTCAGTCCTACATCATCAACTGCCCACTGAACATTTCAAACTGAATGTCATAGAAACATACCCAACTGAAAGTGTCTAAACTAAACATATATTTTCCCACAAACAGCAATCCTTTCCCAAATTGCCCTAATTCTAGAGAAGGTATCACTATTCTTCTACTCTCCTTGGCTCATCAACTCAACATTGACCTTGAATCATTACTCTCCATCACCAATGTATCCAAGTGGTTATTAAATTTTGAAATCCTGCATTTTCTACTGCTATAAAATCTCTAATGTCTGACTCTTATCTCTCCTCACATAGTCACCATTTTAGTTCAGTTCACCATCTCTTATTTAGATTATTGTACCAGTTTCCTAAGTGAGCTCTTTCTCCGTCTCTCAATTCTCTCCTTATTCCATTCCATCTTTCACACTGCTTACAAAAATAATTTTGCTTAATCCCAGATCTGTTCATGTTACTTTCCTAATTAGTACATTATATTGACTCCTCATCACTTCTTAGATGAAATACAAACTCTTCCACTTAAGTTTTGAAGTCCTTCACAACCTGCTTCTTTCCATTTCGACTTCTATATCCTACAATTTATAAAACTAGTTTTTTTCTTTGTCCTTACATAAATTCTTTCATCCTGCATTTTTGTACCACTATCTATCCCTCATGCTTTTCACCATTCTACATGAAGCTTTACTTTAGCCACCAAATGACTAATGCTTTCTTTTCTAAAATACTCTGCCTTGTATTTATCATATATTTCTATTCATGGTTAATTGCATATCATAGTTGCATAATAAATGCTTTTTTGATGGATAGAGTTCTAATCTATTCTGACTCTCTTATTGGTGAATTTAGGCCATTATCATTCAAGACTTTTTTTAAGTTTGTCTCCTCCATCAAATTAAAGTATATTGCTTTAAAAAAATTAGCATTTGATCATTGATTTTATTTTTCATGCATCATATTAATGTTTCCTCCTACTTATGCTTATATTTTCTACTGATTCTCATGGTTTCTTTTACTCTCCTCTTACTTATTTTCATAGTTTCTACTGTCTAGCCAAAGCCTAGATTCCTTGATTTTGCTTTTATTGCTGTTCTTTACCCAGTCTGAGTAAAAGTGTGGCTTAGTATCGCCATTCTCTCTGCTTCCTTCCCCTTAGTCTTTCTCCATTCTACTTCATTCTCTGAATAAACTTCATTTTCTGAAGAAATGTCAATCCAGTCCTTCTCTTAGATGAAGTCATTCCTCTTTTAGTATGACTTGGATTCTGATCCTCTTTCATGGACTTTGATCATGTATTTTCTACCTTTGTAGAATAAAAAAATACAATAAATTTATTTTTTTAAATAATTACCTCTTATTTTCCCTTTCCCATTGAAGATATGATGTGGTTCTGAATCACCTGTATTCACTCTTTCATTCCTCCACTTTTTTTGTTTGAAAGTCTTTTATCTATGGCACCCTTTTCCAGGAAATATGAATTTGATTCATCCTCTTCCTCCCTCTTCTTCTTCATTAGGACATCATGATGCTGTGGAAAGTGAGCTAGATTTGAAATAAGAGCAGGCAAATGACCCACATTTGAATTCTGATTCTGTTATTGTATTACTTTGAATCAATCACTTAATGTCTCTGGGGCCTCAGTTACTTATAGGTGAGATAATAGGACTGGACTAGATGACCTCTGAGGTACGCTATTTTAATATTTTCTCATAGTTTCAGTCATTAATGTTCTTTATCAGATGAAGTGAAACTTCTAAAAAACATTTGACTCTTCTCCTTACATAAAATAAGCATTGATTTATCTGTTTTTATTATTAGCTATGAACTTGTTTACCTTTCATAATTTTTTCTGTTTGATGAATTCACACACCAAATAGCTTGCTTATCTCTGTTTTCTTTAGCTGGAATGATTTGAAAATTATTCAGAAAAATCCATCTTCTTTTTTTTTCTTCGTTGATAGTAGTGGTAGGCTTTAGCCAACCCTTGGTACAACACCCACTGAGATACATTCTCAAGGGCAGTGGGCATGGTAAGAACTAATTAGATGGTAGCAGCTAAACCAGATTGTAAAACCAGATTGTAGGGGGTAGGAGGGAATATGAAGAGCAAGATTATAAAAAATCAAATAGATATGCTTCAAGTATATTGTGTTCACTCTTATCCAAACAATCCCCAAGTTCATAGCATCCAGAATTTGTGGGGGGGAAAGCAATTATAGAGAAAAGAGTTGGTGCTCCTCTGAGTAGATGAAAGGGAAGAAGCTACAGAAAGATAGATTTTTGTTCCAGTATGATGAAAAACTTCCTAAAAATTAGGTCTTCCCCAAACTGAAATGGACTGGTTCAGTACATAGTGGGTTCTTTTTAAATGGAGATCTTCAAGTATAGTATGGAAGAATACACACTGGGGCTATTGTAGAAGGGGATCTTGTGTTATCCTCCAAGTCACTCATATTTGTAAGCACTGTATCATGTCTGACTCATTCCTTTCCCTCATCCAACTCAAATTCAATTGAATACCAAGGCCTATTGATTCTATCTCTACTGCCTTCTCCTTTCCACTCATATGTTTATTAACATAGTCAAGTCCTTATCATTTCTCATTTGGAATATTGATGTAGCCTCCTAATAGGCATCCCAGCTTCTAATTTCCTAGAAATCCTTTACCAACTTGCCAAAAATAATCTTTGTCAAGGAGTCAAATCTACCATTTCACTCCCTTACTCAAAACCTTTCAATGCTTTCCCATTCCTTATAGGATGAAATGATCTCTCCCCTTTGCTCTTAAAACTATAAAATCAATTCCTTTCTACCTTCCCAGCCTTATTTCATATAACTCCCGTTCAAGGACTCTGTGGACCAAACCTAACTGGACACCAGCTATCCAATGAACTTGTCACTCAGTGGAGAGTGATACTCAGTGCTCCTTAGGGAGCAGGCCTGGTAGGATACCTATGATGACATTACTGGAAGAATCTGTCCTTGTGTTGTCTGCACTTTTCCACATGGCTATCTTGTGGAATAGTTTCTTTAAAAAGTGCTCTGTCTACACAATGCCCCCATCTGCCTGTTTGTGCGAGAGTATGTCATATATTTATTGGAAAAAATATTTTATTGTTAAACTTACTATTGTAACTCATTCATTTCCCTTCATTTAAATCATTTTTGTCTTCTGATTGACTAGAAAACATTAAACCTTTGGACCTTGTGAGATATGGCTTTGGTGGAGTACTTTGAATCTGGGGTATCTTTCTTTGACAGAGCCTCCACGGGAATTTGGGAATATGTCCCTAGGTCCCATACCACAATGCATTTTAAAGATCTGAGGAAAACCCAACAATTTAGTAATAACAACTGCCTTGTCAATTTTAAGGATTCCTGTTACAGTAAAAAAAAAATGTAGTCAGACACACACGCATTTAAAGACTTTTTTTTTGTTTCTATGAGGCATCACTTCTAGAATGCAAGTTCCTCTAGGTCAGGAATTGTTTTATTTTTGCCTTTGTATTCTCAGGACTTTGCACTACCAAGGTCTTTGCACATGGTAGACACTTAATAAATGTTTGTTCAAATTAACTGAATTGAAAAGAAATGAAATCAAATTCTTGCCTCAGGTGGGGACTACACTAATTGACCTTTCACATCTCTTGCAATTGAGAAATTTTAATGATTGAATATTTTGCCCCTTTCCCCAGAAAATGGTTATTATTATTTTATTATCTTGAAGTTCACTTTGGTATGATCATGCCTTGGCATGGGAAAATTGGAAGGGGAACCAGTCATTTGGAGCTGAAAGTATTTCAAAGTGGTAGAAAAAATTGGAGGATCAGAGTATGCACCAGTATTTCAGCCAATATTTTTGATATGCAGATATTTTAGAAAGAAAATTGGTGCCCAGGCCTGCCCTTGCCCTCAGTTAGGTTTCCTTTTTTCCCCCTCCAGCTGGAAGTATCAGAACTTTCTCTTCTCAGCCAAAGACCATGTTAATGACTCAGCTGGGACTTGATCACAGGTCATGCCATTTCCAATCCAGTTCACTTCTCTGTGTTAACATGGTGACATAACAAACTAGGTATAGCCAGAGATGAAATATTCAGCTGGTCTAAACCCTCATTTTACAGATGCCCAGAGAAGTCAGACAGCTAGTAAGTTAGTAAGTAGCACAGCCTGGATGTGAACCCAAATTTTTCTGGCTCTAAGTCCTGTGCTCTTTCTACTGTACTATATTGCTCAGTGGAGAAGATTCCCAATTCCATTTGAACTCTCATGATCAGGGCTGAACTTCCAGGTTTGAAATCAAAATAACCAATTGATTTTCAGCTGAGATGTTAAAAATTCAGTTAGTCACCTGGTTGTCTTTCTAATCTTGTGATGAGCAGTTAGGTTGTCTGGTTTCTGTCCCCCTATTTGCCTTCTTCCTTCCCCCCTCTCCCCTACTCCCTGCCCCACTGAACTGACTGAATTGAGAATGTGCCTCAACATCATGCAGTGTTATCCCATGTAAGTGTAGAAAGGAGATTTGGTCCTCTTCATACTATGACTGAATGAGTCACATTAACTGGAGCTAGAGGCAGTGTTTTTAAGAAGCATTTTCTGCATGGTGGCAGGCATCCTTAGAACTGACAAAGCCTAATGCAGTTACTAAATAGCTAATTTCTGTTGCAGAGCTTTAAAATGTGTTTTCTTCCTAGAAAATGTCTGTACTAATTAATTGCACTGTCCCAATCTGTGCATGGGTCTGTGGATCTGCAATGACAAAAGTGTTCTGAAGGCTCTTCAGGCCTTAGGAATACCACTCCCCTTTCCCACCCCTCCCAATGTTATCAGTCTAAAGACATGGGGTTTTTTGGCCCTGTATAAACAAAACAATAACTAGTGTCTATCTCTCCAAAAGGATTCATATAACTTTTCTCATGTGAATCAGAAGCAGCATGAAAGATAACCATAGCAGTGTTTTATTTAGCCCTATACTTAATAACCTTCCCTTCCCTACCCCTGAACAACAGTGCTCTGCTTTTCTCAGAAGAAAGGCTCAGGGCTCCCACTACCTCCCACATGGATAAGTGTCTCTTAACACAAATAATGTGCGTCAATTGCATCCTGTCTTGTTGCTAGTCCTGTTGTGACATGGGACTGGCATTCAACCAAGGGAACAGAGGCAACCAGTGAGCAAAGATACTTCAATTTATTTTTTCCCTTCGTTTAGAATATGAGACACAATTATAGAGGAAGAGCTCTTTATAAAATTATTCTGTTTGTATTTTAAAAATTCTTAATATGTCTTTTTTATTGTTATTATTTTAGCCAACCTAGGTGTTATGACCTATTAACCAGCACAAATGGTTTCCATAGTAACATTCAAGTGGAAAATATTGGTAAAGTCTTCATTTATAGCATCCTTTATTTTTCAAAACTTGCCCATAAACAGTCATTAAGAACTTGGGTCATTAAATACACACACACACACACACACACACACACATCCAAGACTTCTTGTTTCTTGTTCTTCTTGTTTCTAAAAACCAAAAAGTTATTAAACCGAATCCATTCATTTCATGCCTTCCTTAGCAAGATTTTCTTCTGAGAAACATTTTTATATTAGATATTTGTATTTTAATCTCTGAAAGCTATTATCACAGAACAAGCTTAGGCTTTAATGGCCTTGTGCCACATTCATTTCTATAAAAGAAAAGAACAAATAGCAGGTACAAGGGCATATTGATTCTTTAGGACAGTGGTCTCCAAACTTTTTGATTGTGCACCTCAAAGTTTTTGTTCTCATAGGTATTCATATGTCCCTTGAGGATAAGCCCTGGCTCCCTTGAAGTTATACAACAGACGGCTGGCATATAGAGGAAACATTCCCTACTTTGGAAATTGCATCGCTAATGGATTGAAAGATGTGTGAATGCATGCACATCTACTCTGCATGAATGTCTGTATGTGACAATAATAGCTGAGATTTATGAAAGTGCTTTCAAGTTTTCCAGGCATTTTTATACATTACCTCATTTCATCCTACTCTTTACAAAGCGCCATCACTAAGTTTATAAAACCAGTTGTGGTCATATGAAATATAAACCTTGGTCAAGAATTCTTACTAGAATATATAGTATATGCATACCTTTGTTATGAGGTTAATGAAACCTTTCCTATCTGTAGAATATGAGATTAAATTCATTTCAATAAATATTTACTAAGTCCTCACTCTGTGCCAAAAACCATGCCAGGTCCTGGGGATAGAAAGACAAATCAAATAGAACCTGCCTTCAGGAAACTTACGTTCTATTAAGTTTAATTGTATCTCTTCATGTTAGAGGCAAATATGCCTACAGGGTCACAAGTCACAAAAAATATACTATAGGGGGACAGCTAGATTGTGCACTGGGCAGAGAGAGCACTGAGGCTAGCATCAGGAAGATCTGAGTTTAATCCAGCCTTAGATGCTTACTGGCTACAAGTCACTTAACCCTATTTACCTCAATTTCCTCATCTGCAAAATGAGCTGGAAAAGGAAATAGAAAAACATTTCAATATCTTTGCCAAGTATAATACCAATGTGATATTTACAGCACCTAACGTGACTATAAATTTGCTGTTGTAGTTGTGAATCACAAAATGTAACAGGCTCTCGGCACGGAGGGCAGAACCAAAGAATTTATTCAAATACCAGAAAACCGAGTCCCAGAACCTGAAAGTCAATGTCATTACAGTAACCCCCAAGTTTGTATACATAGTTAATGCAGTCAGCACCCACATTCCCATGCCTTCACAACAAAACAGGTTCCCTCAGACAAAGATCCTCCTCTCTTCACTCATGCCCTCAAGCAGAGATCCTCCTCTCCTTACTCATGGCAGCTGCTCAGCCTCCATGCTGCTCACTCCTATCAGTTCTGGCTCCCAGCAGTTCTTATTCCAGGCAGTTCTCAAGTTCTGGCTGGTTCTCAGAAGTCCTCAGCAGAAGTTCTGGCTGGCTCTCAGAATTTCAGCCACCACAAATTCTGCTCTCCAAATCACTTCTCTCCAGCCTGGGCTTCTCCTTATATACGGTATTAGCTCCTCCCCGCCCTACCGCTTCCCTTTAGGTCATCAAATTGACCAACTGTGGGATTCACAAGTTCTGGGTGTTAATATTTGACACAATTATGACCGTGAAACTAACTGTTAAGTACTTGTTAGGTTGCCAATACAAGGGGCAGGGAAGATCTTCAAATCCCATTACCATTTCACCAAGAAAACCCCAGATGGGGTCACAAAAAGGCAGGCATGAGTGAAAAATGACTGAAGAACAACAGCATACTACAGTGACTCACTAATTAACACTAGTGTGTTGTTTTTTTTTTCCATGTCAGTCCTTGGGGAATGCAAACAGTACAGTTTGAAGGGAGAAAACTACCCTATACCTTGTAATTTACTGTTTTTTGAGGTAGAGTTGCTATTGAGTTTCACTGATAGAAACAATTGGTATAACCAAGTGATCTATAGTCATGTTTTATGAAATTAATCAAATCTTGCTAATAAGAGGTTTTTCTAAGGCCCTCTCCCTTTAAAACCTCTCTAAAACACGTGCTGAGATTGATGGGCTAAAACCATAGGAGGACTGGTGAGATTTAACAGGTCTACAAATTAGAAAAGTGACAATTAATGGTATTCTACTGTATGCAAAGAAAAAAATCATAACCAAGTCAGCTTATTTATATAGCCTGTGATCTGTAAACAAAGAAATGCTTTCACCAGAAGCAGAGAGATATTACTGGGATTTCCTGATACTTTTTTTCAGTCAGCTAGAGTGTCCCCAAATTCCAGGTAGAGTTTACTTCTTGGTTTAATTTGGCTTAACCTTTTTCATTGAATGCTAAGGCTTTTGTTTTATTTTTCTCCTTTGGGCTTTTTTTAATGAACCATAAGTTGCTAGGAGTTAAGGAGCATGTCTTTAAATATAAATTGATATATATTTGCTCAGAGATCCAGGCAAGAGTGTATTTTTAAATTGAATAAACAAACAACAGATTCAATGCACTCTATCTCATGGGAAAGCATAACAGTCCTCATTTAGTCCTGCTCTGCTATTAAACATTAAGTTCAAATTGTTATGTGTAATGGTGCCTGGTGTGTCATCCGTGTTAATAAATGCATTTTATTATAGAGGACATAGAAACAGCTAAAACTAAAATACACCTTACACATCCAGATTGATCATGATGAGGCAGAATATGGATCTGGATAATACTGAGAAATGCTAAAGGAACTACTTGAGACAAAGATTGGAGAGTCCTTTTGTATTTTTCCCTGTGAGCTGATGCGTCTTTTATATGCTCTACTCACTTCAACATACTCTATGACACTGACTTTCTGGGTCTTAATACTTGACACAATTATGAACTTGAAACTAAGTGCTAAGTACCTGTTAGGTTGCCAATACAAGGGGCATGGAAGATCTTCAAATCTCATTACTATTACACAGAGAAAACCCCAGATGGGGACACAAAGAATCAGGCATAACTGCAAAATGAAGGAAGAACAGTAGCATACTATAGTGTTGACTATATAAGAGAACCCAGGTTCTGTTACTCCGGAACCAATATTCCGTCAACTATATGAAGCTGAGTCAATTAGGGACATAAAATATATTTATTAAGTGACCTACTTTATTCCAGGCACTGTGCTAAGTACTAGACATACAAAGCAAGTCAAAAAAGTGTCTGCCCTCAAGACAGGCCTTACTATGTGCCCAGGGTCACCAGCTGATAGGTATCTGAGACCAGATTTTACCTCAGGTCTTCCTGACTCCCTGTCAGGCATTCTATCCACTATGATTCCTAGCTGTCCCTGACATTCCTGATTTCCTTCAAAATCAACCTTAAGATTTTCAAGTTTTAGAAAGCTAAAGTACCACTTTCTGTAGGCAGTCTTTCCAGATCCCCTTTAATACCAAGGCCTTCCCTTAGTAAGTACCTTCACTTTATCCTGTATTTGTCTTGTTTATATAGCTGTCTGCATGCTGTCTTGCCCATTAAATTGTGGGGTCCTTGAGGGCAGACACTATTTGCCTTACTTTGTATCTCTAGTACTTAGCACAGTGCCTGGAATAAAGTAGGTCACTTAATAAATGCATTTTATATCTCTAATTGACTCAGCTTCATATAATGGAAGGAGTATTGGTTCTGGAGTAAGAGAACCTGGGTTCAAATACTGCCTCTGATATTACCCGTATAGCCTGGACAAGCAATTTGACTCCAAGGGCCTTAATTTTCTCATGTCTAAAATTGAGGGGCATGACAAATTTCAAATTCTGACTCTGACGTCTGCTATCTGTATAATATGGGGCAAGTAATTTGGGGCCTCAGTCTCCTGATATATAAAATGAAATATCTGCGCTAGATAGACTTGGAGATTCCCAAGAGGTCTAAATCCACAGTCCTTTGCTCTACTAGGTGAATCATCCTGAGGTGACACTGTCCCTTGATGGAGGGGAGTAGAGGGAATGTCACATTATACAAGGTACATTTTATGGTGTAATAGTCCAAAGAAACAAGAAATGTTGAGATGTGGGAGTCAGATATGAGCTTTTACTGGAAACTCAGTTGTCAATACAGGGGAATACCACTTGGAACAGACTAAAAACATATGTTTTGTCTTATTTTCTATGGTGTTTCTATTTAGGAGCACAGTGAAGCAAGAACCAAGAAACATCTGAACTACGATACCCTCCTTCCCCTCCATCTTCAGGCTATTTGGTAGATTGGACTGATAGGATGGTTTTCTGTTTTTCTTCCTTTTCAGGCACATCTGCATAGAACTGGGATTTCAAACCAGAGCAGCTCAAATTTACTAATTTCCTCTTGGGGCTCATCACATTGTTGTTGCCTTGCATAATGATACTGCAATTTAAAAATGTATATGTATGTTATAGCTGAAGGCTGAATTCTACCTAATGAGTGAATGAGGGAAATTGTGAGCAAATCAATTATTTGTGGGACTGTTTACATTCTTATTATGGAGGGGAATCTCTTGGGTGTTTTAAAGAAAATACGAGGCAGTCTAGTTACCGGAAAAAGTCAGGAAACCTGTGTTTGTATCCTACCTCAGAAACACATTATGTGACCATGATGAAGTAATATAAATGTTTTGAACCTCAGTTTTCTCATCTGTAAAATGGGAGTAGCAATACTGTAATAATTAAATCACAAGTTTGTTGTGAGAAAATCACTTTGCAAAACCTTAAAGCAGCGGTTCTCAACCTGTGGGTTATGTTCAATTTGTAACAATGAAAATACATCTGGCATATCAGATATTTACATTACGATTCATAACAGTAGCAAAATTACAGTTATGAAGCAGCAACGAAAATAATTTTATGGTTGGGGGTCACCACAACATGAGGAATTATATTAAAGAGTCGCGGCATTAGGAAGGTTGAGAACCACTGCCTTAAAGCATCATATAATTGTACATTTATAATTCCGGACAGCTAGGTGGTATAGTGGAGAGAACACTGAGGAAGCTTGGGAAGACCCAAGTTCAAATTTAGCCAACTATGTTACCTTAGGCAAGTTACAATCAAGTTATTTAATTTTCATCTGCTTTAGTTTCTTATCTGTAAAATGGGGTTAATAATGCCAAAAGCCTCCCAGAGTTTGGGAGAGGATAAAATGAGATGTTATTTGTGAAGCACTTTGTAAATCTTAAAGTGTCATATGAATGCTAATAATGACAATCATCATCGTCATTGTTGTGATTTATTATTACTGTTTTCATTATGTTCTTCTTTCCTTAAGTCAAGATACCCAGTCAATGAAAATGTGTGAATTTTGACAACTGTACTTGAATTTTATAAATCAGGTTGTTGTTCTGTAATGTCCAATCCTTCGTGACCCTGTATGAGGTTTTCTTGGGAAAGATACTGGAATGATTTGCCATTTTCTTGTCTAGTGGATTGTGGCAAACAGAGGTTAAGTGACTTGCTCAGGGTCACACAGCTAGTGAATGTTTGAGGTTGGATTTGAAGTAAGGGTTTCATAACTCCGGGTCCACTGCTCTATATACCTAGCTGCCTCACAGATCTTACATTTCTTAGTAAGCATTCATTCTCAATTAAAATAGTTTCACAGCGATTTCTAATAAAGACTTCTTTTACTTAAAAATGTTATTTTTCTCACATTGGGAGTATAAATAGCATCCAGAGTAAAGAATTTTGGGGATCTTTTTGCAGAGATTCACTTTTTAGTCATAATACAGGTCATTTCAGAGTCACAGGATTAGAGAATTTCACAGCTGGAAGGGACATCAGTGGTCATCTATTTCAATCCATATTTCAATAAGAATCTTGACCATAACACACCCAGTAGCTTCTATTTAATTGACCTAAGATTAAGGGGAGTCCACTACCTCCTAAGATATCCAGTTCCATTTTTAAATAGAGCTAATTGGCAGTCACCTATTTTTTAATGTCAAATGTATTTGTGCCTTTTTTGCAGCCTGTCACTCCTGGTTATGTTCTCTGACAACAAATAGCACCAACTTAATTTTTCTTCCACATCACATCTGTAAATGTGACCCTATTTACTGATAGAATCCCACTTTATCAAAGTTATTGAAGACAACTTTCATATACTGGAAGTTTTTTTTCTTTTCCAAGCTAAATTTCCTGAATTCTTTCTATCTATATATCTTCATATGGAATGGAACAGCATTCCAGTTGCCATTCTCTGAACACCCTCCAGTTAATTAACGTATATCCTAAAATATGGCACTCAAAACTGAAAATAACATTTCAGAATGGTAGGGCAACTATACCTCTTTTAAGACAGCCCCAGAACACATTTACTTATTTTGGATGTCATAACACACCATGGACTCATAAAACTTGTACTTCACTTAAACCTCCAGATGTTTTTCCACACAAAGTGCTAGCTATCTGTGCTTTTTTACATTTGTGAAGTTGATATTTTAGTCCAAGTCTGTCCTTTTCTTTTTTTGCTTTATTTTTGGAGGGGGGAAGGTAGGGCAGTTGGCATTAAGTGACTTGCCTAAGATCACATGGCTAGTTTTGTGTTAAGTGTCTGAGGAAGGACTTCAACTCAGGTTCCCCTCACTGCAGGGCTGGTTCTGTATTCACTGTGCCACCTAACTGCCACCCAATTCTGTCTCGATATTTATCCTTATTAATATTTATCTTATTAGATTTCGACCAGTTTCCTAGCCTGTCAAGACTGTCAAGATCCTATGCCGAAGGGGCAGCTAGGTGGTGCAATGAATAGAGCACCATCCCTGAAGTCTGGAGGACCTGGGTTCAAATCCGACCTCAGACACTTGACACACAACTGTGTGACCTTGGACAAGTCACTTAAGTCTAATTGCTCTGTCTTCCCTCCTCCAAAAAAAAGACAAAAAATAGATTATTATGTCTAACTTTGTCATCCAGTGTTTAGTGAAATGATCAAGGTTGAATCTGTATCCTTTCTTTACTCTTTTTACAATTAATTGCTTTTGGCCTGTAGTTGCTTAAGTTACGGGTCTCTGTCTCTGAACTTAGTTCAGAATTCAACTGGTCTGTAATGAGTTGAGTTCAGAAATCCTGTTCTCTTGCCAATCACTATTCTATTCTTGCCTTAAGGAGTTTAGCTGACCTTGGGACTTCTCCCTTGCTACCATGAAGCTTGGCCTGAATGTCTTTATACCACCAAGCTATCCCTCAAAGATGTCTGGTTTGTTATCTAAAACATCTGGGCCACTGTCTCTTAGGTGGACTCAAACGATGAACACTTATTTGCAGGGGTAAGAAGAAGGGGTGTAGCTAGCTCCCCATTACTGAACTTTTGACCAATCATATTGTCCTCCAGCTCTGGAACCAATCATGTATCTTCAACCCCATGATGTCACCCACCCAATCTGTTCTTTGTTCTGTATTCCCCCAAACCTATAAAACTGTCATCTTCATTCAGGGTCTTACTTTACTGGGGAAGTTGAGACCCTATTTACTGATAGAATCCCACTTTATCAAAACATTGATCGTGGTCAGAATTTGGGGCCTCAGTTTACCTTATTTTTACTATTGTACCAACTTAGTATTATCTGCAAATTTCAATAGCATGCCTATACTTTTGTTATATTTATTGCTCAAAATGTTAAATAACAGAGCTAAGCACTGGGGCATTAGAATGGAGAATTCCAACTTAACCTTGAGACACTAATAATTAGTCTTCGGACATAGTAATTCATCTAGTTCTGAATATGTATAATTCTACTATCATGTGGTCCACATCATTCCATGCTTTCCACATGAATAACATGACATCCTTTATCAAATACTTCACTAAAATGTAGGTATATCTGATTTAACATTCCTCTCATCTGCCAGCTGAGGAACCTGTGAATAAAAGCTAATAAGGAGAATTTGTCATTATCTGTTCTTGCCCTAGTCATGATGCTTCTTCATGATCATGATTTCCTTTTCTAGGTGATCACTAATAATTTTTAATAACATATTCTAGAAGACTGGTGATGGAAAAGAATTAAGAAAATTAAGCCCCATCACTTGCTTTGCAGAGTTGGGATGGTGGTAATGGTGGGCAGTATGAATATTTAATATTGTATTTACTATCAAAATTGATGTCCTGAGTGATTTTAAAGAACTGGTTATTTTTCCCCTTTCTTTAAAAAATGTTATAAATGATGGTTTGCTTGGCAGGGGAAGAAGGGTAATATACTTGCTGTCAAATGTTGGAGGGGATATGGAAAAACTGAGGTACTAATTCACTGTTGATGGAACTGTGAACTGATCTAACCATTTTGGAGAACAATGTAGAATTGTGTCCAAAGAATTATTAAACTACCCATACTTTTAGATGCAGCAGCACCAGACTAGGTCTATTTCCCAAGATGAATAGGGAAAAAGGAAGGGAACCTCTATTTTCTAAAATATTTATAGCAGCTCTCTTTGTGGGGGCAAAGAGTTGGAAATTGGAGGGATGATTATGAATTGGGGAATGGCTGAACAAGTTGTAGTATATGATTGTGATGGAATGCTATCATTCTGTAAGAAATGATGAGCTTGTTGATCTTAGATAAACATGGATAGGGGTGGCAAGTTAGCACAGTAAGTAGAGCACTGGCCCTGGAGTCAGAAGGACTTGAGTTCAAATCTGGCCTCAGACACTTGACAATTACTAACCATATGACCTTGGGCAAGTCACTTAACCCCAACTGCCCTGCCTTCCCCCCTCCAAAAAGCAAACAAAACAAAACAAAAACCATGCATAGACTTGCACAAAATAAGAGTGAAATGAGCAAAACCAAGAGAATGTTGTATAGAGTAACAATAATATTGTTTTAAGAACAACTCTGAGTAAATCATTTTGACTATTATAAATACCCAAATTAACTACAAAAGATATATGAAGGAAGCTGTCATCTGCATCCTGAGAAAGAACAAAGACATACGTAGAAGTCTGTCTGTCTGTGTGTATGTATGTATGTATGTGTATATATGTATATAAATACATACATATATACACATATGTTTGTGTCTAATGGTAGCCATCTCTTGCTGGGAGGGTGTGGAGGGAAGAAAAGAAGGAAGAAACAGAAAAACTCACATAATAACCTCATTATATATTTAAAAGGAACAGCAAGTTGTACATAATAGAGCTGCAGTTTTCTGTATAATCTTTTTATTTTCTATTCTACTATATTAGGGTAATGCTTGTTTTATTTTTTAAGTTCAGAATAAAATTAAAAATTTAAAAACAAATGAAGGTGATGCAAAAATATTTCAATAAAATATATTCTCACATTTCTCAAGAATCAAACTCATTACTCTATAATTTGTAGAATATATTGTCTTCCATTTCATAAAATCAGGATAACATTTACACTCCTCAAGTCCTGTGGTGACTCTCCCATTGTTCACAGACTTTCAAAGGTCACTGCCTAACTATGGCTCAGCAATCAAGTTTTCAATTAATTCAGTACAAAATGATGAAGCAGTCTGGGTCAGGTGACTTCAATTCATCCAGGACAATTAGGTTCTCGATATTTCCTTATCTATTGGGGAGGGGTATTAATTCCCTCTCAGCTCTTTTACTCTAACCTTTCCAATCCAAAGGTCATTCTCTTTGGCATAGAATACAGAAGCAAAAGGAGAACTGAGCAGCTCTACCTTTTCCCTGTTACCAGTAATTCTTGCTGCAGTCACCTAGAACTAAAGTCCTCTCCTTTCTTTAATTCTCTTCTTTTCCACGATAGAAGAGAATAGAACCAACAAAAGCAAAACAAAAACCATTTTTTTTTGTCCTCAGCCTCCTTTCTCATCCTCAGTTCATTTTGAGTTTTAGCATTCTGGGCATGATCCTTGCCAAACTGGGCTGTAACTTTTTGTTTCTTTCCCTTTAGAAGCCTAGGCTTCCATATTATCATTTTGATCTTTTAAAAACGAAAGTTGGTTGGTCAGTTCTCATTCACACTGGTCCCTTCAAACAATACCCATTTCCCTGCCCATTACAATTGTTTCCACTTATGATGAAGACATAACGGTTCCTTTATCTAAAGAGACACCTTTATTTGCCTAGTGTGGTGTCAATTGCATCAACTGGTCCACATATTTGCTGTGTACTTTGCTGGGATACAGTTTTCAGTTACAACATAAAATAATTTGTTTTAAATTAATTACATGAATGAGTTAATTACATTTAAATTTCAGGGACTGGCTACATCATTTTAAAAAGTATGACGGAAATTTGGCATTTTCTCATCTAAGCAATCTGAGCCTTTGGGTTTTGATCAGTTAGTTTCAGTCTTGAGGTAGCAGACAGGAACTACATTTAATTCATTGGGGAACTGGGGGGGTATGAGAATCAGGAAGAATTTCTAAAGGACAATTCTCTCCCTTTTTTCCTTCTTAAAAATAAAAAAATGTCTATAACATAAGTTCATGGTTTCTCACACAGTACAACCCTTTTTCTTCTGTGTATAGTTAAATGTTGCTGTTTAGTGGTGATCATTAAGTTCACAATACAAAAAAAAAGAAATTTAGTTTTAAAAAAGTCTATAAAACCTAATAGAAAAAACTTGAAATACAAAAATTCTTATGCTGACAAGGAGATACCTATGAAGTATGTTTAGGCTTGTCTTTTTGAAATTTATCTGTATACTGATTTATCATTTATTTCAGTTTTTATTCAACACACAGCATGTTACTGGTTCATGGAAGCAAAGGACAAAGTCTCTTTTCTCAGGAATCTTTCAGTTTAAAGGACATTTTGTCTTGTATATGCATTAGAAAGCTAAAAAATAACTTGAAGGTAAAATAGAAGCAAATTTATAATATAGAGACAGCACAGAGAAGGGCAAACAAACTGGTGAAGGGTTGCAAACTTACAATAAATCAGGAATGGTTGAAAGGGAGCATGTACCAGGAGAAGGCAAGACAGAAAGGCCAGGATAGCTGTCTTCAAATATATGAAGGGGCTCTCATGTAGAAAGGGCTTTAGATTGATCTGTTTATCCCTAAAGGAGAGTCCTAATAGGATGAGGTAGAAGTTGCAAAGGCAAGCCAAATTTATTAAGGATTAGAGCTAACCAAAGGCAGAATGAGAATGGGCTGTCCTGCAAAGTTGTGGATTCTCCCTCATTTAAAGGCCTTTAATTCAAGATTGGATAATCAACTTTGGCAATGATTTAGAGGAAATTTTTGTTGAGGCATGGGTTGGACTAGATGTTCTTTAAGGGTCTGTTCAGCTTTTAGATTCTAGGACAAATGCTGAGGAAATTCTGTTGAGGGAGTGAACATTGTGTACCTCTAATTAGGGAATATTTCTTGGGGGAGGTAAGCCCTTAACTAGGTCTATTGTTTGTTTGTTTTTTGAGGGGAAAGGCAAGGTAATTGGGATTAAGTGACTTGCCCAAGGTCACACAGCTAGTAAGTGTGTCGAGTGTCTGAGGTTGGATTTGAACTCAGGTCCTCCTGACTCCAGGGCTGGTACTCTATTACTATGCCATCTTGCTGCCCCCTTATATGCCCCCTTAAATAGGTCTTAAAGGAGATGTATGATTTGAATGGATGAAGGAGGATGGCATTTTATTCTCCTCTACTCCATTGTGCCCTAATTTGATAGGGGAGAGTCTGTGGTTCAGGTTCAACTGAAGGCAAATATCTAATTGGCCATTATGAAATTCACCCCTATTCTTTCCCTTCTCCAGCTCACCATCTCATTCCCCTTCCTCTAAAGCAGTGGTTCTTCACCTTCCTAATGCTGAGACCCTTTAATACTTGTATGTGGGCGTATCTGCATGTGGGCAGACCTGCCTGAAGATAGGTAGAGGAGCCATGTCTCAGTTCCTAAGACCATCAGAAATGTGTTTTCCGATGATCTTAGGTGACCCCTGTGAAAGGGTTGTTCGACCCCCAAAGGGGTCTCAACCCACAGGTTGAGAACCACTGCATGCCTTTGGGCCAAATGGCTATGGCATCAACCATAACTTCTTTGAATAATATTACCTTCTGGTAAATGTTTCACAACTGGTTCTTATAACACACTTTTAAGTTTAATCTGTATTAGTAATATTTTATCTACCACTTTCTTAAGCCTAATATAAAAAAAAATCACATCTTACTTGTAATATGTGCTGATTTCTGAGGTGTACATACTCACACTGAAAATTTAATGAACTGACTGGTTCCAACATGTCCCTGATTGGAGATCAAAGTTTAAACGAAATAAATCCATATTGACAAAGCTACTAGAATTCTTAGCCTGTTTTAGGATCTACTTGTTTTCTGTTTTGGGGCCTTCAGGTGGAGTTATCCTCCCCCCCCTCCTTAGCAGGTGCTAAAAGATTTCTATTAGCATCATCTGAAAGGAATTTTCAGTCACCTCCCCTGTCCCTCCCAGGAGTCTCAGTGAATCTAAATGCTTTGAAATTCTACCTTATATTTAACTGCTCAAGTCTGTTGTATCTGAAATGAGAGAACCTGGGTTCAAATCCTGTCTCTGATGCAATACCAGTATGACCATGGACACATTACTTCTCTTCAGGCATGCGTTTCTTTTCCCATAAAATGAGGGCTGTTAGGGGTGAGACTAGATATCCTCTGACACCAAGCTCTTCTTCTAAAACTACAATTCTAAGGATACTTCCCTGATCTACAATTCTTTTTGCATAGAGCTTTTGGAAACCTCCTTCTCTCTCCTTGGAATTTTAATGACTCTCCCCAATAATTTTGACCCCAGAAAATCCTGAATTCTCCATGGCATATTCTCTTGGTTTTCCTAAGGAAAATGTGTTACAATTAGTCATTAGGACTGGTTTTATCTTTTGGGTGAAGCTTTACTTTCATACCTCCTGCCCTGACTGACAGTTGGGACTCATTTAGTTTGTGTCACTGTAATAACCCATGATTATTTTTGAGTCATCTTTCTCCATGCTGTTACCCAACAGATGAAACTTATCTTTTGTTCAAATTTTACTCTCCCACTAGATTTCCCACTAAGGTCTTATCCCAGTTCTAAATGTGTCTGCACATTTTCAGAGATGATGTTGACAGACAGGTCTTTCATTTAATGAATGCTTATACTTTAAAAAAAAATTAACTTGTTTATTTATTTTTAGTTTACAAGCTTCAGTTCCACAATTCCTTGAGTTTCAAATTTTCTCCCCTCCCTTCTCTCCCCCCACCCCCATGGCGGCATGCAATCAAGTATAGGATCTGCAAATACTTTCACATTTTACGACAGTCTGGTTGTATAGAAGGGTTGTAACCAATGGAGTGAATGATGGGAAAATAGAAAGAAAAACAAACATGAAAAAGAATGATAGCATGTAGATTGCTTCAGTCTCCATTTAAACTCTGTTCTTTCTGTATCTTTCTCTGAATGTAGATATCTCCTTCTGTCCTGAGACTTGTAGAGTTGCCTTAGACATGTGCATTGCTGAGAAGAGTCCAGTTTATCAAAGCTGGTCGTCACACATGGGATGTGTCTATGATTGTGTACAAATTTTTCCTCGTTCTGCTCTTCTCACTTAGCATCAGTTTGTATAAGTCTCTCCAGGTGAATATGAAGATCATCTCTTCCCCATTTCTTATAGCACAATAGTATTATTTCCCTTCATATAGTTTATGTTCCTGAAAAACCTGCTTGTTTTCCTTGTACGTTTTATCCTATATCCCATCTTTATGCCTTTATGGGGATTCTCCACATCATGCCTGAATTGCACTCCCTGATTATTACTGCTTAAGTGAGCCCATATCTACTTTGAAAGCTCAGTTCAACTGGTACAGACTACCTGAGACCTTCTCTGATACACCCAGTTGCTATTGCCTTTGTCCTTAAATTACTTAGTATTGCTGTGATATATTTTGTAGTTCTAACACAGTAACTAGTCAGATACTGACTGACTGAGGTTACAGGTGGTGGTGATGCTTGTTCCTTTTCTGCCATCATTATTTGCTCCAGGTTCATTGATCTGGGATTGTCTCTCTCCTCATTAGGAGAAGCAGGCTCACCATGGCTTCACTTCTGTCTCTGCTTCAGATACCTATAGAACATTTCTGTTTTGGGCTGATGTCTACGGAGTCCTCTTGAGTAAAGGGAAGGGAGAGTTTAAAGAAACATACATATCCCTCTTATTCTCACATAGAAAAGGGAATCCTAAGAAATAAAGAATGATAGAATGATTACTGTAACTTGAAGTATTGATATTCAAACCTTATTGGAACATTAATCACCATTTCCTTTGCAGGAGGTTGTTTCTGAGTTGTTTACATTTCACCTCCACTGAATACAGCTTTATCAGCTCTCAGGGAATTCTTTTCCCCCTCAGTCTATCTCTGTTGACAACTCTGTTGAACATTCTTCCTTTGCTGCTCCATTAGCTGCTACTCTACTGCTCAAGTACCTTCTAAGTGGAAGAAACCAGTTGCCTTTCTATAACTCAAAAATTTGGGGTAGCTAAGTAGTACAATAAATACAGCACCAGCCATGGAGTCTGAAGAACATTACTAGCCACATGACCTTGGGCAAGTCACAACCCCAATTGCCCTACCTTCCCCCTTCCAAAAAAGCAAAGAGCAAAAACAAACAAACAAACAAACAAGAAAATCCCAAGAACTCAAAAGGCCCTTTAGCAAAGGAAAGAAGACAACCGGAGGGCAGCCCCGTGCTAACCACAGGCTTGTCTACAAAGTCATGATTCCATGACTTGCTGCCAGTTGGAAGGAAGTGAATCTACCTTATCCTCCAGGTCTCAGATCTGTATACTTCAAAACTGGCAGGAAAAAGGGACCTGAAGGGTGCAACACACAGTAGGAACTTGAAAGATGTTTGTCTTTTACTGATGGCTCTCACAGGCAATAAATAGCTCCAGAAGCTTTCTGAATAGGGTGATCAAAGATAAAATGATGTTTTAGCAAGAATGTTAGACAAAGGCAAACAGGAGGAGACAAGGAGACTGACTGGAGGAAAAGGTGTGTGCATAAATAATATAGTTGACTATACTAGAGTTATTAAAGTAGCTATATGGGCTATACTATCCTTAGAATAATAAACTAAGTTCAAGATAAGGAAGGTTCAAATGGAGGTGGTGGATGTAGATTAGAAAAGAGTGGTTGAATTCACAGAAACTGGTGAGGAAGGGACAGAAGGACTTAACAGTTTGTACTTTGAGTGCATATAAGTGGGTGGACTTGTGAAGGCTAACAGGGCAAGAGAGAGGAGTCAAAAATGATGGAATTATGAGAATATTAATGCCGTTACCAAAGATGGGGTAACTAGTTTGTGGGAGAAAATGATTTTTGGTTTTATTCTCCCTTTACATTCTCTACATTGACTGAAATTTAATTAGATTAGTAAATGTCTTTAGAAGGGCAGCATTGGGGTTAAGGGCAGAATGGATCATTTCTGGGCCTGGAATCAGAAAGATTCATCTAGCTGTGTGACCCTGGGCAAGGAACTTAATGTGTATTTGCCTTATCTGTGAAATGAATTGGAGAAAGAAATAGCAAACTACTCCAGTATCTTTGCCAAGAAAACCCCAAATAGGGTCACCAAGAGTCAGACACAACTGAAAAGGATTAAACAAAAAATGTCATAAAAAAGCTACATATGGAAGAATTCTATTACAATTTATACTATATTACATCTTTTAAATAATCACATGTATCATATTTACCTTTAGTGATCTAAGCGCATTTAAATATGAAAATCTACAGGGAACTAATAAAAAAATCATGACCCGCTTCTTCAATGAGAAAGAATAAGAAGCTGGATAGCGTCAAAGTTGGGAACTTGTTTGATTAAAAGGATGGTGATGTTTTTCATAGAAACAGGGAAGTTCAAAAGATGTTTGTGTTGGGGGGAGGGGATATAATTGCTTCTATTGATAATTCCCGCATAGGTTGAGTTTAGAACAGTCAATATACAGTTTGAAATCTCTGTTAGGCAGTTGGAGATGGATGGCAGGCACTAAGGTTGGAGATACAGATTTGGGAGTCATCTGCATAAAGGTGATAATAATAATAACTAAAATTTATATACCACTTACTTTGTGCCAGGCTCTGTGTAATACGCTTTAAAATTATTATCCCACTTTATTCTTACAACAACGTTTGGGAAGTAGCTGCTCTTTTTACCCCCATTACAAATGAAGAAAGTGATACAAATAAAGATTATGTGATTTGCCCAGGGTTACATAACTAATAAGTGTCTGAGGCTGGATTTGAACTTAGGTCTTCCTGACTCCAAACCCTGGGCTTTCTTCCCCTTGCTACCTAACTGCTTTTATGAGAGCTGATGGGGTCACTAAGTGAGGTGTATGGAGAGAGAAGGACTCAAGTCAGTGGGTTTGGGTACACCTAATGGGATGAGCAAGGACATAGATAATGAACCATTAAGCAGCAGCTCTCAACCTGTGGGTTGTGACCCCTTTGGGGGTTAAACAACCCTTTCACAGAGGTTGCCTAAGACCATTGGGAAACGTGTATTTCTTCTCCTCTATCCATCTCCAGGCAGGTCTACTCACATGCAGATACACCCACATACAAGTATTAAAGAGTCGTGGCATTAGGAAGGTTGAGAACCACTGATTAAAAGGGACTGAAAAGGAGCACTTAGACAAACAAGAGGAAAATCAAAAGAAAGTACAGTCAAGAAAATACAGAGACCAGAGAGTCTCCAGCAGGAGACAGCAGGCAACAGTATCAAATTCTCCAGATATGAAGCCTCTTAATGCAGCCTAAGATTCCATTAACTTTTATGGCTGCACAGTACATTAGTAATATGTATTGAGGTTACTCATGAAAATCCTCATGAAAATCCTCATATCTCTTTGAAAATAATTGTTGCCTAACTCCTTCATCTCGTCCTTAATGAAATTTATTTTTGAACCCTAGTGTAAGATTTTACATTTGTTCTTATGAAATTCTAATTCATTAGATTCAATTCCATGTTCTACCCTGTCGAGATAGTTTTGAATTCTGACATCCAAAGTTTTAAACAACTCTCATCTTTTTGTCATTGCAAATTTGCTAAGTGTTTTATCAATATTTCTTGATCTAAGTCAATGGAAGCAATGTTAAATAGCACAGAGTCAAATACAGATCACTGGAACACTAGATGGGAGACCTTCGTCCAAGTTACCATGAAGCCATTATGCTTCAGGTCAAGTTAACATGATCATCTGTAAATCCACATAACTATTGTCTGGACCAGAGGTGTCAACCACCCTGTCTACTAGCTGCCTTGTGGCCTGCAACACTTCTGAGCATCCCAAGGACCAGATTAAAATATAACTGAGAAATATTTAACAGAATAAATAAAATATAACAAAACATAGATGATGTTAATGTGACAATATGCATCTACAAAGAGCTTTACTCTTAGTTTATTCATTCTTCTTTCTATCTGAGTTATATATCGCTGGTGTAAACCACATCCATAGATCTTTTCCACAAAGATATTGATAGACTAGGGCAGCTAGGTGGTACAGTTAATAGAGCACTGGCCCTGGAGTCAGGAGGACCTGAGTTCAAATTTGGCCTCAGACATTTAACACAATAGCTGTGTGACCTTGGACAAATCACTTAATCCCGACGGGCCTCCCTTTTCCCCTCCAAAAAGAAAAAAGAAAGAAAAAGATAAAAAAGAAAAGATATTGATAGACTTTGCCAATGCTTTGTTAGAATCTAAAGAAATATACACAACATTATTCATCTATTGGTCTTGTGCCATCATAAAAAAAGAAATATCACTAATTTGGCATAAGATGTTTATATAAGGTATGCTAAGGTAATAGTCTGTAGTGGTTTGGTCTAGGTTTACTACACTTCCTCCACAATGTAATACTAATAGCGTATGTTACAGTGGAGTCTGGTTACTACAGACACTGTGGAGTATAAACCACCTCCACAATGTCATACATGAGGACATGTACCTGTCACCTAGACATGTGACGGATCTCCCTTTTCTATCTGGACTTGGCTCATTCCTCTAACATGCTCTCATACTAGCAGATCTGAATTCCAAAAGATTGATGCCTACCTTATGACTACATTTATGCTTTCTAAAGTTCCTAGAGGGTAACCCTGTTGAGGAGAAACACAGCTCCCATATTCAACCTCCTAGCCACTGAACCTCCATCCAATATGTTTTATATCTATAGAAGCAAACACAATAATACACTTTTATATCTTAAGCATACCTATTTTAAAACAAAATAAATAGTGATATTGATATTATTATAGTAACACAAGTATATAAGTAGCAAAATATATCACATGATACATACTATCCATTTCTGCTAACCATTCGTTTAGTATTATGTTCTAGAGTTTTGTGAGGAATCAAAGAAAAAGTCATTGGCTTATAGTTCAATGACACCTATGTTCTCTTTTTGGAGGGAAATTGGAATAACCTATGTCCTGTTTCACTCTTATGGGACCTTCTCATCTATGTAATCTTTTCAAAATCAAGGAGTGATTGCTTGACAACCACATTTGTCAGATCTGTCAGACCCAAGATTGTACTCCATCTGGGCAAGTGACCACATCATCCTAAGGAGAGGTGGATGCTCTCAATCTCTACTTACGTATATTGAGGATCATCTGCTATTAGTCATTTCTATTTAATTATTTCTAGTCAAACACCATTCTCTTTGGAAGGAAAATGAAAGCCAAGTAAGAGCTGAGTATTTCTGTCCTTTCTTCATTGTCAGTGTTATTTTCCCGTACAACTTGAAGAATAGTCTTATCCACACAGTTCCTTCAAACCTAGCGAACCACCTCACAAATGAATAAAATTTGTCACATAATAGATATTTCAGTACAAACCATCATGCCCATTAGCAAAATGACTCAAATGGTATGTAATTTTTGTGATGGGTCACTAGTATTCTAATTTAAAGAGTAACACATTATTCTAAGCAGGATTTTGGAAGTCAGAGAAATAGAAATGTTTGGTGGGAAGTTTCTGTGCCAAAAACATGGTATTTCAAAAACATTTTTCTTTTGCTTTAACTTACCAGTGAGATATCTCTGACTAGAAAGCTTGATCTAAACTACTAGATTACCTGGCTCAGCGAGGTGTCAAGCAAATGGCCCCATTTTTTTACATTAGTGAATTCTTTCTGGAACTTCCATTTACAGGAAGGGCCCAGATCAAATACTTTTCTTCCTCTGGACTTCATTATTATTTCCCTGCATGGTAGAGTACCTTTATGGAAAGTTACTTTCCCCTCCTAACTCATTTTTCAGTTCCTTTATACCAGTTATTTTCTCCCATTAGAATATAGGTTTCTCAAGGACAGGAATTGTCTTTATTTTTGCTTATATTTTCATTCCTAGTGCTTAGCACAATACCCAGCACATAGTGATTAATATATGCTAATTGATATCACTTCATACCAAGAGAATCTCAGGCCTCTGAATAAATTCTACTCCTAAAATACTAACATTAAATTCAGGGAAAAACATTTCATGATCATATGACTGAAGTATGTCTTTTATCTTAACGCCAGTACAAACAACTGCTATATGGATTTCCTTAACTAAAGCACCTCACAATGTTTCTCCTTGTTCACAGGCAAACTCCATAAAGTTGGTAACTTTCAGTTCTAGAGACTGTCATGTGAGTGCTAAAAGGGAAAGGTGATTTTTAAGAAGGCCATATCTAAGCTCAACAGTGTAAAACAGACCAAGAGCAGACATTCTAAAGAACTTTACTGCTAAAGTTAATTTATTCTATATTTGTTACTGTGTTTCTCCTACTATGAGGTAATCTTCTTGAGAGTATGAGTTATTTCATTATTTTAAATATTTTTAATTGCCTATATTCCTAATTATATTATACCCCCACCCCCTTGGGTATTTATAAAATATCTTTTATAATAAAGTATTTCTTTTAAAAAAGGAAAAAAGTGTAGAAAAATTAATCATAGAAAAAAATATATTGTCAAATGCAGTGTTATAAATCCAATCCTGCCCCCTCCCCCCTTCAAAGAAGCAGTGCCTTCTTATATCTATTCCTTGGGATCAAACTTGGTCATTATATCTTCATAGTTTCTGAGCTCAGTTATTTTGGTGTATTTTTTCCTACGTATTTTTGTAGTTATTGAATATGTTATTTTTCTGGTACTCATTACTCCACTTTACATAAATTCATGTCTATTCATGTTTATCCATATTCATCATGGTGTTTTTTTTATAGCACAGCAATACTCTATTATATTCAGAAAGCACAATTTGTTTAACCACTCACCAATGAATGGTCAAATACTTGGCTTTCTGTTCTTCATTACCAGAAAAAGTGATGGTGTAAGTACATCGAGCTTTTCCTTTTTTTTATTGTGGCCCTCTTTGATGCCTAACAGAAAAAAAATCAATAGTCAAAGTTATGCAAATTTTAGTCACTTCAAAATTCCTTTAGAATTCGTATAATTGCTTCACACAGGAATTAAAACAATTGACAGCTCCATTAGCGTGCCCATCTTTCCACATGTCCTCCAACATTCATTATTCTAATTTTTTGTAATCTCTGCCCATTTTCTGGGAATGAGGTGAAACTTCAAGTTTTCTTTAATGTGCATATTTTAATATTACTGATTTTTTTATATTAAAGAGCATCAATAGTTTGTGTAGGGGACCAAAAATATCTGAGCCAGGATTTAGGTAGTTCTGTGTGACCAGCTCTGGGTCTGCCCAGTGATGCAGCTACATTACAGAACTTTCTTGATAGTCTAGATATAAGGCTCTGTCCTGTTCTGTGATCTTGGCCAGAGGATGTTCAAGGTCTGCAGGACATCTCAGTACTAATTAGAAGCATGAGATAACCTCATCCTATTCAAGGGAGGATATTGGAGCATCCTGACTGGCCTTGTACCATGATAACCAAGATAGAGAATAAGACAGTCAATCATGTACGAGGCAGATAAGAACAAGGGCACCAGGAAGTGTCCCAAGAAAGTAGCTCTCAAAGACTCAGGATGACAATGCTGTTTTCAATGTATATACTCGACCCTCAGATGAATAAAATTGGCTCAGTTTCCACTGGCTCTCCTGGCCCACATCTCGTTATTCCACACTCCTCCATGAGGTGCTTCACCTGATGCTGGCATAAAGCTTGTAACTTTTTTGTGCCGTATCTTTTCATAACCTATGGGGGACTGCATCTTGATCTTCTACAGTTGTGTTATATGTCTATAAATGTCTTGGCTATAAACCCTAATCAGTTAGTACAATTTTCTTTCCTGAGATTGAATTATGTAATATCTTGCTTTGGAATTCTGTTAATCTGGCTATTTTATATTTCTGCAGATAATCATAAATTATTTTAATTCTTTTTTGTGGCATCTAATTATAGTGGGTTCAGATAATTATTCTTATCTCATCTAGGTTTGCTATGATTTCACTTACTCAGTTTTTATTTTGTTAATTTGATTTTCCTCCATTTTACTTTTAATTAGATTGACTAAACACTTATCAATTTAAAAAATTTTTAAAAACTGATTTTGTCACTGTTTTTGAGTTCTGTAGTCTTTTGGGTTTCCATTTTATCTTTTTGCCTACTAGGTCTCTTGTCTTCCTCTTTTCTCCAAATTTTTGGTGTTTATTTGTTGCATTTCTACTGTTTAAACTGCTCCTTCAGTTTATTGATCTTTTCCCCCCATTTTGTTAATGGTTTATTTAAAGATGTATTTTGCTTCTCAGAGCCATTTTAGCTTCATTTTAAAATTTTGGCATGATGCCTCATCATTATCATTGGCTTTATCATAGCTATTATTTTTCCCCTATTACTTGTTTCTTGACCCACTTGTTAGTTAGAATTTCAGTTTTAAATCTACATTTTGCTTTGTGTTTTTTGCTTCTGCTCCACAAATTGATTGCTATTCTTCTTATCTTATGGTCAATAGAGGATATATATTTTTAATGTTTACTTGCAAGTTTTCTTTACTTTATACATATTCTACTTTTGTAAATATTACCATGAAGTGATGAGAAATCTCTATATCTATATATTTGGTGGTTCAATTTCTCAGTTCAAAATTTTCCAAGAGTTTTTTTTTTAGGTATAGATTTACCTTTTTGTTTATCTTTCTCTTAGATTGTTCCAATTATGATGGAGAGATGTTAAGTATTTTCCTATTTTGTATTTTTATTTGCCTTTTTGCAACATAGTTGTTCTCCTTTATAAATTTGTTTTGCATATATGTTGGCTCCTTTGGTGCATATATGTTGAATATTGTTTTTGTCTACATTACTTTTCAATGTAGTGCAATGCTTTGTCTATCTCTATCTGTATTCTGAATTTTTTTGGGCTTCCTTTGAAAGAATATTTGAAACTCTTTTTTT
>CM053594.1:260490765-260552134 GCA_028646575.1 Pseudocheirus occidentalis | reverse complement strand
TAGCCTTTTTGTCTTCTGGCCTGATAAATGTGGTAACTCTGCCTCCAGTGCAGCCCATCTGCTCTCCTATAGCTGCGGCTCCCCTCCCTCTGCCCCAGGGCCTGAGCCAGTTGGGTTTCGGCCACGGGTCCCAGACTGCTGAGAAGAGCCCCGCCTGCTGCGCTGCCTGTAGCAACAGATGTGCTTTCTGTCTTGTGGAGAGTTTTGGAGCTTGAAAATCTGTTTAGCGTCCCATTTTATGAGTTTTTTAGCGTGTTTGTGTGGGAGCTGTGGTGCTTTGCTGCTTCTATCCCGCCATCTTGGCTCCGCCCCCCAATATTTGAAACTCTTAATGTTTTCTTGGATTGATGGATTCCCTGATGTATAATGCATTTCTCAGTTTGATTATTTTTCACTCTCTCTTTTATTCCTTCCTTCCTTCCTTCTTTCCTCCCTCTCTCCCTCCCTTTCTTTCTTTCTTCCTTTGTGTCTTTCCTACTTTCTTTCTTTCTTTCTTTCTTTCTTTCTTTCTTTCTTTCTTTCTTTCTTCAGATTATGGGATATTGTTTTAATATCTAGTCTGAATTATTTTTATTGGATAGTTTAGTCTATTTGTATTGAACCTTATGAAAGTGAGGTTTTTGTTTTGCTGCTTTTGTATCTCCAGGGAAATATGGACAGATAGACAGAGAGATAGATAGTTAGACAGATATTAAATATCCTTCTTCAATAAATTCACCATTTCCCCCCCTATGGTTAGTTTTGAGTAAACTACTTTGATATAGTCTGGTTCTCAGGGGCTCTCTACTTCCTCTTTTCCCTCTATTCCTGCTTATTAAGCTTTACCCTAGTTTTGAGGGTCTACTTAAATTACCTTTTTTCTTTTCTTTCTTTAGTTATGTATTTCTCCTCTTTCTTTACTTCTTTTTCTCCCTCCCATTGAAATGGTAAGTCTTTTTTTCCCTTCTTCCTTCCAGCTTCTTTTATTTATTATTAATTTTCTGGGCCTTTTCACAGTAATGTATATTTTTTGCTTTGTTCTTTTCATTTGTTCTCTTTCCCCCCTTCTTCTTCTGTTATAAAAATTTGATATCTGATTGTTGATCTATAATGTTCCTCTCCATCTAATCTCTTTATATCCCTCATGAAATTAAAACTTTTGAAGTATTTGTTTTGAAGTTTCTTTTCTAAATAATTTGTATATTAATGTATATTATGATACTGGTCTTGTTTTCTTCTTTCTTTCATTTTTTTTTTTTTGGCGGGGCGGGGGGCAGTCTTTAGTGCCTGATGTTTAGAACTATGATTTGATGAGCTAAGGGATGTGAATAGTAGTGCTATCAGAATAAAAATTATCCTGTTTTCCAAATTATACACACATACACACACATTTATTCTTTGGGGCCTTTTATTTCTCAAATAGAGAGAACTTGGGAAAGTGTCTTGTCCGTCCTCTCACTTTTCTGGTGACCCAGGATTCCTCTTTCAGTTTCTGTATCTGTATTCTCAGCACTTAGCATAGTGCTTGGCTCTCTTGTAGATATTTAATAAAGTGCTTGTTGATTGATTTCACTAAAAGTATGCCAAGGGTCTCATAATTTTAAATTGTCAGCAAACATTAATTTAGTTTTTGGTACTCCAAATGTGAAATTTGGGTCCAATAAATTGTTAAGCTAATAGAAGGAATGAACTAAATACATGTTGACATTCTTTCTATAAATGAAACTAAAAGAAATAAGACAATTGAAATGGAATGATGACTCAGTTTTTAATCAGAGAAGTGAATAAAGGATTTGTTGGAATTAATTTGATCATGTGCCCAAAGGCCAAAAGAAACATCATTTCCTTGGAACCTTGCTCATCTTTGCCTTGAAGTGCTAGTAATGAGCATAAACAAAAAAAGGGCTTATATGTTATCACAAAAAGGATGAACAAGGATCATTGAAGAGGATAAAGGAATAGGAAAATTCTATGAAGAAATTGACAAGATTTTTCAGGCCAGTCAACATATAACTTGATACTTGGAAATTTACCCATGAAAAGGATCATAGGGGATAACAGGGGAACAAATGGGGGTGAAGAAATGAAAGAAGTTAATATTTTCTAGAAAGTTCAGAAACATCAGATTGATATATCACAAATATTTTCTGAAAAAGCACTAAAAATTGTCGGACATACTGGTAACAGAATGCTCTCGTTAAAAATGAAATATCTTAGACAGGAAACACCTGGTTATAGACCTAAGGGCTATTTTTGAAAAATAAAAGCTGTCTGTTTATAAGCCGATTATCATCTGTTTAAAATGATTGTCATTATCAGGAGAAAGGAAGGGAATGTAGGGAAATAAAACTTTTATAAAATGCCTACTATGTGCCAGCAACTATGCTAAACATTTTATTGTTATTATCTCCTCACTTGATCCCCTCCCCATATAACTATGAAATAGGTGCTATAGTTTGAGGAAACTGAAGCAAACAGAGGTCATATGACTTGCCCAGGGTTATTTAACTTGTACTTGTCTGAAACTGGAGTTGAATTCCATTCTTTTTGGCTCTAGGCCAAGTTTTCTACCTACTGATTGCACCGCCATCAGCAACAAATTAGAGGTACTGTGGAGAACTGAGAAAAAATCACGGGCTCTAGAGTGAAGCTTTTAATCTTTTTGTCATCCTGAGCAAGTGATCTCACCTTTATTTTCTTAATATATAAAATGACAGACCTTGACTTTATTTGCCTCTAATATTCCTAACTCTAAATACTATAAAAGCCTAGAAGAAAGGTTAAATATGCGAAGAAGATATTGTATGCAATCAAAATAGCTCTAAAACGACCTATTTATTTAAACAATCAGTTGATGCTGGAAATCTCAGGATGTGGATAAAATAAAAAATGCTATTACTAATCAAATTAATGATCAAGTACTAAAGTTATATAATCAAGTAATAAAGTTGTCCTCAAAGTCAATGCAGTTTCAAGCTTTAATAGCTTAAACTAAGACTGGTGTCATCCTTTCAGATTTTCTTCTCACTGGGAGCACTGTCATCTCTTTCTTGTAGGAGAAGTCTTTTCCGACTTGAAGTTTCTTCACTATACTTTTAGGTAGTTGGCTCTCTTGTTGTCAGGTCTCAAGAAAAGTCCTTCCCTGCATTTACTTTTGGGACACTGTATTATAGAAGGTTAACTGACATAAAAGAATTGCTACAATGAATAAACCAAAAGTGCCAGGAAAGCACTTCATCCAGAAAACACTAGGTCTCTTCACAAACTGGAAAGTCAGGGCAAGGAATAGCAAAACTGTTTTGGTGCACAAACTCATCCAAAAACATGAAAGAAGAAGAGAATGGGAGATTATGAACAGTATTGTCTCAAGACATAAAAAGTGCTGACATGGAAAACAAATCTGTAGAAAAGTTGGTATGAGCCTCAACCAATCTAAATCATCCCAAGATTAAATGGGAAAGAGATGTGAAATGGAACCGTTTTGTTAAAATTTCTAGAACAATCTATTCTTAGCATTGAGTGGAATGAAACTACCACATTTAAATTTAACAATCTCAGGACCTGATTTTATATATTTGAAGTCGTAGAAATGGGCAATTAAGATGAAGTTAGGCTGAGCGACTGGAACTAGCCTAATACATATTGAAGAAATCCATGCTGGAAATAATGTAATTTTAAAGGTGTTCAGGGATTTAATTTTCATTGTATTGTAAAGGAGATGATTTCCCCCAAATAGAAACTATTACAGACTGTATCATTACCAACATATTTTAAAAAGTTATCAAGAAGACATAAATAATTATTGACTGATATGTTCACCTTCAAATATGTATAATATCTATAGTACAAAATTATAGAGCATGAAGTGACCTTAGAATCTATGTAGGCCAATTTCTATTCAAAATATGAATCACATCTACAGTGTTTCACATCAACAGGCTGTTGGACTCTCCTTAAAGTTTTTCTGTAATGAAGAATTCGCTTTCTTAGGAAATATATATATATACATATACATATATACGTATGTATAATCTCCTTATAATCTCCTTCTGGATAGTTGTAATTGTAATGAAGATTTTTGGCTTATATTGAGCTGAATTCTGTTCTCCTGTAATTTCTAAACATTTATTCTAGTTGTGCTGTCCAAGGCTAAACAGACTAAGTCTAGTCCTTTTTCTACATAACACCTTTTCACATATTTCTGTATGAAATTCTTCTTCCATGTGTATCCTTTCATTTATGCATATAGTGTTTACCATATGTTTAAGGTGACAAGTATTATGGGATACTTTGGTCATTTTCATAAATTTTGAGTCCTCACTGAATTTCTTAAATTGCAACCCTTTCATTACCATTGGCCCTGTGTTACCCTTTTCTGTGTCATCCCATAAGTTAAGAGATCGTAAAATAAATAGAAGAGGAAAGCCATTACCTCAAGTAGCTTATAATTTCTTTTACTGACTTCCAGATTCCTTAAGTAATTTTCGAAGTTAGCTGGCAATCTGGAAAGTGTGATATAAAACTGTAAACAGAAGCATAACTCATGAATTTTCTCATTGTTCTTCTTGTTTCACACAGTCAGCATTAAATATGACTAAAGCATTTCTACTAATGCCCAAAAGGTACAGGTATAAATAACATCTAATTTCATCTGAATTTTGCTTAGCTAAATATTCAAGACTATAAAAAGAATATTTTTGAAATATCAGTCTGTAGATTCAATTATTTCCCCGGAGGGACATATACCAAGCCTGAAACTCTCTCAAACAGGTAAATATTCCAAGTTAATTGGTTTTCTGGAATTATAATTCTTTGTTCTTTTCATTTCTCGTTTAAAAAAAGATGATCAAAATGCCATGGCAGTTTAAATATGTATCTAAGTTCCTCAGGGTTTTAACAGTCAGTTTTTTAATCTTCTGACAAGGTCTTTAAAAAATGAAGCCACATATATAAAATAATTACACTGAAATCCTACTTTATAAAAGAAGGGACAGCTGCTGTTCAAAATATGCTTCATATCCTTAGTACCAACCGCCTCATTCTGGTGGCCAAGTAGAATGAGTCATGTTTATCCTCCTAACAGCTACCCTGCACTAATGTTTATCTGAACTAATTTCCTTCCCTACTCCTTCCTTCCAGTTAAAAGGGATGCCATTGTAAATCACCACAAAAGGCAACAAAAGCCAAGAAGACCCTGAAAACATTTTCTGAATCTATTATTATGATTTTGAGAAAATGTTTTAAAATGATTCGATATTGGTATTTCTTTTTGGCCCTGGGAAAACCAAATTGACAACTTCTTATTGCTTGCTGTGTTTTATTTTATTTTTTCCTTAACACACACATTTTAAAGTTAGTATTTTTATTTAAACCTTCTGTCCTTAAAACAAGCAATGCTGGTCTTTTAATAAATAAATGATGTATTGCCACAATGAACTTAATCCAAATACATCAGGGAAAATAAGTTACACTTTTCTTTTGTCACTTAAAGGCTAAATGAGTCATTATAAACATTCTTGTTTCTTAAGGTTTTCCCTTGTTGCTGAAGACTGTTGCATTGCAGAATTCTTCTAATGGGAAAGTAGTCTGATCATGGCTTATATTCCTTTATATGGAAAAAGACGAAAGAAAGTAGTCTGGTATACAACTATACTAAACAAAGCTCTTTGGATACTGTAGCAATTCACCAAATAAGAAACATATGAAAATAATACATTGGTTCAAAGTTAACCTGAGCAGCATCTCGGAACTGTGGAGGACTGAAAATCATTACTGTTCTCCAACATTTTGGAGAATGACATTTTATTCTTTTCTTGACTCCTACAACCCTGTATTATTTCCCATTTCATCCACTGTCAAAATAATGACAATGTCAGAAGGACATTTTCATATACTATAAATGACTTCCTGAATTTCATGCCTTGAAAAGTACATGAGCATCTCAGGAGCTAAAGTGGAGATATGAACGTATGGTCATTATGAAGCTATGGCAGATGGCAGATAACAAGAGGGTGATTAATAGCCCTCCCATGATGTGCATATGAGTTTTAAGACTAGGAACCAATTACAGACTTCAAGTAAAAAAAAGTTGTTTTTTTTCTTTTTAATGAGATGGACACTGGCCAATTGTCTTTCACATCTGCAGAATATGTGATACGAAGAAAGAAACATAGAAGTAAGATATATTTTGAGTGTGTACAAGAAAGAATTCTTTGATCTTAAAAATGACAAACCACATGGGGAATACATAAAGGATTTTTGCTTTCATAACTTCTTAAAGTAAGAACTCCTTCCTTCAAGAGATCTGCAAGTATGTTTGATTTGGTTGAGTCCTGTGAGACATAAAGAATTAAAGTGAATGACCATGGTGACTAAGGTGGTAAGAATAAGGGGCAGGACTTGAGCCCTAATCTTCTTGGTTTCAATATGCTGGGCTGTTTGTAAGTAAATCTAGATTGTCAAGAAATGCTAGCTGAATTGAAAAAAAATGAATAAATTATGTATTATAATTATAAGATACTTCACTAGTGCAAAGTAATTAGCAGAGAAGGTAGCAATTTGCATTGATAGCTGGAATTTCCTCACTTGAGAATTCCTCTTCTAGGTTGTTCATCTGAAATGAAGGGATTAGACTGGAAGGTATATAAGACTCTTTATGGTTCTATACCTACAATCTTATGATGATAATAATCCTCATTATAAGGCACTGCAAAAGAAATAGTCACTCACCTGCCTATAGATTCTATATGTATGTATGCATATACAAATACATATATTACATACATACATGCATGCATATACAAATACACACACACACACATACACACATATATACAGTGCTTCCTTTCCCTATGCCCAGAGTCTTTCTCTATGAACACAAGACTAAAATATTGGGCAGATATCAGTGCTGGAAAATTCAGTGTAGGAAATTCTGGTTGATTTAATTTAGGAATTTTAAGAGAACTACTATCCTTTCTTCATCCTAGACTAAATACAATTAAGTCAGTTTCTAATTTCTTCCATCATTCAGTAAGTCATTCAACAAACACTGAACACTTACTTGGTGTAAGGTATAGTGCTTCAGTAAACTAGAAGCATTTGAGTGACATTACAGGCACATTCAAGAAATTAAGACAAAGTAGGGAAATTGGTTTTAAGTCTTTTAGAGATAATTTATTCTCAATGTTGAGAAAAGGGTCATCTGATAAATGGTATTTTTCTCCCAAATAATACATAGTTGATCACTTCATACTACATGTAAGCTTTTGTTTTTTCCAACAGTTTCTTCCCCCCCCCCCCTTTATAATAGGGATATTTTAGTTTCTTTCTTCTCTGACTTGCATTAATACATAACACCCCTAGTTACTAGTGCATCTCAAAATCACACTACATATACATCTCTGCTTCCCTCCCCACCTCCTCCCAGTAATCTCTAAGGTCCTTGAGGGCAGGAACTGCTTTCACTTTTCTCTTTGTATATACTCAGTAACTATCATTGTTCTTAGTCTACAATATGTCTGTTGTCAACAGTATGAAAAAGGTAAAAAAAATGAACACAAGTTTGCTCCTGGTTTCTGTCTAAAATGACAGCACTCTTATGGCAATAATATCCAATATTTGTCCTTTTAGAAATTATCATTATAATTTGAGCAGGATAATAACATAAACCATTCAAAAATGTTGTAACAGCTACTAGAACTCAAAAGAACTTTAAAAATTTTGTTGTTCAGTTCTTTCAGTCATATCCAATGCTTTGTGACCCAATTTGGGGTTTTCTTGGCAAAGTGGTTTTCCATTTCCTACTCCAGTTCATTTTACAGATGAGAAAACTGAGGCAAACAGGGTTAAGTAATTTGTCCAGGGTCACATACTTGTAGTTATCTGAGGTCAGTTTTGAACTCAGGAAGATAAGTCTTCCTGACTCCAGGCCCTGTACTCTGTTTACTGTGCCACCAAATGCCCACAAGTTTTAAATATTGTGGCAGTAAGAGGAATGATTAATAAGTGCATTGCTTATAATAATTGCTTGCTGATTGATATCACACCCTTCAGTCATTAATAAATAATGATTAGTCTAGTTTTCTAGTTGTCTTATGAATGTAACTTTTGCCCAGTGATTGTGTATGACTGTTACTAGAGAGACTGATATTGGTGGATCACTTGAAATAAGTATTTCTGAGCTTATGTGGGCTAAGTTGATTGGATGTCCCCACTAAGCTTGACATTTGTATGGGGATCCCCTTGGAGTTGAAGGTCATTAGATTACCTAAAGAGAGGTAAATCAGCCAAGGTCAAGAGGATTTCATGTCCAAGACTATGTCTATCAGAGTGGGAATAGGTGCATGAGTAATGCCTACATTTTGATCCTAGGCAAAATAGAACTGTTCTTAATAACAACAATAATAATATGTCATGTTTTAACAAGATTCTAAGCTCTTTCAGGGCAAGTATAATGTAATTTGATTCCTAGAGTGGCCCACATGTGGTGCCAAGCGCACTAATGCATGCACCCCCTCTATGGCAAAGGGAGGCAGGGTAGAGCCTTGGAAGTCATTAGGACCCAAAGAAATCAGTCAGGGCAACAAGGTTGGGATAATAACTACACACCTAGCTACCTGTAAAAATGTAAAAATTTCTGCGCCACAATAGGAGCACTAGAGAGCATTAGCAAAGCCTAAAGCACAAGAGGTGCTTCATTTATAAAGGGTTCCCACTTGAGCTAAATCCTGTAACACACCGGAGATAGCCACTTGCTGAAGAACTATCATTGTACTTGAAGAATTGTATTCAGGGAGCCCCACTGGTATGTAAGTAGGGGCAAGGAATTGGGTTGGGGAGGAATTGTTCATTTGGATGAGAAAAGGTTACAGGACTTGGAATGTTTAGTTATATTTCTCTATAGCAACAATATTTAGGTGATTGTTCTCTGACCTTTCTTAATTCTACTACTCTAAGATGTATTACTGGAGACAGAGAGCTTAGTCTTGGATCTGGGCTTAACTACTCAATCTGTGTGTTATCTTTGACACATCATTTAGTTTTTTTAAAGCCTTGCGTGTGGGGCAATTAGGAGACGCAGTGGATAGAGTGAGCAGGCCTGGAGTTAAGAGGACCTGAGTTCAAATTCAACTTCAGACACTTGCTAGCTATGTGACCCTGGGTAAGTTAAGTTAACCCTGTTTGCCTCAATTTCCTCATCTGTAAAATGAGCTGAGGAAGAAAATGACAAACTACTCTAGTATCTTTGCAAAACACAAAACAAAACCTGAATGGGGTCGTGAAGAGTTGGATGCAACTGAAATGTGTAAAATGAGGAGGTTGGGCTAGGATCATAGAATTGGGGATCTTAAACTTCATCTATCCAACCCCCTCATTCGCCATATCATGAAACTGAATCCCAGAAGTATTAAGGGATTGCTCCCCCTGGTGGTAAACAGCAGGGTTAGAATTCAGCCCCTGCTACCTCACTTTCTACAACCCTTTCATTGACTCAGATTGATTTCTCTGGTCTCTCCTAGCTCTAACTTTATTACTGAATGAGTGACCAGATGATCTCTAAGCTGCTTTCCAGTTCAAAACCCAATGATCCTATTATCTTTCAAATCTGAGCAGATTATTTGGATGCCCACATATCTCTTGAGTCAGCTTTAAGCTTAGGCTGATGAATAATTCCATGGGGAGGAAAAGCAAGGAAGTAAAACAATATTTGCACAGTTAAACTCTGTGAAATGCGTCAGCTTGTTCACAAGAGAGACCTGTCTGTCTAAATTGTGCAAATGAATTTAATTCATGTTTAAAGGGCTTCCATTTAAATCCTTCTTTATCCCTAAAGCAAGTTAAAATTACCACAGACATTTGGGGAATTTGAAATGTAAAATCCCTCTTAAAGTGAATTCCTGTTTGTAAGGAGAGAACCACACAACCACACAAATCAGACACATGGACCATTAGAGCTGAGTTTATCCTGTTCCGTTGCCTTCTTTTTTTTTCCACTTGTTTTGTTTTTTTGGTGATGAATTCTGGGCCCAGAGGAATTAAGTGACTTGTCCAAGGTCACATGGCTAAGAAACAGAAGAGAGAAGAATGAAATTAAGATCTTCTGACTCCTGTTTCCTTCTCTGTGATTATTTCTTTGTTTTTCCTCTTCCCCTTGAAATAATGTCTCAGACATAAGGAAATCACCCTAGAGAAAAACCTGTGGAGAAAAAGAAGATGGGACAGACATACATTTAAAATGTGTCACCAGGATCTTACTTTTTAATGATGCAACTGCAAATGATTGTAGGTTTGTAATTAGGAAGGCGAACAGATGGCAGAGACTTCATTTAAAGTGTTCATTAAAATAACCTACCCTGCCAAGTTACTGTTCCCTACTATGTATGTGGCTGTTGCTCAGTTGAAATACATTACACACCAAGCTGAGACTTAGGAAAAGATCATGGCAAGAGGGAATTTGCTAAAACTCTTTTCAAATTGCCTGCCAATTTCCTGATTTGTTCATTGTGACACCTCAGATTTAGTTGCAGAACAAAATTCTTTGGAAATTCGTCATTAAGTGAACCTGGCCTTTTAGTAATGCAGTGTGCTGGTGTGCTGGCAAGCTAACTGGGGCACTGATTCTCAGGTTAAGAGACCTATTCCTGACTCCATAGCAGTTGGTTTGGTGTTGGGTATGTTACCTTTTTCTTCCTCCAAGAAAAAAGTAGCTCCTAAAATAACCAGGATAATTTTGTAGGATGAGAGAGTTCATCAAAATACTCAAAAGTATTGGCACAAAATTTACCAACAACCTCAATATTTGATTGGTCATCAAGAGATCTAAGCCAAACTGATTCATTTTATCGTATGGAGAGACAGGGACTGGACCAGTGATGTCTAAGGAAGCCCAGGTGAAAACCTTCCCTTTACCACTGCAGATCAGTACCTTGTCTGCGGCCCAGTCTTATAGACTAGGCTAGCTATGATTTCTGCCTGGGGCATGAAAAGCTAGATGGCCAGGCTGACACAAACAGTATGTATCAGGGACAGCATTTGAACCCTAAACTTCTTGACTTGAACAGATTTTTATCTCATTTGGTCATCACAACTGAGAGGTAGGTGCTATTATTAGTCCTAATTTTATAGTTGATGAATTTCAGCCCAACATAGATTAAATGACTTTCCTACAGTCACACAGTAAGTAGATGTCAGAGGCTGGATTTGAACTTATGTTTTCCTGACTCCATTCTATAGTAAAGGCCTTAAATGATCAAACTTTCAGACTTTACTTAATGACCTTTAATCAAGACCAGTGCACCTAGAGGTTGTTTTTCCCTATTCTTCTATAATTCTTATTATTAGAACATTAATTCCTTGCATCACACTGAAAGCTGCCTCTGCTACTTCTACCCACTGTTCCTAGTCCTGTCTTCAGAAGGACAAGAAAGACAATTAAATTCCTCTTCCCCATGATAGCCTTTTGAATACTTGAAGACAATTATAACCTCTTCCTCTCCCCACATTCAGCCCAATCCCAATTCTTTTCTTCTACGGAGTAAATGTCTGGAATACTTTCTGTATGGTGTTGTCTCTATTTCGTTGTCTCTACAAATATGTCTCTATTTTTCTCATTTTCCTGATGATCCTCTTCCAGACACACTCTAGCTTGTCAATGTGCTTACTAAACTGTGGTACCCAGAACCAAATAGCATATTTTACCTGTGGTCTCATCCTAGAATACAGGGTGACAAGAGCCCCTATCATTTTGCTCATTACGCTTCTATTAATGGAGGCTGGGATTGCATTTACTTTTGGCTGTCATGTCACATAACGAGCTGTAAAAACAATGAAACCTCACATTCATTTTCACATGAGCTATTCTCTAAACAATTCTATTCCTTCTTGTAATTAGGAAGTTGCTTTAAAAATAACAACTTGCAATACTTTTATTTATCCCGTTAAATTTCTGTTTATGAAATTTTACCCATATTTCTAGCCTAATGAGATCTTTTAGAATCCTAATTCCTTCATGCACTAATTAATGATGATGATGATGATGATGATGATGATGATAGTCAACATGTATGCAGTGCTTGAAGGTTTACAAAGGGATTTACGTGTTTGGCTACATCTCATTGGATCCGCACAACAGCTCCATGAGATAAGTGCTGTCATTTTATAGTATTACCATTTTACAGATTAGGAAGCTGGGACCAAAAGGAATGACTTATCCAATTTCAGGCAGTCTGTTGTGGGATTCAAACTCAGATCTTCATAGAGCTCTATAGGTAACATTATTCTGACTCTAGGACCTGACTTGTTAGATATCTTCCCAACCTCATTTTGTCCATGGATGGAATAAATAGGGTATTGATACCTTCATCCAAGTCATTCATTAAAATGTTGAACAGACTACTGATAAGTATAGATTTCTAGGACATTCCACTGTAGAATCCCTTTGAATCTATCTAATAACCATTTCTCCCTGAAACCAATGGATAAACTAGTTCTATTCTGGTAAATATTTTTGTTAACATCTTGCCCAGAAGGATATCATTTAATAGTTTGTCAAATGCCAGAAATACTTCATGGGCAGCATTCTCTCTGATCTTATACTCTAGTAGACATTAAAAAAAGGGATGAAGAAAGTCTGACATGACGTGCTCTGAATGAAGCCCTGGCACCTCAAAAATGATCACGGCTCAATGAGTGCTCACAAACTATCTCATTAACGTCTTGTAGAATTTTGCCAGAGATTTGAAGTCAAACTTACAATCCCATCTATAGCTTGAAAAACTATTCTTCCTTCTCCTTTTTTTGAAAATCACTATAGTAATTGCCTACCTCCAGTTCCATTCTCCACAATATGTCAAAGATCATTGATAAATCAGTAATCACAATCACATCTTCTAGTTCTATTAATATCATGGCATGTGTTGTTCACCCAGACCTTGTTTATGTGCTAACTTTTGTATCCACTGTTGTTGCATTTTAATTCACTGTTAATTATTTTGTTTCTTCTCCTTCCCAGCCTAAAGATCATTATCCTTGGTAGAGAAAATGGAATGTCAAAGAGTTAGTTTTGCCATCTTTCACCAGTACGTTATCTTCATTGCGTCACTATCTTTGATATTCCTCTTGCCCTTAACATAGTTACAAAACTCCCCCCTCCCCATATTTTGTTTTTAACATTTATCTTCCTCAGTGCTTTAAACTTTCTGACATGATTCTTGCAGGATTGAATTAGTCCTTGTGCTTGGCCATAGTGGCCTTCCATAGTTACCTTGTGTTTCTAATTACCTTCCTTTTTCTGCCCTTGAAAAATCTGAGTTGGTTAATAAATGTCCTGTGCAGTCATGTCTGCTTATTTACATATTTTCCTTCTTTCTTATTCATTAAAATAGTTTTTTATGGCATCAAAATTTTGTTCTTGAGAACATCTAATTTCTTTTGAAGCAATAGCTATGTAGAATCTTGTATCATGGGATGCTATATTTTTGTTTTCTCCATAATTCTTTCAACGCTGCGCTTTTAAAAGTCTAACATGTACAGCAGACTATGTCCAACATAGTCTTTATCTGTCATGGCCTAGTTTCTTTTAATGCCTTTTGCATCCTTTGGTTCTAAAATTTTAAACTCAAGCAAAATACTTTTATAGTTAACTCAAGGTGTCAGGTCTACGATCAATCAATTTAGGCTCTTCCTCTTTATCTGTCATGAAGTAGTGTATGATGGATAGATGGCCAGAGTTGGGGAAACCTGAGACAAATATAAAAAAAAGAAAATCTTTTGACCATGCAGTGCCCCCCCCAAACAACTCTCTAAGACTGAAAATGTAATAGGCAAGTTACACATTTGAACTGTTGGAAGATTCCCCATACTTATGAAATCATAGATCTAGATTCACAGAAATCAGTTGTTAGTATTAAGACATGATGTGATCACTTCCCAACAAATTTCTGTCATTTAGGAAAACTTGGCCACTCTTTATTTGTCAGAATTGGGTACAGAATAGCGACTCCCTTTTTCGATTCCTTAGTAGCATGAAGTTTCAAGAACAAAAGTATCATGGCTCATTTCCGACATTGATTTTTGCTTGTTTTTGTATCAGTCTCTGGCACACAATAGGTATCTAATAAATGCTTATTGGCTTAATGAATACATACATGTATATATAAATATGCGGCATATACATGTGTAGAATATATGTGGAGAGAGACAAAAAGAGAGAGAAAGAGAGAGACAGAGACAGAGAGAGAGAAAGAGAGAGAGAGAGGAGATTTGATAGCATCACTGTGCCACTTACTAGAATACTGTTGAAAGAGGCAGTGAATTTAAGTTGGTGGTTAATTGTGCCACTCTGATTATTGACTCTATTCCATAGGATCAATGGCAAGAATTGAAAAAGTAGTTTTGTTAAAGTGGTGGCAGGAATTTTGAAAACTTTATTTTTTTTCCCTTTCCTTCAGAGTGTCTATGTCTGCTTCCTACCCCTCAATCCTCTGCCTAAATTGATTGATTGTAGATGTGACACCTGACTGTAGATGTGACACCTTGAGTTAACTATAAAGGTATTTTGCTTGAGTTGAAAATTTTAGAACCAAACTTTACCCAGGATGCAAAAGGTATTAAAAGAAACTAGGCCAGAAAAGTTCATCAAGATTTGTCTGTAGTTTATAGACCCAAATTTGGCAGAACATAATCTATAGTAGGTCCCTGAAGGTTTTTGCCATCCCTAGTCTCTAAATTTACAGTAAAAATTTGGAAAATGCTTGAAGTACTTAAGTACTTTATGCAGCTATTTGACTTTTTGCAAAAATCATACCTATTTCTAAGGTTGAACAATCTGAAATTAAAAAAAAAGATAGGCTATAACCAAGAATAGTTCTGCATTCCTCCCTACAATAAGAGAAAAAGGGGTGACAGTGGAATCTATCTATTCTGCTTTCTGAGAAATACATGTATCCTGAAGAATAGTCTGGTTTAGGTTTGTTTGTTTGTGTTTTGGTCCTCTTACTTGCTGCTATTTCTTTAGAAGGATAATTTTGTGCTGCTTTCCTTGTAATGAAGCCTTTAAAATTGTATTATTCCCTGCCTCTACCCCTTTTTTCCTTCTGGGCCCTCTTGATTTTTTTAGAGCAGAGTGGTTCATAATTCATTTGTTTTATCTACCTAATCTGGAACTCTAACACACTTCTTCAGCAATGGTCCAATGGAATACAAGGAAAGGGATTGTATTTTTGTTCATAGATTTTTTTTTCACTCCAAGAAGCAGCCTCTATTTGTATTTCCAATAGTCTGTCTGTCTGTCTCTTTCTCCCCTCTTTCATGAACCTTAGTTCTACTAACTTCCCTGATTGTTTTACTCTACCTCATTAGTACGTGATTTACTACTAGAAGCTGTTAAAACTAAGTTCTTAATGCAAGGTGGTTAATCAATTAAGCTAATTCTTATTTTGACATATATTGAGTATTAAAAGTCAAAAGACCTGAATTCTTGTGCCAGATCCACTACGAACCAGTTTATAATCTTTAATATTTTTAAAAAGTTATCTCTGAACTGGAGGTGGCATTGGATCTTTTAGATTCCAAGCCAGGCCAGGTCAGGGAGTGAGTAGAAGTGCTTCATGCCCCATTCCAAAGAAGTTCCAATTTAGTTTGTATCCCTGAATCAAAGATATCCTGCCTGCTTCAGAAACAAAAGTCTCTTTATTTATTCAGTTTAAAACATTTGGACTTGTTTGAACATCCTCTTTATTTAGGCTTATTAATTCCATAATTGTCTGTGAGTTAATTTTCCCCCAAAATAATGTAGATGAGAGACAGAGTGGCTTAGTAAATAGACAACTGAATTTGAAGTTAAAAAAGGTTCAGATTTTATCTCTTATCCACAACCCATGTGTGACTACGGATAAATAATATAACCCCAATAGCCCTAGGGATTTCTCTAAAATCCTGAACCATGTAGGTAAGTTACCAATCTGAAGTTGTGGAGTTTCCATACTCATTTTAAAAAATAAACTGAATATCTCATCACCATGTAGACTGACCCAGCTTTTAATACTACACACCTTCCCTCCCACACTTGTGTTTCATCTCTAGAGGGCTGGAGGGGAGAGCAAGTCTTCTTTTATAAAGGATTATGAACTGTCCAGTGACTGTGCTTAACTGGATGCTTCTTGGTTTCTCCTTCCCAGCCCCAGCCCAACCCCTGCACTTTCAGATTTCCTTTGCATATTATGTTCCCAGATCAGATTGTAAACAACCTGAGGGGAGAGACTGTCTTAACTGTTTTATCCCTTCCCCTACCCATACCCCCTCCCTCTCTCTCTCTCTCTCTCTCTTTCTCTCTCACTCACACACACACACACACACACACACACTCTGTCTCTCTCTCTCTCTCTCTCTCTCTCTCTCTCTCTCTCTCTCTCTCTCTCTCTCTCTCTCTTGTTCACACACATACATACATACACACACACACACACAGAGTTCCTGGCACATAGTAAGCACTTAATAAACATTAATTGAATTGAATTCAAATTGTTACCTATATTAATGAAACAAGTCTAAACCATGATCAATACATATTATACTTAATTTACAAATCTATTTTTAAGGAAAGACATTTGTGAGTGTGAGTTATTGGGTGCCATCTGCAAAATGCACTATTGCTTAAAATGCCGAGTTCAGAAGACTCTTGAAATATACATATATAAAGGAAGACTATGTCCATGGAAGGAATCTCACTAACAAGTGAAAAAATAATTTAGTTGACCTACATGTATACCCAATCAATATGTGAATACACATTCAACTCAAAAAATATCTATTTTTATCTATCCTCAACAATATTATAATTAACAACCAACAATACTTTCACTAATGGTTCTTAGGCATAGGATAGATGACAAGTTATCTTCCACCTCTCTATCTAGCCAGTGTAGTAGTCTTGGGAGAGGGTGATAACAAATGTTTTAGGTTGAACATATGGAGGAGACATTTGTTTCTGAAGTGGGCTGGATATCTTTGATTCAGGGATAAAAACTAGAATTAGAACTTCTTTGGAACAGGATATGAAGCACTTCTATACACTCTCTTGATTTGGCATGGCTTGGAATCTAAAAGATTCAATGTCACCTCCAGCTCAGAGATGACTTTTTAAATTTGCTAAAGACAAAATAGTTAGTAGTTGGTCTGGGACTAGAATTCAGGTCTCCTGACTTGTAATCCAATATTTTTCTTTGTTTTTTATAATATGAGAATCTGATTATAATATTTCATAAATATATTACATTCAAATTAAACTCTCACAATTTGAGACAATTCTAAAGATAACCAAAAGACTATATGAGACTCTTAAGGACAAGGCCATGCATCTGAAATTTTAGCAGGTTAATCCACATTTTCTTTCCTTTATGAAGCCTAAATAAAGAGGATTTTCAAACAAGCCCTAAAAATGTCTTCAAATAACAAGGACAACTAAAAATGTCACCAAATGAAGAAAGATGAATTTCAATCCAGCACCAGATGCCCTGGGGGAACTAGTTCCAAGAAAGAAATAATATAAACCAAATACAAGAAAAAGCATGGCACTTTCATTCATATATGCACATATGCTATTTGCTGAATTAGGTGTAAGGAATGGCTTTGAGTTTTCAAGACAGGAATTAACTGTAGAGCATGGCAATTAACTTAAATCAATCAATACTCATCATTTTCTTTTATCTCTAATATCTTTTAACAGTAGGTATGAAACAATGTCAATGACTTATTTGTACTTCCTTGCTCTAGAAACAAGGAAACATGTTGCATTTACAAAATACACATTCAGTTTGCCCATTTAGGGGTCAGTGTTACACAAATCCTTCACAAAATGCCTACTTCAGTGCCTCATTGAGGCAGAAAGATACCCATGGAGAGAAATTGGTTACCCAGTCACACCTGTTTCTGATCACAGCTATTGGTGAAGACTATATATTAAGATGTGTAAGTGGTAGGACCTGTTTCAGTGAAGGAAATGTTTTTGTCATTGGAATCATGTCTTTGAAGTATATGTAATATAAATCAAATTTCTTAATTTGTTTGAGAATGTAAGAAAAGGTTTTTTTTAATTTTAAATTTCTCCCTTCATATTTTCATATTTAAAATAATCTTTTTAAAGAATAAATATTATTTGGGATGGTAGATAAATACTCTTTTGGTATAAGAACAGTGACGTATGAAACTTATCTTTTTCTTTGCTCTTTAATTACTAAAAAAGCATTCCCCTTGAAGCAAATAATATGGAATATTATATATGTAATATATGTAAAAATAACATATATTGAAAAATACTATGCAATATATGTTTTCATAGAATGTTTTTTAAATTTTATTTTAAACTTTTAAAGTAAAACAAGCATTTCCATAACATGGTACAATAAAAAAGATGATTACATCTGAAACTGTAAATCTACTATGTACAACTTGCTATTCCTTTCAAATATACAACAAAATTATCATGTAAATTTCTTATTTTTTCCTTCCCCTCCCTGCCCTAGAGATGGCTACTATTAGACATAAATAGATGTATGTAAGTTCTTTCTCTGGACACAGAAAGCACCTTTCTTCATGTGTTTTTTTATAGTTTATTTGGGTATTTATAATAGTCAAAATAACTTATTCACTCAAAAGCATTCTTAAATAAAGTTCTGCTCATTTATCATTCATTATTCTGTGCAAGTCTTTCCATGTTTTTCCTAAAATCACTGAACTCATCATTTCTTATAGCACAGCAGTATTCTATCATCATCATCTATCATATACCACAAGTTGTTATGAGTGTTATATTATATACCACACAAAAATTGTATAACAAAACATTCAGTTCATTTATTCCATGGAACGTTGACTATCATTAGGAAGAGAAATACCAAGGTCTTAATACAGGTCAAAGACTTCAAATTCCTTGTATTTGTGAGCTCATTGATGTGGCCACTTTTTCTAGTGATACAGATGGCAACCTATCCTTGCATGCTCATCCTAGATTATTTTTGTCTATTTTCTCCCATAAATGTGCCCTAGAGGGGCCACATAATATACTGGAGGTCTCCTTTTTTCTTTGATGTTGCATGGATAATAAAGGAGCAAAAATATCATTGATTATCTTCACTTTTAGTACAAGACTTTTCTTTTTCCTACTAAATTGTCATCACTAGCTTGGGAGCTCATAAGGGGTCTTTTGCCTCCTTTGTATCCCTAATGCTTATCAGAGTGCCTACCACATAGTAGGCACTTAATTAAAAAATATTTTTAGCTCCAAATTTTCTCTCTCTTTCTACTATCATCCCACCCATCAAGAAGGCCAGAAACACTATATATATATATATATATATATATATATATATTATACATATGAAATCATGCAAAATTTTCCCATATTAGCCATGTTGCCAAAAAAGGAATTAAAAAATACTTCAATCTTCATTCAAAGTTAATCAATTCTATCTCTGGAGGTGAATGACATTTTTCATCATGAGTCTTTTGGAACTATTGTGGATCGTTGCATTGATCAGAAAAGCTAAGTCTTTCACAGTTGATCATCATTACAATACTGCTGTTATTATGTACAATATTCTACTAGTTCTGCTCACTTCATTTTGCATTGACTCAGATAAATCTTTCAATCATCATTTCTAATAGCATTATGGCATTCCATCACAAGCATACGTCCCACCTTGTTCAACAGTTCCCTAATTGATGGGCATCTACTTGCTTTCCAGTTCTTTGCCACCACAAAAAGAACTGTAAATATTGTTATAAATACTTTTGTACATACAGATCCTTTTCATTTTTCTTTGATCTCTTTGGGATACAGACATAGCAGTGGTATTGCAGGGTCAATGTGTATGCAAGGTGTTATAGCCCTTTGCGTGTAGTTCCAAATTATTCTCCATATACATATAATTTCTTTACCATCACCACCTCCCCATCTACCATCCTCCTACTCCATTGTACAGATATTAACACAGACTCACTTCTTTACTTGATGTTTTGCCTTTGAAGCTGATCCCATAATTCCAAGAATATAAGAACTTTCTCTTTAGAAGGTCAAGGCTAGACCCCAGGATCAACATCATATCTTTCTAAATTACCTACCTTTTTTTTCTTTTTGGAGGGGTAAGTCAGGGAAATTGGGGTTAAGTGACTTGCCCAAGGTCACATGGCTACTAAGTGTTATGTCTCTGAGGCCAGATTTAAACCCAGTTTCTCCTGACTCCAGAACAGTTGTTCTATTCACTGTGCCACCTAGTCACCCAACTAAATTACCTACCTTGCTCTCCTTCGAGTTACAGTTAGAAATGACTTCATCAGGTCTCTCATTTTCCAGATGTTTTTAGTCAAACTCTTTTATTCTTTAAGGTGAGGGTTACCAAAGTTAATTGTCATGCCTAAGGTTCCAGAGCTAGTTATTATATAAGGTGGGATGGAACTTGGATCTCCTGATTCCTAGTCCATCATTCTTCATATTGCATGTCAAATCAAGAAGAATTTGTTAAATATTTACTATGTTCCAGGGACTTTGCTAAACACTAGAAATATGAGGAAAACAAAAAAAAAGCAGACTACAACGCTGTCAAGCACAATTTCAGGAACAATAACATTTGGTGCCAGATGAGGATATTACAAGGTGGGCAATATTTTTGTAAATGCATCATATCTTCAAACTTTAGGTCCTGTGAGCCTGGTATTAAAAACACCTGGTCACATTCCTATTTCTGACATATATTGTTTGAGTAGTCTTGAGCAAGTCAATTAATATCTTAGTGCTCCCTACAGTTCTTTCATACTTTAAGTTGTGAAGAATATGCTAATCTGTATCTGGGGAGGGTGAATACTCCACTTTTGTGAATTATTTTTAGCCTGAATTATTCGGAGGAAGTACAGTATAAAGAACAATTGAGGACCTAGGTTCAAATGTTGCCTCTGCCACTTACAACCTATATGACCTCTGAACTTAAGTTTTCTCATCAATAAAATGAAAGGGTTGGACTAGATGGCTTTTAAGCCACTCTCTAGTTCCAGGTCTCTGATCCTATGATTTGTATCAGTGATGAGAGTTTCCACATTCAGGTTCCCTAAAGCAGTTCAATAATGAGTTTGAAATGTCTTCCTCCCCTAAATATGGAAGACTGCTAGATAGATAAGAATATCTCTGTGTCTGGCCAGAAAGTGAAAAATGCTTAAATCTACACAACATGTGCAAGTGTACATGTGCACATACACACACACACACACACACACACACACACACACACTTTACACTACCCTTTTCATAGTGGGTCTAAACTGTCAGGTTGATTTTAAAGCAATCTCCATTAACTTCCATTTCACTTTAGAAATACACAAAACCCCACAGTTACAGTAATATCCAGATATCTCTGATTTCTTTTATGAATAGTTCCTTCTTGATCTCTAGTGCTCTACCCTCCAAATTTCAAATAGAATCCTAGCAAAGTAAACCCAAAAATAATTCAATGTGAACAAATTGGATTTATATCAGGGGCGTAAGTGATGGAATCCTAATAAAGCTGTCCCTAGCCCCAATATTCTAATTTTATTATAGGCCTGGCCCCACTGAACAAGAGGCCCACTGTACCTACCTAACTCCCTCATCCAATATCCTAACTTCTCCATACATGCCTCACTGCTTGCTGGAACAACAGGTGTGTCCCTGAACTTTTAGTTCCCACAGAAACAGTAGGTGTGTCCATGTGATGGGAACTTAGCTACTGCCTCTACATGGTCACTGCCCCTACACCCATTCCCACAGAAACAGGTGTGTTCTTGCATTAATCACAATCACATCATCCATCTAGCAGCCCAGAAGAGGACCACAATGACTAACTATCTGTCTTAACCAGATAAGACTACAATAGCTAGCCAGTTGGAGGGCAGAATGACCAGAATGTTTTACCACTGAACCATAGATGGGATCCCTCCTCCATTATGTAATCCCTTAAGAAAGTCCTCCTGCCTTTTTAATATTAATGATATTCCTGTATTCTATGTAAATTTCTGTTATATAATTGCATAAATTCCTTTTTAAAATCCATCTTGCTCTCTAAAGTTGCCGGTTCCTCTTGGAACTTAGTCTGCTTCATGAGAGATGTCAATCTCAATAAATGCCTATACGTGGATTAGATGTGGTCTGACTCTGAATTCTTTGAGACAGTTCCACCACAATACAACATGAAACCATAACAGTTTTGGGGTAGGCAGAGCCCCCCACATCAACAATTTTTGGCATCCCTGGGTTTAAACCACAACATAAGGATGGTTCAAAATTAGGAAAACAATTGGCATAATTAATCATAGAAACAAAAACAATATAAAAAGCACATGATTTTTTTCAGTAAGTTTAGGAAAAACTTTATAACAAAATAAACAACATTTAAGTTAAAAACAACTGAAAAAGAACAGATAAGGAAGTGTCCTTCAAATGTACACATATACAATTAAGATCTAGCATTATTGGCAGTGGAGAAACACCGAAAGATTTCCCAGTATAGGTAGTGATAAAGCAAGGACATTCCTTCTTTTCCCCAGAAATGCTAACTATAGCAAAAGATGAGGACAAAATTAAAAGTGTATGTATCATCAAAGAAAAGACACAATTCTTCTCATTTGTAGATGACATAATTATATACTCACAAAACCCCAAAGAATAAGTGAAGATGATTAATAGCTTCAAAAAATTGTAGGATACAAGAGAAATCTACACAGAAACAATTAGCATTTCTGTCATACTATAATAATTAAAATACTAATGAAAACTGAAGGGACAATAATAAAAATCCCATTCAAGAGAAGTAGAAAATTCATAAAATAACAGGGAATTAATCCATCAAATGTTATGAAAGATGTATATACATTTATCCTCAAATTTTTAACAAAATAATATAATCTAAAATAACTGGAGAAGTTATCTGCTCACTGTTGGACCATGCTAATAACACATACACACATATCTACACACATACACGCACACATGTGTTTGCATCTAATGGCAATCATCTTGAAGGGAGAGGAGAGGGAAGAGAAGAAAAAATAAGAAAAAGTTACATGACATTATATATTTAAAAGGAACAGCAAGTTATACATGAAAGGTTTGTAGTTTCATGTGCAATCATCCTTTTCTATTATGCTTTGTTATGGAAATGTTTGTTTTATTTTTTAATTTAGAATAAAAATGTTAAAAGTCTAGGAAGAAAAGATAGATATCCATGTGGAATTATTAAAGAAAAACAAATAAACTGTTCATATCTGTTAACCCTGTAATTGAACTATAAGTCATAAACCACAAAAAAGTATAGAAACAGAAGTCCAAAATATTGATAGCAAAATTCTTTATGTTAGAAATAATCTGGAAACAAAGTAGATTGTCACTAACTGATAAAAGACTGAAAAAATAATGTATCATGCATATAATGAAATATTCTTGTCCTGTAAGAAATGACATATATATATATATACATATACATATATAAATATATACTTATATATCTATAATTCAGGTGGAAGTTTGCAGATATGTCTGAACTGATGCAGAGTAAAATATGTACAACCAAAATAACAGTTTATTCAAAGCTACAAAAGTGTCAATTTTTTTTATTTTAAAATTTTATTTGGAAGGTTTTAATAACTCCTGTACTCAAGATTTAGTCAATATATTATTGAATTGTTCTGGATATTTAAAGTTCAACAAAGAAGGCTTTAAAGTAACTGACACAGTATACAAAGTCAGGTTGATTATAAAATAGCAACTGAGCTATATTCTTGACAGCAGGAACTAGCAAAAGGAATTCTGTGTAAAAATAAAACAAAGCATTTTAATTTAACATTTATTAAGAACTTGCTACACGCATACTTTCAACATTATGCACCTACAATATGCAAAGCATTGTGCTAAGCACTGACATTATCTTATTGAATTTATAGTCTAGTAGTAACAAAGAAAAATATATTTATTGCACTTAACCATGTAAGATATATGATAGTTCCATTCAAGTCATAAATTAGTCCATGACTAGGTACAACGTAACGTACATCTCAATTAAACTAAATGTTAATTTTTAAAAAAAGAATATGTAATAATTAACAAAGCCACAACCGTAAGGAAGTTACTGTGAATAATTGGATATCTAATGACAATCTGAAAGAACAGATAAAAAAAGTAACATGACTAAGAAATGGTGGGATATTAGAACAATGCATTGTATACATTGACAAATGTAGTAACTTTATTGTTTTTGTTTTTGTTGTTTTGGTTAGGACAATGATTATTCTGATGATTCAACATATCAAGTCACGGCATCATAGGTTTAAAGCAAGAAGAGGCCTTAGGGTCCATTTGTTTTACAGATGAGGAAACAGGAACAAAGAATTCACACACACACACACACACACACACACACACACACACACACACACAGAGTTTCCCAGGCTCTAATGCCTGTTCTTTATCCACTCTACCATGTGGACGCTTGAGTATTATTAAATACCCACTATATTCAAGGCACTGTACTATAATTTGAGGATACAGAGTAAAAGGGAAGGGAAGAAGCAGGGATTAAGCATCTACTACGTATCAGGTACTGTGATACATCAGTACCCTGATCTCAGAAGGCAATAAAATGGGGGTAAACCTTCTGGATGGGAGAGAGGAAGGGAGAATGCCCCAAGCTACAGAATAAATGTCGGCCTGGGACCACATGCCATTTAAGTAACCAACACAACAAATTTTTATTTAATTAAAAAAATTTTTCTAACTATAATTATAAAGAGAAAATAGTCATTGCAAGCAAATACATGATACTTAAATATATTATTTGAAACCATATGACAACCTTCAGAGATATTCTTCAATCATGAAGTATTAGTCATTCTTGAATAAGGGATAAAATGCATTTTAACAAGTCTAATTTTCAAAAAGCCTGACTCGAATTTTCATGTCAAAAAAGATTTTTTTAGACTATTCTCTGATTAACATTGCCTCACACCATGCTGCTCTGCTGACTGGAGCTTGACTCTGATGCTTTATTGTGGCAAGAGATCAACCTAGGTTCTTCAAAGTTATGCCCACCAACCACAAGTTCTGCTAACTCCTAGGATGTGATGGATGGTAGTATATTTCTGTGTTTGAAGATCAGCCTGGATAACTTTGGAGAAGAAAGGTCATCACCAGGTAGTTGGTCATAAGACTTTATTTTGGCTATAGTAATTATTAGAGAGCCTCTGCTCAGTTGTAGAGATTTGGGGAGCTGTCTTTATGCAATGTATAACCAGAGCAATGAAATCAGATATTCAAAATTTTGAAGCAATATTAATAATATTCACAATAGAAATCATCACAAAAATCTAGTAAGAGCTTGACAAGTTAATAAGAGGATGCTGTACAGGGCATTATCCTCAGGCCCATTTCTAGTTTGCACTCTGATGCTACCTGGTGTTATGATCAGATTTAGAATTCTAGTCAGTGGTGTGGATATCTTAGGATGACCAAAAGAAGCGTGTGTAGTCAACGTTTTATCAGTTGTCTCTTTTCATTACTTAGGAGACTTAGAAGTTGAGGACTTAATATTTCAAAAGTTTTCTAATTTCCCAAGGTACTAGTTTCTGGGAGAGGGAGGAAAAAGAGGGATTCCAAAGGCATCCGTCTATCCTTATACTCTCATGTTCTGTGAATGTCTTCCTGGCATGCCACTCCTTCAAACCATATACCTAGGAGAGAAGATGCTATTTTCCAACATTTGGATCAACCTTCCAAAAAGCTTTAGAGTGAGATTCACTTCTCTTTTTGGTGTGTTACTACCTTTTCTGCATCAATATTTCTAATCTTTTTGTTTTCACACTAATTTTGAACTCATCAACAATAAGAATCCTCTATTTCTTACATCAGAAGTATCATTACACTTTTCAAAGCTGTTTTGATTAGCTATCTTTTGGGGAGAAAAAATAGATGTTAAGAAAGGGATTTTTTGTTCTTGTCATTTTTCATTACTGTAATGATATTCCAAAAACGCCTTACTAGTCAACCAAAGATAGAGAGCCAACAGTCAGAAAAGTTTACCATAACAGAAACCACTGAATTTGATATTGAGTTAAGTGGAAAAATCCCTGCCATGGAGCCACTCTGGGACTTAACTCAAAAGCTTGCTGGCTCTATGACCCTGGAGCAAGTAATTTATTTTTTCTATTCTTTAACTTGTCTCAAAGAGAAGCAGAATGACATAATGAGGGGAAAGTACTGAATTTGGATTCTAGGGACCTGGGTTCAAATCACAAATCATCTTGGGTCTACTACTTACTAACTATATGACCTTGGAAAAGTTGCTTTGACTGTCTGTGCCTTATTTACCTTACACGCAAAATGAGGGATTTGAGTGAAATCTAACCCCTTCCTTCTCAACCACACTCTGCCCCAAGGTAGGTCTTCTCTAGCTGTGAATCTACTCAGGACAGGAGTAAAACTAAATCTAAGGATTTTAGAACTGGAAGAAAGCTGCAAAATTCCTTCCCACTTAGCAACTCCATTAGCAACAAACTTTAATATTTCATTTGTTATGTCATTGCTTGTCACATTCCCTTCATGGACCTAGATCACAACCTCTCTATCATTCAGCAGATGATATCAAAAATTGCTCTGGCCAGAAAATTCATTAGCATTTATTAAAGCCAGCAATGAACTTCTCTGTGTACCTAGACAGGCTGCTATCATACAACAGACATGCAATACATCCATAGGTCCATACATGAAGCATTTACAAGTTGGTAGGACCTGGTAGAAATTATATTCCTCCAACATATATTTCGAGAAATCATTGTCACTTTCACAACACAATGACAGATTTTAGTAGCATTTTAGTGGCAGAACAATCTTAAAATCACTAAAAATAAATATGTTCAGTGATTTTTAAAATATTTCCCAAACAAAATATACAGTGTATGTTCATTCACCTGATGTATATTCTGAAGTAATACTAATGTGATGAATTTCACAAAGTTGAGGGTTTATGTATAATCTTAAACATTTTGGTGAAAGTCAATGGAGGAAGTAATGAAAGTGGTTTTGTCACTGGCGCATATTTCAGAATACTTGGACAGAAAAAGAAATTAGATGAGACACTTGGGAAATAGATTGTAAGCCTGGACATGATATCTTAATGATGGGAGTCCCTAATTGTACAAACATATGATACAGTTCCATCTCCACCAAAAGTAGAGTGTTTAGTAACTTCTTACCATGTAATTAGTGATAATCTAATCCTTTAAAAGGCAGAAAAAAAAACAAATGGAAATTATATTTTTGATGTGATTCTCAATAATAAAGAAATTGGAAGCAAGAGTAGAAATGTTGAGAACCCTGAGAAAAATCCATCACTCAGTCCTAGAGGCTGTGATAGAGGAGATAAAAGCTGACCATATCCTGATATGTATCCTAGCTATGAAGTAAACAGATCTTAAAGCTTGCAAAGGAACAATAAATGATATCTAATAGACCAAATTGCTGTAGGGGAAGTTAACTCTGGAGTGATGGGAAATACTCAAGGTTAAAATTTTGAAGGCATAAAGGAACATAATTTCAAGAAGAAAAAAGTGGAATTCATCCAAAAAGACCAAGGTAGCAATACAGGGAACTAACCAACCAACTTATGTTTTGAAAATAAAAAGGAAAGAAAGTAGAAATAAGTACGACCAGGTAAAAGGAGATACGTATGATTATGGTACAGATTTATATGAGTAGTAGTAGGAGTATTAAAATTCATAATAAGCTAAGCCTACCAAATAAAGCTGAGGAAAACATAATGAGCAGGCTTTTTTTTTCAATTTTATGAGAAAGGTAAGATAAAAAAGTTTATAGCCATTCTAATTTTTATTTTCTTTGTTTCATGGCATGTATTCTTTTTTTTTTTTTTTTTTTTTTTTTTTTTTTGCTTTTTTGGAGGGCAGTTGGGGTTAAGTGACTTGCCCAAGATCACACGGCTCGTTTTTGTGTTAAGTGTCTGAGGCCGGATTTGAACTCAGGTACTCCTGACTCCAGGGCCAGTGCTCTATTCACTGCGCCACCTAGCCGCCCCCCTGTGGCATGTATTCTTAATTGCTTTTTTCCTTCTTTACTTCTTAATGTTGTTCCTGAAGTCTCTCTCTTCTAAAGTACCAAATTAGTTCCCTCTTCCAATCAGTTTTTTTTTGTAATAGACTTTAGGAATCTTCTTCTCCCCTCCCAACTCTATTTTCTCCCTATTATGCTTCATTCTTAAAAGTATCAATTCATAATTAGAAGAAAATCATTGCTTACTATGCCAGAAATTTCCCTGTGTCCCTAATGAGGAGGCCAGATTCTCCTTCCTGCCACCCTCCCATTCTCTGCCCCAATTTGCCCTATTCAATAGTGAAACATGTAAAATCTCATACATGGTTTAAAAAATCTATGATGAAAGTACAAGATGACTAAAGTATGGTGAGAGAGGAATTGCTTTGAAAAGATCTGAGAATTTTAGTGAGCCGTGAGGTGTGGCAGAAAAAAAAAGTGAATATAGCATATCTCCCCTTATTGTACTTCCCTTTATTGCACTGCAAATATTGAATCTTTTTTTTTAATTGAAGATTTCTGGCAACTCTGTGTCAAGCAAGTCTATTAGTGCCATTTTTCCAATAGCATGTGTTCACGTTGTGTCTTTGTGTCACATTTTGGTAATTCTGGCACTATTTCAAACTTTTTCATTATTATAATTATGTTATAGTGATCTTAGCTGTTGTTATTTTAATTATTTTGAGGCATCACAAACAGTGCCCTTATAAGTAGATTTAATTGATAAACTCTGCTGCTGCCACCACTGCGGGTTGTTATTCTTAAAATGGAGCCCCTGGACTTGGACAAGTATGAGGAGATCGAGGAGCTCTGCAAGTATCTGCTAGAAAATGACCTGAAGTGATTATATGACTACGTTTGTGACAAATTCCCTGTATTTACCCCTCTACAGTTATACTTTTTATTGAGCACTTTGCTGCTGAAATGCTCCTCTTGCTTCCCCTCCCCCTTTTTATTTTAAATTATCTAACTTTTGGTGTCTATAGCAATGTTTCTCTATTGATTTCATCCATGTTTCATCCCCACCTTGAACTTATTTGCAAAGACTTTGAGAAATGTCTTAATATCCACACTGCTACATGTAGTTCTTGCTTATTACTGGTAGGGGGGAAACAGAACATTTTTCCTTTTTTTAAAAAAGCAAATTGGAAAGAACAAATCACATCAAAACATTCCCCTCCTTTTGTATTGTTCAGGTTTTTTTTTAAGTATGGTAAATTTTAAGAAATTTCAGCAGCAAAGTTATTATTCAGTGGGCACAATGGATTGTAAATGCCTTTGCATTGTATACACTTGTCCCAGCTGTAAAAATTGTCCTTTGTTGGATGCTATTTTAAGTGGCTATAAAATAAATTGGTTGAAAGGGAAAAAAAAATAAATTTAATTGATAAATGTTGTGTGTGTTCTGATTTCTCCACTAACCAGTCTGTCATTTTCCTGTCTCTCTCCTTTTCCTCAAGCCTCCCAACTCTCTGAAGAATATTACAAAAATTTCATTGATAAAGGAGTGAGAGGGTTTGAGAGGATTGACTCCAATTTTGCAAATAAAATACTATCAAACAGCATGTCAATCCTACAGAGAAATCTTTCACCAAAGGAAGTAAATCAATGAGGCAAACTTCAATGTTATCTTAGTTTAAGAGATTGCCACAGCAACCCCAATCTTAGGCAACCATTACCCTGATTAGTCAGCAGTCATTAATATCAAGGCAAGACCCTCCACCAGCAAAAATATTACCTCTTGCTGAAGGTTCAGATGATAGTTAGCACTTTAAAGCAATAAAGTATTTTTAATTAAGGTATGTACATCGTTTTCTTAGACACAGCACTATTGCACACAATCAATTTCAGTAGAATATAAATATAACTTTTATTTGCACTGCGAAACCAAAAAAATTTCACTACATTATAGTGAAATTTTACATTATATCATCAAGGTATGGCTGTAAAATCTTATGCTGTGTTAAAAGATTCATAACTTTCAGGAACAGGCTACTCTGGTTGTCCTCATCATACTTCCTTTGGAGAAGTATGGTCAGTTCTGGGAACCACAGTTTAAGGATACAGATAAACTTGAGAGTGTCCAGAGGATAGAGATGAGTTTGATTAAGGGCCATGCCTTCATGTTATATAAGGATCAATTGAAGGAATTAAGCATTTTAACCTGAAGAAGAGAAGATTCAGGTCTAAAAATGATAAGTTTCTGACTGTAAAGCCAGCCATGAGAAACTCTCTTAAGGACTGTTGCTGTGAATAACTATAAGGTTCTTATTGTACAGTATAGTGAACTTTTATTTATTCAGCAATAAACTAAAGCAAAGCATTTTAGAAACTGAACTACAATATTCAGAAAAATATGACGTGACAATTTTTTACTAAAGTGGCCTTAAACAAAACATATCATTCAGTAAGTCACAATCTCCTCAATCAACTTAGTAAAATTGTAAATTTTAGTAAAATCTTTCATCTTGAATGGAGGCTGGCTTCCAATCATCCTTGAGCTAATTATACTTAAGGGGTAGTGGAAAGTACAAAGGCCACCCACCCTTAGGTCACAATTAAGTTATAATATCTCAATCACTACTAAGTACCCTTTTAAAGGGTAGTGGAGAGTACAAAGGTTATCCACCCAAGGTCACAATTAAGTTACAATATCTCAATCATACCCTCTTAAGGGTTAGCAGATGACACCAAGATCATCCACCCCTAGGTCGCAAGTAAGTCACAAATCTCATCAGTCAGCACTAAGTACCCAAGTAAAGGTTCTTTCCTCTTTATGCAAGACTAACTTCCAGATTCCACAGGTCCTCTTCCATGACCTGGCTGCTCTCAGCTCTTGCCTAGATTCACCTGAGTGTTGCCAGGATTCATAGGTAGGCAGCTCTCTGATGGTAGCTCACAGGGTCTTTTCCACCCCAAGCTCTTCACAGTTTCTGTTTTTATGAAAACAAAGTTCAACAGGGATACAGCAATATTTCCGCACATTGCCAGGACTATCCTCTCAATTTGCTTTCTGTCTGAGAAATTAACACAGACCAACAGACAGCACTTCTGTCTGAAAAACCAAACACAAACCAGTAGTAAAGTCCCATAACTTCTGAAAACAGTAGCAAAAGCTCTCTTTCAAGATTTCTGTAAACAGACAGCAGTTAAGTCCTCTTTCAGGGCTTCTGAAACAGCAGTAAAGTCTCAGGGCTTCTATAACAGCAGCAACATACTCTGTCAGCAGACAGGATGCCTTGTTCTGACAAAGTAACATCAACACAGACAGACAAAGTGCTGACACCACAAGTATCCTTCCTCCCAATTCTGCTTGGTCCCAGCTCACGTTCTAGTTTTGATCCACTCCATGTGATAACATTAGACCTATTAAGGACAGGTAAGGTCTCCAAACTTCTCTATTAAGGGCAACACGATGTATATTGTTTCCAGAAAAGACTTGACATAAAAAGAGACAAGGCTCAAAGGCATTTGAATAACTGAAACTAGGAGCGTTGCTTGCCATTACACTGACTTACATGAACTGATGTTGAGTGAAGTGAATAGAACCAGAAGAACTTTGTACACAATAATAGCAACTCTGTGCAATGATCAACTATGATAGACTTAGCTCTTTTCAGCAATACAATAATGCAAAGTAATTCCAGAAGACCTATGATGGAAAATGCTGTCCATACGCAGAGAAGGAAGCATGGAGTCTGAATGCAGATTGAAGCATAGTATTTTCATTTTATTTTTGTTTTTTCCTTTCTCATGGTTTCCCCCTTTTGTTTGTATTCCTCTTTTATAACATGACTACCGTGGAAATATATTTAATATGCGTATACAGTTATAATCAGATTGTTAGTTGTTTTGCAGAGGGAATTGGGGAGAGAGGGAGGGAAGGAGAAAATTTTGGGATGCAGAATCTTATAAAAGTGAATGTTGGAAACTATCTTCACATGTAATTGGAAAAAGTACTATTAAGCAGGGAACAAAAACATAATAGCTTTCTTTAAGTATTCAAAGCGTTGTCATGGGTACATTGGGATTAGACCTCAACTGTTTGGTGTTAGAAGAAAGAATAAACAATGATGAGTAAGTTTCAAAGAACTCATATAGACTAGATGTTCTGGGAAATTCCTACTGCTTAAAACTGTCTGAAAAGTATAAAATGCTGCTACAAGATGTAGTGGATATAGACTAAACAGCTACTGAGGTTCCTTCCAGATCTCTGTGTCTGTAATTCTGCAAATGCCTTTTGTATAATATAGTTGACTTCTAAGAATTACATGAGGTAATACGCAAAGGTCTGAGACTTCAAAGCCTGAAGAGAGAAAAAAAGTACAAAAGCTGTATATCCTGGCCTAGTGTTTGTAAAGGCTGGGAGTCCCTTTTGAGCAATGATCACAGGTCAAGTTATATTAATTCTTTAAATCCCAGATGACCTATAGTCATTGACCCTGAATTTTTGTTCGTTTCTATTTCACAATCTCCTGTGCTTGCTTCCTCCAGCATGGGGAAGGGAATAGTCTGTGATAAGTGCATCCTAGGCCTGGTGCCTGGTGTGCTGGCAAATTAACAGAGTATATGGATATCAATTTATTGCCTCCTCCATTCCTGATTGCAGGAATTTCTTCCAGCTGTCTCTCCATTGTGACCTTCTAGGGTCAAGAACCATGTAGAGACCTGGTTTAATATAAATGCATTATTAGTCACATAGCTCCAAGCTGGCAGTTATAGAAAGCAGGCTCATTGAAAGAGCATAGCCAATTCCCCTGCCTCCCAGATTTTCATGGTCACAGAAGCACATACCTTCCTCCTTTTTTGTCTCAAGTCATGGCTTCTAACTCACTCCTTCCCTCATACCAATGAAACAAAGGTCCAAGGTACCTCACCTAGTTTGGTGTTTACCCTCATTCTATCACTGGCATAGGTCCCTACCAACTGTATAATGACAAGAGAGGGGAGGGAAAAAAGACGAGAGAAAAAGGCTAGGCAATTGGTGAAGCCTCCTAGGTGAAAACTTGATTTGGACTGAGCTAGCTGTGGGGACTGTGATGAGACATACAATATTCTCACATATTCAGATTCTCAGGGTAAACTAGAGGCCCTTGGAAGGACATAATGGTACCTAGAGCTACTTAAGTCCCATAGGACTCAGAGATTCTTAAATTCCACTCCCTTTCAGTCCACTGTGTTAAATATTCTCTAGGTAATCTTTTCTGATATTCAGATCCCCCAGGGAGCAGCACAATTCAGTTATCAACCTCAGTCTGAATGATTTTTTCAAATTGTTTACTTTTCTGTGAATAGTCAAATAGTTATTGAGCACCGTGCATTGCTGGTTTGGAAGAGAGAATTGTACTTTAGGAGGAAAGCAGCAAAACAGTGAAATGTAGGGTGATGAAGACAAACTTTGCTCACAGGAGGCAGCCAGGTATAATAGCACTCGACTGAGGCTCATGATCCTATAACAGATATTATAAGCTGCTACGTAACACATGGAAGATCTTTGCCTTCATTTAACAAAAAAGAAACGGCATCATTTAAATTATATGGAAGAAAGAAAACACTGGGGAAAATGATGTGCTGTTGTTATTTAGTTGTTCAGCCTTTTCCAACTCTTTGTGACTCCTGTGGACTCCTGTAGCACCCCCGGCCCTTCTATCCTGCACTAACGAGTTCTTGAAGTCTCTCCAAGTTCATTTTTGTTGTTGCCATGATGCTGTCTCGTCATCTCATCCTTTGCCATCTCCTCTCCTTTTGCCTTCAGTCTTTCTGAACATCAGGATCTTTTCCAATGAATCCAATATTTGCATTATGTGGCCAATATATTTAAGCTTCAGCTTCAGTATCTGGCCTTCCAGTGAATAACATGAGTTAATTTCTTTAAGCACTGATTTAAGCTTTGATTTCCTTGCTGTCCAAGACTTTCAGAAGTCTACAGCAACACAGTTCAAAAAATGTCAATTCTGTTATGTTGGACTTCCCTTATAGTCTAATTCTCACAGTCACATGTTACCCCTTTGCCTATACAGATACTTGTCAGGAAGGTGAGGTCTCTGCTTTTTAGTAGGCTGTCTAGATTTGCCACAGTTTTCCTTCCAAGGAACAAGCATTTCTTTTTTTAAAAAAATTCATGGCTGCAGTTGCCATCTGCAGTGATCTTTGAGTCCAAGAATATAAAATTTGACACTGCTTTCATTTTTTTCCCTCTATTTACCAGGAAGTGATGAACCAAGTGCTGGGATTAAGCGAAAAACCAGTATAGCATGAAATTATTTTAAGGCCTAAACAAGAAAATTTATTTGAGTTCAGGGGTATTTAATAATGATTCTTTCTAGGCAAGATGAGCAGAGAATAAGTTCCATTCTTTCTGCGCAGTACCACTTTTACTGGTGTTCATAGTGTTCTATCTGGAACTTAAGAAAATAATGAGTGAAAAAAATGTTTCAAGGGTATTTATGTGTAATTTGAGAAATACTTAGGACTCTATACACCATGTCCATTGTTTAGTGGTACTGTCTGAAACAAACTACTTCCACCCTTGATGAACCTGGGACCGTTACTTCCTTTGGGGCTAGGTGCGCAGATCTCTCTTTTGCTGTGTAGAATGGCAATCCCTGGTTATCAGGAGAGAGACAGTGGTAGAAGTCAGTACTCGTTTTCAGAGCAAAACTCTGAACTCATATACTTTTAGAGTTGGAAGGGATCATTGAGATCACATGGCCTAACCCCCTAATTTTAGAGATGATAAAACTGAGCCCCCAAAACATTAATAAATTTGGCCAAGGTTATATAGCTAGTCAGTGACAAAACAGAGTACAAATCAGGGACCCTGGGTGTCAAATTAGTGTTCTCTCTGCTCTTCTATATAACCTATTAAAAAACTTTGTGCTTTTCTGATTCATGGAAATTCCAAAGATTGGTAACAAAGTCTTTGCAATGATCCTAAGTTGCTCCTAGATAGAACAACCCAATAATCAATCAATGATAATATCATATCATCAATCATTTGGTCACAAATTACCAAACAACATGATCCTAGAAAACTACAAATTGCAGATTACTCAAGGGACAGTACAATACTATATGGTGTATAAGTATGTTCTAATATGTTGCCAACAATGCCTTGCTTGCAAGATGTAGACAATGCATAAGATCACAAAGATGTAGGTAATCAATAGATGAAGGGATTAAAACTAGAGGGGACTTTAGAGGCCATAGGTATGTCATTGAACCTCAGTCTCCTCATTTATAAAACAAGAATGATCATACTCTATACCTTTCACCAGGTTGTGATGAAAATGTTTGGAAAACTTAGTTGCTACATTTTATGCTTATTTTCCTACTGTGGAAGGGTAGTAATGAGCCATGGAGGTGTTTATACCATGTGATGTGTTTATAGAAATCACCGTCAGTACAGGGAAGGAGAATTATACTGTGTGCAGGTGTTACTGCTCTTTCCCTCTGCTTTTCAGCTCTTTTTGATGTCTTACCTTTTACTATTTGAATGTAAGCTTGTTGAGGACAGGAACTGTCTTTCTTTTTGCTTCATTTTTATTCCCAGTGCCTAGCACAGTGCCTGGAACATAGTAATTGCTAACAAAAGTCTTCCCCCCACCAACTTGCTTTCCCATACCATCCCCTTCCTTTTCTGCTTCCTGGTTTCCCTGGCTTTCTTCATTTCTCGGTTAACACCCCACCTTGTATAAATCCTAGGCTTCCTTAATCTTAGTGCCTTTCCTCTGAGATTATCCCCAATTTATCCTTGAGTGTGTAAATAGTTTTTTCCTACATAACTGTTTGAATGTTGTTCCCCCAATTATATTGTGAGCTTCTTGGGAGCAGAGGACTCTTTCGCCCCTTTCTTTTATATTTTCTTTGTATTTCCAAGCTTTTAGAACAGTACCTAGTACAGAGTCGAAGCTTATTATGAATAATTGTCTTCTGATCTCATCCATGCTCTTTCTCCCTTGCCTTGTCTCAGGACTCAACCTTCCACTTCTACTCCTTTCATTTCCATCCCCTTCCCAACCCTCCACCCCCCACAATCTCATCTGAGACCAAGGACTAGCAAAATTTTCAAATAACTCGGAGAAAATACTGGCCCTCATCAACCCAGATTTTACCCTTTTAGACAAAGCATCAACCACCCTTTTGTAGTTATGGTCCTGTTCTTCCTTTAAAAAAATAACATTTCATCATAGTGTCATTCTTATTGGAGAACATGAGGTATATGAAGTATATCATGGAGTTTCATAGTGCAATGGTCCCCTTCAATTGAATCACAGACTCTGTAATGGTCCATTTCACTCTTTGTTATTACCATTGGTCATCTATCTGCATGCATAAGAGAGAGGTGAGGGGGCAGAGGAGGGCTGTGAGATGAGAAAGAAATAAAGGAAGCTTGCCAAACCAGTTGTGATAGAGGTGAAGAAACAAGTATGAATCAAATGTCTATTTTTCTTCACAAGAAAAATGGAAGAAAAGTGCCAGTTTCAGTAGCTGTAATCCTCTCAAAAACCTCCCCCTCCAAAATCATATTTCTATATTTCTACACTGCATATTGTGTATAAAAATAAAATCTGGCTCTGTGAAGCCAATAAGCTTATATGCCACATCCTCCATCATTATGAAGGAAGAAAATTAGTTTTCTTAAACAGCTGTTATGCTTCAGTAGACAATCTTAGCTAGATTTCACCAGTATTTCTATATTATGTTTCTAAGTTCTGTTCACAATGGGGTAGCTATTTTATGATGTGGAGCCTCTAACTTATTTTCTTGGAAACTTTAAATCTAATCAAAACAACCAAAATATGAGTTGAGTTTTAAATCATTTATTTTTTTATTCTTCCCTGAAATCACCTATTGACGTGATCCACCAACTCAAGAAATTTCTGTAGACACAGGAAACATCCCTTTCCTCAGTGACATAGAGTATTCAAAGGAAATACATTTGTCCCTTGTAGCTTGCATGTGAGTGAAAAGGTGAGTGTACCATTCTTTCAACTGTCTCTTTAATACTAATCCCTGACATTTACTTAGAGTGCTAAGCTTTGCAAAATATCATTTGAACTTCACGATAACCCAGTCATGTAGAAGTGAAGAAAATCACTTCACCATTTTCAGAGGAAGAAAGAGCTTTTGGTTTAACTATGATCACACAGTTGGCAAAAACCTGGCGTAGAATTTGAGTCCAGTTCTGCCTCAGGTTTGAGGTCCAGCCCTCCATCCATTCTTCTTGAGAATTGCCAAGTACTTTCTTTTCCACCACAGGATTATAGTTCTAGAGTGAGAAGAGGTCATCTAGTCTGGCAGTATAATTTTATAGATGAGATGAGGAAAATAAGTCCCAAAGAAGACCATGAAGCCATCAAGTGGCAGAGGCAGTATTCAAACTTCTATCTTCTGACTCCAAATCCAGCTTCCTTCCCTCTGCACAGTGTTGCCTGTTAATTGGCACTGATGGGCAGATGTTGCAGAGAAAATAAGAGGTGTGCGTCTTTCAGAGCCTGCCCCATGCTGTCTTCAGGGAACGAAGAAAAATAAAACCACAACTGTAGTTGCTATTATTATTTCTCTTGCGTCTACAATCTTGGCTCAGTTCAGCACTCTGTAGAAATGAGAACACTGAAATACAGGGCTCAGGCCGCAGCCCACATGCTGATTCTTCAGGGGTTTCTGGGACTAAAGAAAGTGCATGCCAACAAAAGAAACACAGCTCCAGAGGGCAAAATTATTTATATTGATCAACACACAGATACACATGCGTGATTCAACTAACCAAAATTATGTATTCCAGAAATTTCTAAACTTTGCTTTTTATATAGAAGTACTTTTAAGTCTTCCACAAAATAGAAAATACATCAACTATTCTCAAAACTGCTACATCTCTCTATAACTGTTGGAAGCTTAGTAGAGACTTGGAGGCCATGGCAACCTGAAGGCCTAAGAATTTCTGTTAAGGTTGCTCTGGCCTTTAATGTTATGGACTGTTATCCTCTAGGCCATAGGGAGCTCCAAGTGTTAAAATGGAGTGTTCCTTCTTGTTTATGTTGGGCCTGTCTTCCCCTTCAGAATCAGAGAGCAAATTTACCAACGAAGTCCAGGTGTGAGCTAAGAAGGGCAGGGCAGTTAATCTGTGCCCAGTATAATGGCAACGTTTTGTCCTCCTGTCTCAAAAGTACCAACCTTATATCATCTTATATGGTTTTTCCTAAGAGACAACAAGTGAGTTGGGAGAGGATTCCTGCAATAGGATAATACCTATTCTATCTGTGGAGGTTGTCAAGCCTAGGGCATGTAGGCATATCATTTGTAGGGAGGCTTTAAGTTTTTTCAATTAAAAAAACAAGCAAACAAGCTTTTTACTTTTTTTATTACTGTACCAGCAAGCTTTTATTAAACACTATATGCCAGGCACTGTGCTAGATGCCTGGGCCATATAGAAAATTCAACAGTCCATGCTCTCAAGGAGATGACATTATTATTGCTATTCAAAATGACAGTGGCATCCTGGTGTAGCGGATAGAGAACCTCTTCCAGAATCATGAAGACCTAGATTCAAGTCCCCTTTTCCCTGGGTATATTAGCAAGCACCCTAGAAAGAAATTAGCACAGAGATCCAATAGACAAGGCTCCAATTGTCTAAATGAAGTAATTGATACATACTCACCATATCAGGAAGTGCCAGCATCCAGATTCTCAAAATTAGGGGACTCCTTAACAATGGTTACTCAGAGTCTCACCTTGCTTGCTTGCTCTTACGATGGGCTACAAATGACTTTGAAACCTTAGGGGCATCCCTTTGGATTCTTATCTCTCTGTAATGAGGAGCTGTAGAATATTTGCTAAGGTACATTGGTAAAGAATGGCCCTTTATTGATATGTTCCCTAACCAAAGAAATCACTTATCTAGACCAAAACTCAAAGGGGATTCTGTGGTACTATGATCCTATATGGTAAGGCTATACAGAATCACAAAGTTTTAGAGCTGGATAGGAATTCAATGGCGTTCTATGCCAACCTGTAGCTGAGAAAGAATTTTTTCTATGACATCCCAGCAAACAACTATCCAACTTGTGGTTGAAGACCTATGGGGAGGGAAAGTCACTACCTGATGAGGAAGTCTCTTTTACTTAGGGACAACTCTAATTGTTAGGAGGTTTGTTCCTGACATAAAGTCTAAATTTGCCCCTTCACACCATCTACTCATTGATCCTGGATCTGTTTTCTAGGGACAAACAAAAGCAAATATTGTTCCTTTTCCACATGGCAACCATTCAAATACTGAAACATAGCTATCATATCCCTAGTTTCTCCAGTGGGTTCTTGCATTATGTGAATTCAAGGTCTTTCACCATCCTGGCTGCCCTTGTGTGCAGTCTCTAGCTTATCAATGTCTGTTCTAAGCTGTGACACCAACAATTAGCACAAGACTCCAGATACGGTCAGACGAGGGTTCCCTAAATGTCCCTGACCTCAATCAGTCAAGGCAAAGCAACAAAAAGTTGTTAATTATATATATACACACACAACATATGAAGTATATAAATTATAAAATGTATTGAGACACTGTTAGGCACTAGAAAGATCAATATAAATAAAAAGAAAGATGTTCACTGCTATCTGGGAGCTTACATTCTAGTAGGGAGCTTAATAGTGCAGTGGATTAAGTTTTGGGCCTGAAATCAGGAAGAGCTAAGTTCAAGTCCAGCCTTAGACATTGACTTGCTGTATGACCCTAGGTAAGTCATTTAACCTTGCTTGCCTCAGTTTCATCATCTGTAAAATGAGATGGAGAAGAAAATGGCAAAACCACTCTAGTATCTTTGCCAAGAAAACTTCACGTGAAGTCACAAAGAGTAGGACATGACCGAAAAATAAATGACCAAACAACAACAAATGTATATATTTGCATATAGTTGCTTGCATGTTGTTTCCTCCTTAGACTGTGAGTTCCCTCCAAAGCAGCCTGTTTTTGTTTGTTTTTTTTGTTTTGTTTGGCAATAGTTTAACACATCATCTGAAAACTATCTGTCATCAGTATAATATGACTGCCCAAATATCCACTATGATCTGTAACTAGTTCTAAGTGGCATATTTTCCAGGACTAGATGACTGCTATATTCTGCTTGAATTGTACTCAAGTCAGCTCATACTCTTGAGAGCTGTTAAATTTGCAGTGTGAGCATTAACACCTCCTAGACTGGAAAATGCTAAATATCAGGGCTCGACTTCTTGTCTTGATTGTGTAGATTTGACAGTGATAGAGAACATGCTAACGATATAGATCAAACTTAGAAGCATGTTGTATACATTTTTTTTCAGAGAGTTGGTAATTAAACATTTTCTGGCGCACCCCTGGCCTCAGGCCATAATTGAGGTAGTAAATTCATTTCTGGGCACCCCAATCTAGAGGAGGGCTACCAGAATGGTAAAGAAATTGGATATTGTGTTATATGAGAGTTGGTTGAAGGAACCGTAAATGTTTAGCCAGAAAAAGAGAAGTCTTAGGGGAAACATGCCTATCTTCCAGTATTTAAAGAACCTGGAAGTGGAAAATGGCTTACTTTGCTTGACACCAGAAATCAGAACTAAAAGCAATGAATAGGAGTTGCAAAGAGACAAACTTAAGCCTTTATATATGGAAAGATTTTCCAACAATTAGAGGTACCCCCCCAAATACAATAAGGGACCATTCTTTATCAATGCAACTCAGCAAATGTTGTAAATGTAGTAGAGATTCTTGGTCAGGTATGGGTTGAATCACATGGCCTTGAAGGTATCTTACAGCTCTGAGATTCTGGAATCTTTACCATTCTAAGACTGCACCTAGCGGATGTCTCCAAAGTGCTCAGATCAGGACAAGCAATCCTAGATTATAAATTATCTGAAGTCAGATTTATTCATCTTTACATATCTTTCCAATTGGAGCACGAGGCCTGATGGACAATCAGCATTTGAGGGATGAATTTTTATGACAAAGCTCAAAACAGATTTAGGACAGCAGTGCCCTAGTCCTAATCCTGAGGGTAAAACTTGACTGTATGGGAGCTGGTAGTAATAGCTTTCTTTTTTCAGCTGCACTTTCAATTCTAAGTTCCCTGGACAGAGCTTATTTGTCCTACACATGGCATGGCAGGATATGCTCATAATTATAAAAGACCATGTCTTTTTTCTCTTCACTAGTGCTAATAATGACATCTTCTCCTTTTATTACTGTTCTAATGACTTCATGTCCTTTGCTGTAGCATTGTTAATAATAGCAATTTTTTTTTCTTGGCCTTAGTTAGCATAAGGAGAATTTTACCATATATCACTTTTAAGAGCCTGTGAGTTAGCTGACAGGTTAACGAAGCCACCGAATTCTGCAGCTGGAACATTAAAGTGATACAGTAATAAATGAAAGTTCGTTGGTATGAGACATGAGTCACTTTTCTGAATCTCTCATTCCAGTGAGATATTTACCTAGAAGCAGAGCGGTCTATTACGGAAAAGACGCTCCATTTTTTAAATGCATGACTTTTATCTCAACAATACCCTTTAAACATAAACAGCTTTTTACTTACAACTCCTGGGGTTTTAAAACCTTTTTATTTTAAATCTTAAAAAAAAAAGTAAACTAAACATGATCAGCCTGGAATATAAAATAGGCACAAGATTGCAAGGAAGGTAATAAACTTATCCAGTGGAAGCAGAGTAGACTGGGCCCTTTGGGAGAAATAATCAAGCAAGATGAAATCCTCTGTGATTGTCTTCAGGGAAGAAATTATAGATGGAGGAGTAGGTATAGGCCTGCTCCTAAATGCTAAATAAGTTTGAATTTACCTTTTATTCCCTTGGAGAGAGTTTATTTCTTCTTGTATTTGGTTCATTTTAAAGAGTTAATTTTGGTATTCTGTTGCCATCTATCCTGTCTAGTGTTTCCATTTACTTGAAAATGGTCGTTCTTTAAAAACTAATTTTTTATTTTCCTACAGGAATTTAAAATGCTTGATCTGTTTAGGATTTGATGATTAATTTACTTTGGTGAAGAAGAGAAAGACAATGCATTAGATAAAGAACAAGATCATTAAATTAGAGCTAGGAATGACCTTAGAGGTTAGCTACTACATTTAACTCATTTTATAAATGGGGAAACAGACACCGAAAGATGAAATAATTTACCTTAGGTCTCAAGCTAGTAAATGGCAGAGAAGGGATTTGAACACGGATAATCTATGATGGATAAATGGGAACATCTAAGCATGCATTCACAAGATGAAAGAGTAGAACGGTTTCAGTTGGTATTGGTTGAGGGAATGCCCATATTGATGGAACTACAGATCTTTGAAAACGCCAAAATAATAAACAAATGATGCAAAGAGGTCACATAGGAATGAACTTAGCCAAGAGCCGAATTCCAAGTTTCGGGTTCCTAAGTGCTGAAGCTCTACTCAGCACTCCAGAGGAACTATTGAATGTGTGGAAGTAGGTAGAGAAGTAAGAAAGTGAAATCCTTGTGAGTCTTTCTTGTCTAAAATCAGAAATCTTTAATGTTCATTAATATGAATTACCTTTTGACACAATATATAAAGAAATATTTAGTTGGAAAAATCAGGAGATAGAGCAAAATCTTGCCTGGAGAATCCATAACCAAAGCTTGCCCTACATATAAATAGCAAATGGGCAAAGGTTATCTTCAGCATCCTCTGATTCCTTTTGCCCTTCCCCCACCTCTAATTAATGATGGTCTTCTCCCTGTACTAAACATTTACTAAATAATTTCACTTCATATTTTTGGAGGGGCATGAATCCTCAATGATTAAACTCACACAGCCTAGGGCAGTGGTTCTCAACCTTCCTAATTCTGTGACCCTTTAATACACTTCCTCATGTTGTGGTGACTCCCAATCATGAAATTATTTTCATTGCTACTTCATAACTGTAATTTTGCTACTGTGTATAAATCTCTCTGATATGCAGGATGTGTTTTCATTGTTACAGATTGAACATAACCCACAGGTTGAGACCCACTGCCCTAGGGTCACTTGAGCAGCTGATTAAATGCTCGAAGTTACATATGGAATTAAGCAATCAGATTAAACAAACTTTTGTCTTGGGGTCGGGATGGAGAAGGAGACACAAGTGAATATGTTTAATGGTGATTGGATGTTGGAAATGACTGCTGGAGCATTTTTTTTGCTGGTCACCTTCACATCATGCTTTCATTCTCCAGCCTCCACCTCCAACCTTTCATTACAGCTGCCACTCTGGGTCCCTCAGCTTCTGATTGGTAAGATTTCATGATTTCTAGCCTGACCCAGAAGAAAGTGAAGACATAGCTCTCTTTTGTTTGACACAGAAAGAAAGAAGGAAAGGGTTTTCTTCTTCCCTCCCTTCCTTTCTTCCATCCCTCTATTCCTTCCCTTCCTTTCCTCTTTCCTTCTATCTTTCCTTCCTTTTTTCCCTCTCTCCCTTCCTTCCTTCCTGTTGGTCTGAATGAGGACACAGAACTACAGAATGGGCAGTGCAAAGATGGAGGCATAAATGTCTGATTCTCAGAGCAGTTGTACATAGAGTGTGCAGGATGGAAGAGAAATGGATGGTGTTTATGTAAGTTAAGAGCTTCTTTTGCAGTGTGTTGTGAGAGTACAAGTCAGATATGAATAGTCCCTACCTCCCAGAGTTGAGAGGATCAAACGAGTCAGTACATATAAGCATCTTAGTACAGTGCAATTTTCCATAGGGTCTAAGAACATGTTTTTTTTTTTTGTTCTCAGTTTATAAATGCATAATAGACACAGCATCAAACAACTAAAATTTTGTCTCAATACCATCTTATCCATGATATTTTTAAACAATTTAATGCAATGATTCTACTTTTCTTGTAGATTCAGAGTGATATGGACAGGGAGAATGCTATTGAATCTCTAAAATCTTGCGATTTTTCTTAAAACTTGTTCTGCAACATGGTGGGGAGGGGCACTTTATCTCTGCTGGTAGAAAGAGGTAGAGAACAAATCTGTGACTAAAGTTCTTAAAAATATTGTAGTAATTGTCACAAATTCTGTTTTGTACAAGATAAACTACAATCCATCTTAAATATTAGCAGTTTAAAATGCATGCTATTCAAAATAACAACAAATGATATTAGAAAAATCAATCAAAAGACCTTTTATACATGTAAATGTATGTATATATAATTTATATAGATATATAACTTTTTTATGATAATGGATAGAGTTCTGGGCCTAGAGTTAGCCTAAGTTTCCTCATGTCTACAATAATATCTTATATTACGTTTATCAAAGATCTATTTCCAGGAAAGCACTTGGCGAACTTTATAAATCAGTAGAAAATCAAGCTTGTAATTAGATTTTTCCCAAACATGGCATAGGTCCACAACAATTTTTGACTTATTCAAGAAACTTTTGTTACCAAGGTCTTTTCTCATTAAAACCTGTTCTCTTAAAATATGCCCTGTTCCTCTTGCTAGCCATTTTTTCCTTTCTTCCTAGTTCCTAGTCCCCACCCTGAGACACAGTGAGGTGGTCCTTCTGTTCACTGAGGTCTCTTGTAGAGAATACAGATCTTTTATTGGCACATAGTATATCCTGCCAGTGTCCAACTTCATTGATTCCCACCTGACCTGAATTCCTTGACTGAATAGTGTTTCTGTTGTCATCCCTATGAATCCTATGAATTCCTTGTGAAGGAAAAAAAATTATGCACTACTACTGTGTGTGAATTGCATTGACTAATCTCAGGGACTTAGAATGTTTTTTTCCCCTATGTATGTGGGGTTCCCTATATGTGCATATGCACTAAGCTGATTTCCCTGAACATAATGAAATATTTGTGTTAAAGGTAGAGAGCTTTCGTTGAGAAAAATAACATTTTTTCTATTCCTGCATATTGGGGTCTTTCTAAATCAGATTATAAATATTATACACACACACACACACGTGTGTGCACCCATATGAATTAAATTAGGTAGGAAAGTTTCCTAAAAGCTACACATTTTGAGTGATTTTATATGAGGGAAGAAATATAAAAGAAATCAGGAGAATAAAGTTTAACCCATATATAAGGTATACTAATTGATTATAGTTAAAAACTACTTCATAACAAATGCAAGGAAGGGATTAAATATTGGAGGTTTTGCAGGGGGAAGGCAGGGCAGTTGGGGGTTAAGTGACTTGCCCAAGGTCACATGGCTAGTAAGTGTTAAGCGTCTGAGGTCAGATGTGAACTCAGGTCCTCCAGACTCCAGGGCTGGTGCTCTATTCACTGCACCACCTAGCTGTGAGAAAATATTTAGCAGATAGTTATTGGACAAGAAAAATACACAGTATGTATGATTGCTGATAGTCTGAGCAGTTATTCAGCAGCGATAAAACTTTTTTTAAAAATTATTTATGTGAAGGAATGTCACCAAGGGGGAAAAATTGACAAATGTTTATATAATATTAGTAATTCCCATTTCTATATAACTTTAGTATTTACAAGTAATCTTTCTCACACCAATCCTGTGAAGTAGAGAGTACAAATACTATTATCTCTATTTCATGTATGAGGAAATAGACTTGGAGAGCTCACAGAATCACAGAAATTGAAATTAGAAGGACCCGGCAAGGGCATCTGATCCAACCTATGCCTGGTAAGAATTATCATTTATAACAATTCTAACATCAGTTTGAAGATCCTATAGTGAGGAGAACAAAGCATCCCATTTCATCTTTGGATAGCTCCAATTATAAGGAAGAGTTTTCCTTGGTTATATGACTAATAAGAGCAGAGCCAGGTTATAAAGCTAGGCAGGGTATCTACCTTTTCCATGAAATGATATCTCTCAAATAGCATTTCACTCAATAGTAATGGCATATGAATGGCTGAAATAAGAAACCCTGATCTTTAAGGAGTGGGAAGAAGAGGGAGATAGAGAGAGAGAAAGAGAAAGAGAAAGAGAGAGAGAGAGAGAGACACAGAGAGAGAGAGAGAGAGACAGAGACAGAGACAGAGACAGACAGAGACAGAGACAGAGTGACAGAGACAGAGAGACAGAGACAGAGAGAGACATATATTTTCAAAAACTGACACTTTTTATCAGATTTACTGATTTCAAGGTTGCTAATATAGCAAGTTTCTACAGCTTTCGTAGGATTTTTCAGAGCCGATTCTCTTTCTTCAGGAATAATTGGTCTCTATTCTTATTCCAATCATTTCTAAGGGAAATTCTTCAAGGGGATACAGCTTCCAGTTCCATCGTACTGAGGCTGCAGAAGCTTTAGTACGGATGCACAACTTACCCGTGGCGAATCCTACACAAGGTCTTAATAAGTATTTAACACATGTGGAGTTATCTAGTTAATCCCTGAGAAGGAATAGTGATAGGCTATGCTTTGAGAAGTTGCCTAAGATGGGGAAAGTTCATAGTGATAACCTGTTTCAGATTTTATAATATCTTTTATGTTAATGAAGATAATAAATTATGAAAAGCAACGTATATCTTTAACGAATTAATTTGTTTGTGAAATGAAGTTTTTCAATTTAACTTTGTCTGGGGGGCGGCTAGGTGGCGCAGTAAGTAGAGCATCGGCCCTGGAGTCAGGAGGACCTGAGTTCAAATCTGGCCTCAGACACTTAACACAAAAACTAGCTGTGTGACCTTGGGCAAGTCACTTAACCCCCAACTGCCCTCCAAAAAGCAAAAAAACAAAAAAAAACAACAAAAAATTTAACTTTGTCTGATAATTATAAAGTCTGCACCATTCTCCTGAAAAAGTTTTTTAAAAGTTGTTTAAAACAATATTTAAATAATATGCAAGCCTAGTGAATACATACTTATTTCAAAACCAGTCAATTTTCTTGTTATTCTAGAGTTTAGAATGGTGTTGGCTTATAATAAATCCATTACACTTGCTTCTTACCTTGCTTTGCTTTATTTTATATTAGGAATTTGGCATCACCAAACGTAAATCCAGGATGCTTTGTAAGTCAGGGTGAGCACAAGAGCCTTCACATTGTCATATACATCACACGTGTGTACAAGAACAACCTCTGTTGCCTGATAAACTGGAATAATTTATCCTGTTACAAATCCTGATAAAAAGGAATTACAGAAATAAAGACAACATGTCTGGGAGAGAAAAATTAAGAGGAAGGTTAATATGCATTTATTCTAGCCTTCTGTTAAGGTTAACTGACACATTGCTACCTCCCTTACAAAGATTGATAAACTCATTTTGCACATTTCTTTGAGTTCTCAGGTTAAAGATGATATGGAAATACCAATTGAAACTATGGATAGTGGTTACTGCGGACCCAGTGGCTTAAAATTTACTAAGTTCAAGGAAATTACCTTAATAAATCTTCAATCCAACAGGACCCCATGTCTAGGCCACACCAATCTTGGCAAAAACAGAACAAACTTAAGCTATTTCATTCATATGGTTTCTCATTTCATTCTGTTCAGGTGTAGAAAGGTCACTTTGGGCCTGCAAGCACCACTATTCCAACATCCTGCATTTATGCGAAGCTTTGGAGACTGCACTTATATGTTCACCATTATTTACATTGGTGTTTATAATGGCAAACAAAATTTCCCCAGTGATTATTTCTGTCAGAAGGGCTTCTCTACCAGTCTTTCTGAAAGAAAAAAAAATATCCATCCTTGCCTTTTCTGTTAAAGTTCTATGCATAGTATGTAAATGAAATGAAGCAAGGAGCCTTGCCTGGTGATTAATGAGATTTTTTTTTCATGATGGCCTGGGAGTTGTTAGTTCATAATGGGTTTGATTTGTGCTGCTTCTTGGAACAAACTCCAAAACCTAGTGGTGTATTCATATTGTGGTATATGAAAAATTGGCAGAGGGATCAATTCTTTATTTTATTTTTCTTTTCCTGAGAAGAGAGTTCTGGGAGGGATATCTGAATTTTAAATCTTTTTTCCTGATGGTTTTGGAAGCGATTTATTTTATGAATTTATAATCTAAAATGCAATTTAAGGGATATAGAACAATTTGCTGTGAAGGATAAATATGAATTAGACAGATTAAAGTGAGTTTGAAATGTCTTTTTTTTTTTAATGATTTAGCCCTTGCAATCACTATCTACAGTGAAAGAAGCTCTCTACATCAGCTGAAACTGCCAAGGTTACAAGAGTTCAAGCTTCCTTCATACAGTTGTCCTAACATTCTTACATATGGTATTGAAGGAAAATATTCTTAGAGAGACTGTTGGTCTTGGTGTCAGTAGTACTGGATTTAAATTCTGGCGATGTAGAGATAGTGTAGTTTTAATAAAGTGGAAGATATTCTTGGAATCAGGAAGAACTGAATTCAAATCCTACCACTGACATATATGACTTTGAGGCAGGTCACTTAACCTCGTAATGACCCAAGTTATTCTTTAAGTCACAAAGTAGGAGGGGAATCTGTGTTGTAAGAGGAACGCTCTCATTGAGCATTCCCTATCCCAGTAAAATCTTAGGTGTCATCCAAAACCAAATAAAATTCCATCTCTAACATCTACTACCCCTGAGACCACTTAGGCCTAGGTGTTCCTAGGAGATTGGCCAGCTTTAGGGATAACTAGTGACTGAGTGTGTGACCAAGGCAAAGTCTGTAATCATGATGAAATCCCCTACTAGTGTAGATATTCAAAATGCTAATATTACAAACAAAATAGAGTTAGGGGAGAAACAAGATAAAGTGATATCCATTAATTATTAAGGAATCCTTCCAATAAACAAATTTCAGAGAAACTGATGAGCTGACTACTTCTAGAGAAGGCATTAGGATACTGATGATGAGAAAAGCCATCATGTGTTCAAAATAGTAACGGAATTTGGAATTAGGAGGGCTTTACCACATGAAAATAAATCACTTAATCTTTTAGGATTTAAATTTCATCTTCTGCAAGATAAAGAGGTAAGACCAGATCATACATAAATTGTCTCAGAGTCATGATATTCTATGATTCTGAATATTAACAATATCAAATAATGGGCAGCAGCCTATCAAATCAATCAGTTTCAAAGAAGTAAGTGCTCCTTGAGAAGGTCACTTCTGAAAACTTTCTCCCATCTGCTCCAGCGAGGCAAAGATGTGTTCCTGGCTTAGAGAAAAGATTGTAAATATGTGGCTGATGGGTATTCTTGCATGACTGCAATGGAATAAGTAACTTATGTGGTTCCAGTGAGTAGGACTAACAGGAATGGGTAGAATTTATAAGAAGACAAATTTAGTCTCTGGGTATTGCAATAACTAATGCATATGTTTTCTAAATCATTAGTTATTGAAAATAGGAGAAGTCATCTTGGAGAATGAAAGATGTGCAGTGGAAGAACAAAAATTTTCTCCTCATTTTCCAAAGAAGAAAGATGGATTCTTCAAACTCTAGGCTAGTGAGTTAGATTTTTCACAGTATCTGTTATTGCTAATTAAAGGAATGGTTTGGGAGTACTTAAAGAGTGAAGCAGTCTTGACTACAAATCAGTTTGTATTAATTATTCTAATATTTCAATGATCTATGATTTCATCAGACATGGATATATTCTTCATCAATAAAAAACACAAACACAAACCTCCTACATCTTATCACACTATATGTATGGATGCTGTGATATAAACAAAAAAACCTGGCATCTAGTGGACAATACTGTATTGGAGAAACTTCTTTAAACTTAACCTAAGCTAGTTAGTTCTCAGGGAAGATAGAGACATTTCTTCATTGGGTTCAAACCAGCAACAAGCATCCTTCATTCCTCTTTGGGTCTTTCTCATAACTCTCTGGACTTCTTTCCTTTTTCTGTCCTTGCCTCATTTTAAAATTTATTTTTTGTACTGTCTTCCCCCATTGGAATGTAAACTCCCTGAGGACAGATACTATCTGTGTTTTGTACTTTTATTTATTCCCAATGCTTATGTCAGTGTTTGACATCAAACAAATGCTTAATAAATATTTTTTGACATACTTACGTTCAAAAGCTTTCAAATTTTATAGAATTTCCCAGAGGTATATTCTCTTGGCATCACTTTTGAGAATCTAGTGTTACCTGGATATTAGGAATCAAAATAAATAGGGTATTATAGGAAAATATATTTGTAAGAATAAATAAATCAAGATTATCTTCATTTCCTTTTTTGATGGTGTTCTCAAAGTACAAAATACTAAACTGATAGACCAGAAGAATGCTTTTGACACAGTATGTTGGCATTTCAACAAAGAATTTGATAAAGGCTCTTATGATGCTTTTGCAGAAAAGGTAGAGTGAAGTGTACTGAATAATAACATATTTGGTTAGATTTGGGATTGAATGACTGGATCCAAAAGGTGAACATTAAGAAGTCAATACTAATTCCATTTATTTCTGCAAGTATTTATCGATTTCCATGTACCAAGAGAGGCAACATGGAGTTGTGGACATAGAGCTGACCTTGAAGTAATGTTCCAGTCCTGCCTCTGACCTACACTGGCATTATCACCCAAGGCACATCAGCACTCCAATGCTACAGACACCTCCCTAAGATTCAGTTGAATAGCAAGTGTGTTTCTGTACCAGTATAGGGCAGTTTCCTCACTGGGAATTCTCTCTATTAAATCCCCTGTCACCTTATATTCCCACCATCAAATTCCTTCTATTACCACATATTCCCTATTACCACATATTTCTCTATCACCAGTTTGGTCAGTGCCCTCAAAGTGCTAGATACTATGCTCTGTCAATACAAAATGTCAATTTCATATAAAACAGAAAAAAAATGTGCCATTTGTGTCCTAGGTGGGTACTCTAAGCAATCTGAGGAGAAAAATATTTTATCTGGGACTGGAGTGGGAAAGGGAAAGATGGTTTAGTAGGGTATATGCATTCTGAATTATCATTCAAGATAAGGACAGGACTATAAGACACACTTATTCAAACAAAGTCCATGACAGCTTTGGTGCACAGTATGAACAAAAGCCTGGAGATAAGAGAGGACTTGAAGTCCTACAATTTAAACAAACTAGGTAGTAACATCAATATTATGAAGATAATAAATCCTGAAAGATTTAGTAACTGTTGCAGTCAAAGATCCACCACAATCCCAAAAAATGCCTGATAAAACATTGTCCATTCATTTTCAGATAGAGAGCCAGTGTGCTCTAGGGTACAGATGGAAGCTTTTTTCTGTTTCTTTCTTTCTCTTATCCTACCTTTCTTTCTTTCTTCTTTTGAATATGACTAATGTGGAAATTTGTTTTGTATGACTATGTTATAGGTTATTCTTTTCTTGTCTACTTGAAGAAGGTGGTCAGGGGAGGTAGAGAATTTAGAACTAAAAAGATGAGAATAAACAAGTCTCAGTGAATGAAAAAAATACATAAAAATAAAATTTAATTAATAAATAAATGAAATTAAATAAATAAACATTTAAAATAAAATAAAAAGAGTCATCCAGTTTGCCTACTTGTGGTATTTTTTTTTAAATAGGGAATCATATATGATAAGGCTAGAGAGAGATGGAGGGGCAGGGCTTTGGATGCATGGAGGATTTGTTCATTTTTTAGCAAGCAATGGGGAGCCATTAAATGGGGAGTCATTTTTGAGCAAAAGTACTACATGTTCAGAACTGCACATTAGGAGGATTACTCAGGCATTGACATCAAAGAAAAATTGGAAAGGAATTATGATAGGAGAAAGAAGATAAATATAACAGCAAAGGAGAGAAGTGATAGCCTCCATGAGGTACTGCTTTGAGAGTGGAAAGGAGGGGAAGAGTTGTAGAGACCTTTTGGAAATAATTGTTAACAAGATTTGGCAGATAGTAGGATGTGCCTGTATATGACCCACTTCTGGTGATTCATATAGACACAGATGATATGAAGTAATCTAGAAAGCTTTCCTAGGGATTATGAAGTCCTAAGCAAAAAAAGGGGGAACTTTAGGGAAAACAGTTTTAATCTTTGATAGCTATTGTGCTCAAAGACTTCTCAAGAGAAAGGCTGAGTTGAGAAGTAAACTTACTGATAAGATGTCAGCTGAGAAAGGGATTTGCATTTTTAAACCACAGCTTAAGATATAGGAATGAAAAACTCTCCTCCAGGGTTAGTGTATACTTAATCATTACTGATAAATGTATTTGTTTAGAGGACTGCAAATCTAACTTTTAAAAAAGCTTTAGACTAAAAGGGAAGAAGAAGGAGAAACGTGCTTTCAAATACCAATTAAGCAGTAGAAAGCCCCAGAAATCCACAGAAGTCAGAATGTAAGAAAGGAGTTAGCAGTAAAACCACTTTCTATCAAATGCATAAAGTTGGATGACAAGCAAGTGAGCTAGAGATTATAATGTAAAGGGACAAATTAGACTATATAGGTCAGATTGATAGGATGTCACTAATGGAATATCTAAATATCTAAGGTATGGGGAAATATATTAAAGTATATTTTAAAAATAGTCTTGTGACAAAATGTAGGAACCAAAATGCAGAATTAAAGAGAGGAACATTTGAGTAAAGATCAGTGGAAGAAGAAAAAAAAATCATTATCATCATAGTATCCTAGAGATTACAAACATGGAAAGAGGATGACAGTATAGGAAACAAATAATCATTTTTGGAAAAAACCAAACATAACATAATGCTGATGAGGACCTTCAGCTATTTCTCAATCTGTTAGAACATGCTGTCTCTCTCCCTCTCTGCCAAATGTCGAAGAGCAGCTAATAATTTGTCAATTTGTCATGACAATTTCATTTTTTAAAAGGTGAAGGAATTTGATGAGAAGAGCTTCTACTTTATAGATGATTCTAACCCACAAGGAGAAATCAATTACTGAGATAGAAAGAAAGAAATTTTTAGCAGGGGTTAGGGAGGGTGTAAACCATTTATCTTAGATTAAATGAGAAAGAAGGAGAAATCCAGGCATAATGTGACTTCTACTTTAGGTTTTTAGAAAGCAGATTGCAAAGGACTCTGAGAAAGGGGATGTAGTTTCCATGTCCTATAATTCTATACTGAAATGGCCCAGGAGGAAAAGAACATACTTAAAAATAAAATTCTAATCATCAAAGAGAAATAATTCCACTCAGAAGGAAAGAATAAGTTGGGTAAAGACACTAGTATGAACGCACAGGGAACTCATTGACCAACTTAGATTTTGCAGATAAATATAAAAATGGTGGAAGCAATGACAAGTAATGGAAAATTGATACAAAAGTATTAATAATCATGTAAAATTGTGTAAAGTGATGTAAAAATTGTTAGCAAGGGGCAGCTAGGTGGCGCAGTGAATAGAGCACTGGCTGTGGAGTCAGGAGGATCTGAGTTAAAATCCGGCCTCAGACACTTGACACACTTACTACCTGTGTGACCTTGGACAAGTCACTTAACCCTAATTGCCCTCCAAAAAGGAAAAAAAAACTGTTAGCAAATAAAGGTTAAAACCAATGAAAGTTTGTATTTTTTTAAAGCAAAATTGGAGACAAGAGGAGGATCAAAGTAAACACAGTATTCCTGTTTGAGAAAGATAGGATGATGACAAGAGATAATGGGGAGAAGATGGACCTGTTCAACTCTTATTTTGCTTCTGTTTGGTCTACTAAGAAAATAATCTTTGGATGAGAAAGGAAAGAAAAAATTAACCATAGTAGGTGAACCCCAAAATGTGTAAGGGAAAAGCAAGCATATTTGATCTTGAAGAATTTACATCATCAGATATAAAGGAATAATATTCCTAGAAATGGGCAGCAGAAGGGACAAAAACAAAACTTAAAGGATGTAATTTCTGGGCAATTGTCTGTAGATCAGAAAAGTCCTAGAAAATTGAAGAGCTACTGTAGGACTGTCAAAAGGCAAACATTGTCAAAGCTTTCAAGATGGTGAAGCAATTAGAGGCTAGTGAATTTACCTTTAACTCCTGGAAAAATTTTAGTACATAATATATAAAATAGTTAATAAACCACTAACATTAAAAATTGTCATCATGAAGAGTCATTGTGGACTAAATGCCAACTATTCTTCACAAACCCTAGGAGAATATACTATATGACAAATTTATATATTAGTATATTACTCGACAATGTCTCTAATGATTGAGCGTCTTCTGTTCATCATGAAAAGGAGTGAGTTTTAACCATACAACATTTTGATGGGCTTAGGATTGGTTGAATGAGTATGCCCAAGCTAAAGTCACTAATGGTTCAGGAGATTTCTCATCTAGTACACCTCTCTGTGCTATTTAATATTTTAATTCAGATCAAGGCATGGATAGGATGTTTGCCAAATTTTCATATAATAAAAAACTAGAAGGGATAACTAATATATTCAGTAACAATATCAGTATCCCAAAAGATGGCAAAAGGCTAAAATGTCGGGCTCAAATTAAGATTGTATTGAATCACATACTCCTTTTCTCTCTGTACCCAGAAAAATAATCCATTACAGTCTTACATTTAGATTTAAGAAAATCAACTTCACAAATATTAGACGGAGGAGATGCAAATAGACAAGTTTTCTGGAAAAATTTGATTATCAGAGCACATTATAAACTCAAAATTCATTAGTAATGTAGAAGACAAAAAAGAATGCAGTCATGAAGAGCCTTACAATTGTAGGGAAGTAGCAGGAGCAGAAGCAGGAGCAGGAGGAACAGCAGCAGCAGCAGCAGTAGTAGAAGTAGTTGTAAATAACATTGAACATTTATATAAAACCTTAAAGCTTGCTAAAGGCTTTACAAATATAATCTCATTTAATTCTTACAACCCTGAGAGGTAAATATTGTAATTATCCCTATTTTTATGTTTTAGGAAACTGAGACAGATGGAAATTAAGTGATTTGCTTAGTTTGAAAAGTGGCCAGAATTATTCAGAATGCTCAGGACGGTTTTCAGCATACAAAGACCAGTCACCTTATGCTGCAACTGATGATGATTGTCTGTCATTGTATATTATTTATTATGATTCAGTTGATTTGGGGGGGGAGTTGAAGGGAGGAAAAATAAGTAAAGGGAAAAAATATAAAAGGAAAAGGAAAAGGAATATTCTTCTTGATCTTCATCATTATAATTTGTGATACTTAACTTCACTTAAATGTACCAAACCTGCTGCAGTTTTTCTCTCTCCCAGCCTGTATTTTCCATTATTATTCTATCCTTCATCATTTCTGTCCCTTTGACAAAGTCATACTCATATTTGGAATGGATTGAACCAGGATATCAACCTGTTAAAGAACTTCCCACCTTTCAAGGACACACTCAGGTGCCACCTCCTATGAAGTCTTTCACCCTATTATTCCCGACCTCTCATTCCCTATACCCACTATGGCATCTGAAACTGATCTCTTCCTTTTTAGATTTCTTGAAACACTTTGCATAGACTTCCCCTTGCCCTTGTCATTTGGAATGCAATGGGAAGAATTGAAGAATAAATTTTAAGTCTTTGCTATAGCTAGCCCTTATTACAGTTCCTTGTCTGTAGGAGCAGCTGAATGCATATTTGTTGATTTGATTTTGAGGAAGAAAAAGATGAATAACGATCTTCTAGTGTAGCAGGGCACTGACATGATATGCATAGGGAATGTCCTATTTTTTCTTAAAGATAAAAATTACCACTTATCAGTCTCATGATTCTTGTTCTCTTTTTTCTCTTCCCTTTTACTCTTACCCATTTTACTTCCCCTTTCCTCAGCACTCACTAAAAGTGCATGACTAGAGAGAAGGAAGGAGGTAGTTCAAGGTCCCTCCCCCATGGGTGACTGGGAAGAATCTAAATGTGTCTGTGTGAGGCTAAAGTCAGACCCCCAGTATATTACAGCATATGCTCTAACCAACCTCTCCAGGTAGGAAGGTCCAGAAGGAGGTGTGATAAGAACAGAACTAGTAACTAAATGCAAACAGCCAAGTGCTACTCTGCATACTGTACTTGGATTTTAAAGATATAAAAGGATCTGGTGTGCAGAAGAACATCCTTCTCAACATTTGTGCCAGAAAATATGTTGCTATCTTTCTGAGCAAGAAGGATAATGGACATTTCTAAGATTTAATGGTGGATTGCCATGACTGATATTCATTCTGAGACAAAAGGAAATCAAAGGTCACAGAATTTTTCTTCTGGAAAGGACTTTTAGTTCATTGAGTCAAATTTCATCATCTTATAAGTGAAACAAAAACTCTAGCCCAGAAAGATGAAAATTATTTGTTTAAGGACACACAGCTAGTCAGGGGCAAAGATGAAACCAGAACCTAATAGGAGTAATAATTATTTTATGTCAACTCTATCAGTCTGCTGGATCAACACATAGTATGACCTTAAAGTGAATGCATCCATTTCTAATTATATTCTAGCTATAGTATTTAATGTCACGATGGAGTCTAAATGAAAAGGTCCCACTGTGGGCAATGGATACCATATTCCTGTGAAGGAGAAAGAATATGCTATTGAGATGGTATGAGGTTTATCTCAGGCTTGAACACTTTCCCTCATTGTGGATCTCCCCCTTCCTTGCTAAAGAAAAAAAAATCTTTTTGAGATATGGAACTTGGTTAAAGGAGATAAAGAATGCGGGGAGTGCATTTCATGTCAAGGCTCAATGAAGTTCTAGAGAGCAATAATCTAAGCAATTGAAAAAAGAGGTGGAGTCATGAAAATCCAACAGTCACTCTTCCCTCCCTTCCCTTTCCTTAGGTGTGAGCATACCATTGTTCTGCTCAAGAAGCTTCAGTGGTTGCTTCTTCCCTCTGGAATATGTCCGATGTTTGTGTTTGTTTTTTTTATATCTTTCACAGTCTGGCTCCAGCTTACCTTTCCCAAGATTATTGTATATTATTTTCTTTCACACACTCTATATTCCATCCAAAATGACCTTCATAGTATTCCAGTGGCTGACATTCAATCTCCTGTACCTGGTTTGTTTGTTTGTTTGCTTGGTTTTTTGCATGGGCTGTTCTGCATTCCTGGAATGCATTGCCTCCTCCACTCAACATCTTACAATGAGTAGCTTCATATGTTCAAATACACCCTTCTATAGGAAGGCAATTTTGATCACCCCAATGGCTGGTGCTCAACCTCTGGAAACTATTTTGTATATGTTATATTTTATTTTCTATTTAATGAAAATAAAATGCAGGCCCTTTAGGGTAAGAACATCCTTTTTTTCTTTTTTCTTTTGTATCCCAAGAATTCAGAATAGCATCTGGACTATCTTAGGTGCTTAATGGATGCTTCGTAAGTGATTAAATGAGCTGTTTTCAAGGAGAAATCTGTAGGAAGGAAGATGAAAGAGCATGAGAGGTAAAAATAAGTGAAATGATACATACAATTAGCCTTATTTGTATGGAACTTTTTTATATTCAGATGCATTAACATCTCCAATATAAAAAGATCTCTGCACTTGTTTAGATAATGGCATCAAAAAGACCCTTACTATCATAGCACCCTTACTATCCACCAATTCTAGAATTCTTAATGGTCTCTGTAAAGCAGTGATTCTTAGCCTGGCATCTTTAAATTTGTGTGTGTGTGTGTGTGTGTGTATGTGTGTGTGTGTTAAAATTTTGGTAACTGTATTTCACCATAATTGGTTTCCTTTTTAATTTCGTGGATTTTATTTTTAGCATTTAAAAGCATTATTCTGCAGGACAAAAAAAATGTTAAGCTTTACCAGACTGCCAAGGGAGTCCAGGATTCAAAAGAAGTTAAAATATCTTTCTGAAACACACACACACAAATGCCACCTTATATATAGGTAGTTTTGTCCTAATCTTTCCAACGTACTTTTTCATATGCAGTAAGATAAGTAAATTTAAAGTATAGTATTCCCACATTACAGATGAGTAAATTAATATTCAAGTAGATAGAGTCAAAATCAAGAGTAGACTATATCCAAGATAAAACATGAAAAAAAGAACTGTCATTAAAACAAATGACCTCAATTCTCAGATCCTTAACAAAAGTTGTAGAGCTTCTGATGAAAGTCATTGGAGCTTTCCCAATTCCCTATTTTGTTTCTAGCAAACTATTCAAGTGAAGAAGAAAATTTGTTCTTATTCACTTTTCTGGCTTAGTTACCTATCAGTGTTCAGTGTGTGCCAGTGCCAGTTTTCAATGAGGCTGCTGAATGAAATTGTTTTCTCAGTCTGACTGGTAACTATAGCTTGAGAATTGCTTTCTTAACTTCAAACTCATGGAAAAATAAAAGTTGATACTGTTAAAAGATTGAAAGGTTTCCTACTCCAGAGGAAATTCATTTTTTGAAACCAGGGGGATTAATTGGTGTGAACCATGTCCTTGAAATGGGTAGCTGACTTGAAGGAATCAATTTAGAATCACAGAATTAGAGACTTTAGAATTAGGAGGGAACATGGGGATAGTTAACCCTTTCATTTTACAGACAAGAATACTGAGCCCCAGAGATGTTAAATAACTTGCTCAAGAATATACAATAACTAGTATCAGAAGTGAATAACTAGAATCCAGGAACTTTGGCTTCCACCTGGCCCAGTGTTCTTTCAACCATACTACATTGCCTACTGCATTATGCCAACATGACAGCAAGCAAATATGTTGGGAAGGTATTAACCTAAGTATATGGGTGGAAGCCAATTTGCTTTTCCACATGTCTCACCAAAACATTCCATTCAGAATATTTATTCTTGCTGTTTTAGGAGCTTTGTAAGCAAATTGGTTCATTATCAATGGGCCAGCCTATCTGTTCTCTTAACAAGATATGTGTTAAAATTCCTTAGTTATAGGTAAAAAAATACGATAGGAGAAAAAAATAATGTGGACCAAATAAAACAATACTCTGGAAATGTTTCCTTTGTGTAAATATCTCTGAAGCAGAAATTCTGGCTAAGGCACAGAAAAGTACATAGATCAGACAGACTGTAGTGGTACAGTTAAAAGAGAATTGTAGAAGTAGTGTTAGACTGAATTACAAGCTACAGTCCTGTTTCTATTACTGTTAACTGTGTGTCTTTAGAGAAGTCATTTAACTTTTGGGTCTTCATTCAATCATCAGCAAAATGAAGTTTTATTTTTATATCTGTCAATCCAGAAGCCATAGAAAATAGGTACAAAATAATTCGATTGAAGTCGACAAGTATTTATTAAGTAAAAATATTCACTAAGTGTGTGGTAGAACAGTTTGTCTAAGGCAAGATTAAAAAAAAAGCCTATTAAGGAACTTATAGTAACCTTTGAAGAAAGAAGAATATCTATAGCTATGATCAGTAATTTACAGCACACAGTATCAAAGAATAGAGCTAGCAATAAAACTCATGGCATTATATTTCTCTACACACGTGCATAAAATATGGATTAAAAGCTAGGTGGCTGTGTATCCTAATACAAGGGGAAAAAAATCTGACTGTTTGGATCTTTGAGACTTCATGGGAGTAGAACTCATGAATGGAATATGTTTCTGGAAGACATAGGGATGTGGACTGGACCTGTGGTTCTATTTGTGGAGGGAACTTTCAGTGAGGGACTTTCTCTAACAAATGGAGATTGGCATCTTCTCTGAAATTCATAGTATTCGAGCATGGAGATGTAATGATTTGCCCAGGATCACAAAGTCATTAGGAGGTATTCTTGGCTCCAAGGCCATCACTCTATCCTCTACACCATGTTGTCTCTCCTCTGCAATGGTAAAATATATTCAAATGCTTCAGAGATCAAAAAGAGTAGTAGAGTAGTATCATATATTATTTGAGGAAATCTCAAATCTGATTCAAGGTGCATGGTAGAGAGCAAGGGAAGAGAACCAGAAATAATAATGTTGTAGCAATATGTACTACTACAGACAACATATACTAAAAGGGAAAATAGATATGGACTTGAGGAAGTAGATCACAAATCTGGCAAGGAGGTAGGATATAATAGTGACAATACTTCAGGAATCCACACATCTGTGCAAACTGTGACAAAAGCAAAGCAGTTAATAAATTTCTAACTTGAAGTGATGATTATTTCATTTTTCAAATGTTCAGGAAGTAATAGGGGAATCTGCTTTCTAGACCTGATTCTAAAAAACAAAGAGGAGATAGTTGCTAAAGTTGAAAACAGAAATTTTGAAGGGAAGAGACCATTTCATTGTAGAGTGAATTATTGGCAAGGAAAAGAAAATTGATCATATTTTGAGACAAAACAGATTTGGGGAGAAGAAATGTCAGGGTTTGGATAGTGTTAAAAATGAAATTTTAATTACAAAATGATAAATTATTCCAATCAGGAATAAAAGGGAGAATTGCAAAAAAAAAAAAAAAAGAAAAAACCCACAAGACTTTTTGGATATACAGAGAATTCCTCAACCAATACATTATATATGTGTGTATATACACATCTAAACATCTATATGTATTATACATACATTTCTATACATATACATGTACACACATGCATATTTGTGTACATATATATATATATATATATATGAAATCGAAAGCAGGTAATGGAATAAGAATACAAAAATGGGGGCAGCTAGGTGGTACAGTGAAGTCAGGAGATCTTAGTTTAAATCAGGCCTCAGACACTTAACACTAGGCATGTTACCTTGGGAAAGTCACTTAAATTCAATTTCCCTGCCTTCCCCTCTCCAGAAAGCAAAAAAAAAAACAAACCCCAACAGACAAACACAAAAACCCAGAATGGACTTGTAGAAAAGGTAACTGTATATTCTCAAACTCAAAAAGTTTAGTCTAAGGATAAAAATGCTATACACCCAAATATTATTTGTGTGTATATATTTGCATACATTCATGAACACACACATACACATATATATTTACATATTTTACCTGTGTCTTGCCAAGAGGAAGATAAAAAAAATAAATTCAACTTAAGTATTTATTAAGTACTTGTTATTTATAAGAAATCTGCTACTTAGGGTTGATAGAATAATAAAACCATCCATGAAAAGAAGAAAAAATACTACACTCTTATTTTGTTCTGTTTTTTTAAATTTTATTTTTTATTTGTTTTCTTGTTTACATCATTCATTTTCATGACAGTTTTGAATTAAAAATTTTCTCCCCATCTTTCCCCTGCCCCAACCCTAAAACAGCAACCCTACAGTAAAGCCCCTCCCCTGTTCTGTTCTCTTACTTACTTTCTGGTAGGGCAGGGAGGGTCTCCCTATCCCGGCCCCTGTATATCTTAATTCCTAGTTGGAGGTCTTGCAGAACTTTAAATTCTAGATTCTTTTGATTCCTCCCTTGTCCCCCACCCCCACTGGAAGGAAAATCAATTCAATACAGGCTGTAGATGTGTGATTATACAGGACATCTTCATAGTGGACATATTGTGACAGTGATCATCTGTCTCTCCTTCCTA
>CM053594.1:260473541-260490265 GCA_028646575.1 Pseudocheirus occidentalis | reverse complement strand
AATGTTCTGAAATTTTTCATACATTAGAATAAACATTTATGACATTTAATAGAAAGGCAGTGTGACTTGGTAGATTGAGAGATGGCTAGACTCTAAAATAAGGAAGAGTTGGGTTCAATGTCATATTCTGGATGTAACCAAGAAGTTACTTTGACCACTTAGTACCCACAGGCTACTCTGTAAGACTTTAAGTTAATGAGCAGGCTCACGTTTACATTAGGAGACGTAGCTTTTCTATTGGAGGTTTCTGATACCAGTAAAACTCCTTGTGCAATCAAAACAAAACAAAACAAAACAATACACATAATATGAAGCTAATTCATTAGAATTGATTCATCTGTTCTGAGGAATAATTCAGAATTATTTAAGAACAGCTATTAAAATGTTCATAACCTTTGACCCAAGCATTTTGTACTAATTAGTATATATATATATATATATATATATATATATTCCCCAATATTAGAATACATACATATATATATATATATATATATGTATCTCCCCCAAATTCCTAAGCTAATTATTGGTGATAACAAAGTTTTAAGGAAAATATGTATGCCAGATGCCTTGCTGAAATGGCTGAGAAAATTAAGTAACAGGAATGTAATGGACTTTGTCTGCCCCATAAGGTATGATAGATATGAAGAATTTTAATAGGAGTATTTATATGAAACAATACACAGTAATGAAAGGAAAATGTATATGCATGTGTATAGCCAGTGCTATAATAATGAAAATAAAATAAACTTTCAGATACCAGAAAACTGGTAAAAAAGTAATAATATTAGCATCATATTGTCAAAGTCAAGGGATATAATTTTTTCCTTTCTGTCAATAATCAATAAACTAACATTAATAAACTTTGAGCAAGAGGATTACTTGACTTTGTTGGGAAGCATCTACTATGTTGAAAACTAAATGTTATCAATACACACACACACATACACCTATACATGTGTCCAGTTGTTTCTAGGGTCTTGCCTACCAAATCCATATTTTTTTTCTATTTTTCCCATAATCTCACCATGGATATTTTTGTTAAAGCAAATCTTCTAATTTATGGGAGTATATTTGAGAAGGAAGATGGTAATGATTACTTAGATGGACTGACTAGGTGGTTCTGTGCCTTGGACCTAAGAAATTTGGGTTCTTTAACAGATAAATTGTTCAATAAAGGCAATAAAATCTCCCATTCTCCCCTCCCCCCCCCGCCACTTCTGGCTTCAAGTCAGTTCCTTCCAATGTGAAAGCCACAAGTTCCTGGAAGAGATAATGACAAATCTTTGGTCTCATAGCAACTAAACCTAGAATATATATTTTAAACAATTAATTAACAAGTATTTATCAAGCACTCATATATCAGGCACTAGGTTAACTGCTGAGAGTACAAGTACCAAAGAATGAAAGACATCCTACTCATAATGAGCTTAGATTCTAATAGTGGAGACAAGTACATAAAAATGTATAAGGTGAATAAATACAAATATATACAGATTAGTTCAATGCAAGGTACATTGGGACGGAGGGAATTTGTAGTTGAAGGATCAGGAAAGGCTTCATTTTAGAAGATGGTGTCTGAGCTGAATGTTAAAATATTTGAACTCAGCTAGCTACTTAAAACCTGAAAGATGGAGTGAGTTTAAGTATATGAAATGAAAAAGACAACAAAAGGGGTTTAGAAAGACACATTCTCATGAAACTAATTTGATACTGATGGATGATGCAGAGAAAGGATTTCAATAGCCCAGAGGAAGGCAGTTCAGGAATGGGGAACAGAATGAGCAAATAAACGGAGAAAGGAAATCATGGGGCATGTGTGGTAGACAGCATTTGGTACAAGCTAGCTAGATTGTTTATAGAACAATGTTTATAGAACACAGAAAATTATAGTAATGATAAAGGACTAAAAAAAGTGGTGTTGTTGAGTTGTGAAAGGCAATGAATCTCAAAGAAGTTTACTTGACTTAGTAGGCAAGTAGAAGCCATTAAGTACAAGTGACATAATTAGGTTTATCTAGAAGAAAGATTAATTAGTCAGTGGCCTGAAGTTCAGATTAGAGAGAAAAAAAAGCCAATGAAGAGGCTACTGCAGTGATCTATACAATTGGAAATGAAAATACTTTTCTATGCTTGGGTGGTGTCAGCAAGAAAGGAGTGAAGGGGACAGATTCAACAGCATCAAATGAGGCAAAAAGGTGTAGGAATATAAAATCTGAGAAAATGAACATTTCTTCAATGAGTAGGCACTCGGAGAAAGTTATTTCTATGGTTGTTTGTTACCCAATATTCTTTGATGCTACACAAAAAATTCCTTCCAAAATGTATTTCTTGTTCATTTTTTCTATATTAGAGATTAATTGTGTGTGGTGTGGGGGAGGGGGAGGAGTAGAAGCAAGGAGTCTAAATTAAGTACAGTATTCATTTGAAAAACATATTAAGATTTATGTGTTATTTTCTCTTGAGCAAGAGGTTACTGTGTTCTTTTTAATGCTGAAGAGAAAAATGATTACTATGACAAAGTGCCATTTATACAAATGGGAGATTATACTGGTGAGAACGTTTTAATGTTATTTTTTGTTTGTTTTTTTGACCACAGGTGTTTTCCGTAAGATAATCAATAAACAATGAACACATATATGTGATGATAATGCAAAAATGTGCATCCCTGTATCTAGGTCTCCCCAACAAATCCTCGGCAGATCCTCTCTACATATATAGTCTACATTGTTTGTCTGCAACTAAACTACTTAATTTTCAACTTTTTTAGCAAACCAGCTTTTAACATAATAGTTTCCAAACACATTGTGCCAAACCTGACTCATCCTCTTTTGTACTGATTAGAAATTAGATTGGAAGATTAAAAATATCTCATTTCATCAGAAATCATGAATGTAGGAGCATACTCACATCAGGTTTTCATGACAGTGCCAGGTTTGATAGGAAGCTATTGCATTTCATAGTCTTTTTGAAAAGTCCTGACCACATAGAGTTTTGTCTTGTTCTCATTAAAAGTCATTGTTTTCTTTTTCTACAAGAGTTACCCTAATAGAGATCCACTGTACTTACCGTACATACATAGTCTTTTAGATTCAATAAGCAATTTCTTGGGGGTCTAGTGATGCCTAGCATGAAAATGTGACTGAGGATTGCTGCCAGTCCTGAGGAATGTTTGCCTCAAGAAGGTAATCTACAAATTAGGAAAGAAGTCACTTTCCTTCCTGTAAGGCCTGCTGTCATTTATAAGATTATGCCTCTGAAGCAATGCTTTTCCTAGAAGAGTCAGAGGAGCCAAGGAACCTTCTTGAATGACCTCTTGGTTCTGTCATCTTCTAGGAGAAAAGATGAGGGAGGAAAGTAGAATAATTAGTGACAGCTCCCCCCACCCCAATATTTTACTTTTTTTTATCAAGTTTTCGTTGGTATCTTTCTTTTCCCAGATCTTGATGTTTGTGAGGTGTGAAGACAAGCTATATACCTGAAAGAGGTTTTACTTAATGAATATATTGTTGTTGTGGTGGTGGTGGTATTCAGTCATTTCAGTTATGTTTAACTCCTTGTGACCCCATTTGGAGTTTTCTTAGCAAAGATAATGAATGGAGTGGTTTATCAGCTCATGTTACACAAGAGGAAACTGAGGCAAACAGGGTTTAGTGACTTGCCTAGGGCCACACAACTAGTAAATCTGAGGACACATCTGGACTCATACCTTTTCTGACTCCACGTATGGCACTCTATCCACTGTACTATTTAGATATCCTGAATGTATCCTGGTATTCTGTTATTATACATCTTCATGAAGTAGCCAATCAGGACAATGTGTGTGATAGAATGTAAATTCCTTGGACATAGGTGTTGTTTTTCATTTTTTTTAAATTTCCAATGACTAGTAAAATTCCTTGGGCACAGAAGGTACTTAACAAGGAGATCTGCCATATTGATATTGCATTCTTTGAATAGCCAGTCACTTCTGAATCCATTTTATGGTGTTATCATCTATTCTGCATCTGTCTTCTCAACAACAAAAATCTAGGCACACTAAATGAGTCAAATTCCCATCATCTACTAGTTGAATAATCTTACCAAAGAAGGAAATGATATTATTTTGGCATGATCTCTTCTTAGTGAAGTCACATTGACTTTGTGTAATCACTGCTTTCCTTGTTAGATGTTCCTCAAACGTTTCTTAAATGATTCCTTTTAGAATTGAGCCAGGAATCAAAGTCAAGATAAATGGCCTATAATTTACAGACTGCTCTCTTGCCTTTTTTTGAAAATGGAGACATTTACCCTGAATTGAATTGCTTTGAAATCTAGCAGAGCTAATTTGGAGGCATATGGTCTGCAGGTGAATTTTTAGAAGAATGCTTTTAATGTCCTTGGATTTAATTGATTACAAGAATTGTTTTTGTAGATTTCCTGTTTCTTTTAATTTCTACAAATATTTGGCATCAAATTAAGATACTGGCAAAATGCATCAAAATAGTCTGCACAATAACATTCATGGAAGATCTCCATCTCTTTATTTAATAGGAAGTCAGACTGTGGACATAGGGCCACCAAACTAGAGCTTTGATGGTACTGTTTCTTAATTCTTTGCTTACTTGTGCATTTTCTGACATAATGTTTTTGTTGTTGTTTATTTTATTTGCTCTTCACTTGGCTGCCTACCCAGAAAAGACTACATTTAGGGACAGCACTATGCAAAAGAAAAGTCTCAGAAGTGTTACCAGCTCATGGAATGCAATTTTTAGTGCATTCAAAAATACATTTGTCCAAAATTTTTCTCCCTGTGCTCTGCCAGGTACCTAAAATTTGGATCATTAGAATGCCATTGGATTAAAGCACTGTTTACCCAAAAGGCTTATTTGAGAATGTCAATATCTTTCTTAAAAGACTCAATGTGTGAGAAGACTAATGTGTTACAAGCACATTGGAATGGATTATTTTATATGTTTATTAGGATACTTGGCACAGAGCAAAATCTTAGGAGAACAGAATAAGGAAAATATTGCAGCTTTTCTATTTTGAAGGATAGAAAAAGAAGCAAAGAGGGCATGTAGGAGACTAGCATTCTAAATCCTACTGTTTTGCTGGTTTTTTTCCTTCTGGGCAGCACAGACTCTGGAGGCTGTGATGGAGTCTTACATAGCTCAGAAAAAATCAAGTGTAAACTTGAAGAATAGGATAAAAAGGATGCTGAAATATTGAGAAATAAAGGAAATAGTCAAAGAGCCCCATCAGATTGAGTCAGAAGTAAGAACATGGGGAGAATGTCTCTCATCCCTGCCTATGAAGACTAGTTGATGACCAGGGACATTTGTTACCTGGTTCGTAAGCCCCTGGAAACCCCTGGGAAGTGGTTCTCTGGCAATTAGCTCTTTGAAATTCTTGATATGTTTGTACACTTAGGATTAACTTTAGAAGTGAAATTCACCAACTTAACAATTTTCCTTAAGGGTGTGTGGCTTTATCTATGGTTTATCTTCCTTTTAACCAGTATATACTTTATGTTTTATTGCAAGTGTCACCCTCAATAGTTGTCACAATGGAAAGCAAACCATTTTCCTCCTATATATTTTCCTCCTATATCTTGTGGCTATTAAAGGTTAGTGTAAACACTCTCATTGCTATGTCAGGGCATAACTATTGCATTCCCTTACCTTATAGTGAATTGGCTCCATATAGCTCAATTGGGCAGAATAAAAGCTCTTCTCACTTAAAAGCCCTGCTTTTGAAATATTTCCTTAATTTTTTAATTGTTTATGATTTATTTTCATAAAATCAAAGAATTTTAGAGCTACCAGGGACCTTGGCAGCTATCTTGTCAATCAAGTAATTAACCAATCAATACTAAGTTCTCCACACTGGACCAGGTGTTGATCCACTCAAATTCTGTCTGTTTTCTGTCATTTTTTAAAACGTATTGGTCAATTTCTTATCTCATTTGTTTCTTCTGACTTTTTTTGTAACTCTTTCCTATGCCAGTCACATCTGACTTGGATGGCACTACTTGGATCTCCTCCTGCCTATTTTCTCTTTACCTGGTTTGCATAAAGCCCACCTACCTAAGGGCAGATAGTTCTTTAGTTGATGCTGTGGGGGAAACTGAAGGAATAACTTCTCATTCTCTGTTAGTAGCTAGGCATCCCTAGCTTCAGACTTGGGTTTTGCAAAGTTTCCCCATAGCAAATTCCTATGAAAATTTAAACTTAAGTCACTAAGATAGTTTCTAAAAGAACTCTTATATGAGAAAACAAACAAAACCATTTCCCCCAAATTGCTTAAACACAAAGATTTATAATAACTGATGTAGTCTCTAGTTGGGTCAACAGAATGGTTTGACTATATAATAATTTTAGGGCATACACTTATAATGATAATGGGGATATTAAGATCTTCTTTGCCCTTAATAGGCCAAATGTAAACATATTGGGGAGAGAGGGAGGAACTTGCTGAAAGGGTGGAACAGGAAGGTGGAGCAGGAAGGAACCAGAGAGAGAACCAGAACTGCTGGAAGCAAGCAGTATAGAGGATGAGCTTACTGTGAGTGAGAGAGGGGCATTCTTGCTTAAGGGAGCCTGTTTTGCTTTGAAGGCATGAGGGAGGGAAGGCTGGGGAATGTTTGTGTTCCCTGCATTGATTATGTGTACCAACTTTGCAGTTACTATGACGAATATGGGTTTCTGGTTTTGGAATTTGACTTTTTGGTATTTGAAGAAATGCTTTTATTCTGTCTTCCATGTGGAGAGTCTGTTACGTCTTGTGATTCACAACTACATCACAACTAGCCTATTCATAACTGCTGTGGGCATAGTGAATATTACATTGATGTTATAACACTGTGAGAAGGTTACTGTGCTTATATGCCACCAATAGTAAGCTAAATCTGAGCACAAACCCTCAAAGTCACCACTTGGCTGCTTGCCCAGTTCTGTATAAGTAGAGGAAAGTAATACTGGCCCTATTACTTTTTGTCTTTCCAGGTCCTTTTTATTGTTCAGTGGTTTAATTAAAGGAAGGAAATGTATCATTGTATCCACTTTTTTAAATGACTTTTCTCTATCTAATCAGACCTTTTTAATAGTCTCACAGAGAATATGCCATTTTTAGTGAAACTACCAGATAATGTAAGAAGGTAATCTACTTTTATTGTAGGTCATGTCATGTCATTCAGACTTTCATCAATTCAATTTGTGAGCAGGTGATTATAATGAACTTAGGTTAGTCACTATGTGAAAAATTAGCCTCTTTGGAGTCTGAAGGCAGGAGCTAAACTTTTGAAGGGTCTGTTAGAAACTGGAGGTAAAACAGTATATTCATATATAAACATACATATACATATATATGTGTGTGTATATGTATGTGGGAATATGCATGTATGTATGTATATGTGTATATGTACACACACATACATACATACATAATATTGAATGTGAGTTCCTGAAACTAGAAACTCAAACTGGAGTCCACAATATGGGCACTTTGATGAAAAAGGGGTTGTTAGTTATGATAGAGTAGTTGAAAAAGAACAGTCACAGGAGATAGGAGTTGATAGAGAAAAGGAAAACTAGAAGTGGTGATTGGGAAATGATAAACAGTTGTCATCTTCCCCACATTAAATTAGATTTGTAAATAGGTCATCTGGGTTTTGAATATCTTCCAGGTAGAGTGGCATGTTGGGGTATCAAAAGTGAAATATTTGTGGGTGTTAGGTGCTCATTTTGAGTTAGTCTCTTTTCTAGTTGTTCCATCAAACTTTTTGAAGTACTGTTCTAGCCATTTCAAAGGATTTGATAAAGGAGCCTGTAAGAAATGTGGGAGTCAAATTCTGTTATTGCCCAGGGCACTGAGAAGTACCAAAAGTCAGTCATGTCCCAATGAGGTAGAGCTTGAGTTATACAAATTCTCTACCAGCAGCGTCCTTTGAAAGACTGGCCATCTGATTTCTTTGAACCTGTTACTTGAAAAAATATTCTGAATGGCATTCTTTCTAAAAGATAGAAGGAGAAGAGGAAAGAGTAAAGGAGTAAAAACAAAAATGGAAACATAAAAAATTGATGGTTTTTAAAAAAAGCTTTTTTTAATGTGCCTGGGGCTTTATTTCTACCTTTCCTTGTAGGTTTTATATTTTCAGCTACCTTTGAGTTCTATTGGTACCTAATAACCGCAGATATACAGCAAGGCTGAATTCTCTGGCCTGAGAACTTTGTTTTTTTCTTTTCATTTCATACATCATTTACATTGTGCTGCAGTGATTATACAATGACAGTACATAACCGCAGGATGAAGAAAAGATGAAAGGAAAATATGAGCATCTGTTGGCTATGGTGGTAAAGTGGAAGGTGTTGCCATTAAGGCTGAAAAACATATTGGGTCCTATCCTTAATTTATGTATTAATATAGGGAAATGCCCTGAGATTTGGAATTTCCTCCCTTTTGTACCTATTTTTCAGGGAGCTAAGTATGGCAATATGGAAAATTTTTTGTTTGCAGGCAAGTTATTTTCTTTGATTCCAAGTAATTTGACAGAACCTAATCCTAGAGGAGAACTTATATTTAAAGAAATGTTTTTTTAACAAACCCAAATGAAGGCAGGCTGTGAGTTGAGCAATGAACAGTTACAGCCAACACTTTTGTTTACTGAATTTAAATATTTGGACATTTTGAATTCATGTTAGGTTAAATGATGTTACTCTTCTCTGTATCACTTCTACATCTACATCCATGCTGCTGAAAAAAAAGTTTAGATTAAGTAATGTCTCCCAAATTCATTGGGTTAAGATGGGTCAAATAAAACCCAAAGTCACCTTTTAAATGTCTATTTTGAACCTACAAATTAGAGGGCAACTTTTTTTCAGCCAAAATAAAAACAATTCATATAAAGAGGATGACCCTGAAATGACCAAATTACATAGCTTCCAGTAACTAATGATTGATATTTTCATAGGTTTACAGTATCATAGATTGAGAATAAGGAGGGATTATAGAGGTGATGATGCTTTAACGTTCTTGTAAACCATGTTGCACAGCCCCCAAGTTCTGAGATGAACTAGGTTCAGTCTTGGTGGGGTTGGAGGTGGGGAGCCAAGCTGAACCAAACAGAGTAACTGAAACTTAGTCCCTGAGAGACCACTTAGGAATTATAGGGTAAAGAAGCCCTAGGGTGGTTATAGGGGAGAGAAATGACAGGAATCTGTATTGTGCTCGAAAGATAACCACATTCAGTTAGGAATTCCTTGAAGGAACTGACTATCTTTGATTGCTTTTCTACAGAGAATGTTTTGTACACAGTAGGAAATCAGTGGATTGAGGCTTTTTTCAAAGGATTCAATCCAGTTCAATGTATTAAGTGTCTGCCATGTGTTAGGATAACAGGCAAGGCAGTCTTGACACCTGCCTACCCATGTATTAACCTTGTATTAAACCAAACACTCTTCTTCTTTTGCTCTTTTAGCTTAGGTGGTAAAACCATGGTGATAGCAAAGGGAAGTCACATATTTGTTGCCCTTAAAAGTCAGTTAATATCAGTCATGTAACTGAAGAATGAATCTCTGCCAGCTCACTGACTAGCTAATTCAAAGAGCCTTGCCTGACTTGATTATAAGGACATGGTAGTTGCAGTATTATTTATTGGATGATTGTAGACACCAGGTAGGAACTTGATTGGAAGGTTTAGTAGTGTAAACATTCTATTTATATTAAGTGGGATCAAATGGAGCAAATCTGAGTCTGTTTCTAAGTACATTTCCACTCTTGAGAAGTCATATGTGAAATAATTTGTAATTAGGTGGAGCTGGAGAGTATGTATGGTGGAAGACAGACAGTAAAGTGAAAACATATTTACTTAGAATTCTCACTCTTTATAGGTCTAAGATTGAGTTAGTCCTGCCTCAGGGATCAGGTTATTAGAAACCTGAAAATAATTTGCTATGGATGGATCTGTGGAAGCCCAGGGTGCCACTGACTATCCCATTCAGAAGAGATTCTCACAAAGTGATTTGAGGCATGTCATACCCACTCTAAGTCATAGGAGTTCATAGAAAAAATACAATTCATCTGGTGCACAGTAGGTTTGGATGAAATCCAGCTGCTTAAGGATGTCAATAGTAGAAAACAGGTGGTAAATTTATAGCACACAACATTTTCCCAAGTTCTGAGTTCCAGGATTCAATTGATTAATATTAAAGCTGGTCAAAACATATAAATGGAAAATTTTCAAGAGGAAAAGAATGGTTAATAACCACTTGAAATATAGTCAAATGCATTAATAATAAAATATAATCAAAGTAATTTGAGGTACTCTCTCCTTTCCATCAAGCTAGAAAATATAATTTAAAAAAAATGAAACAATATTGGCAGAGTGCCAGAGGAAAAGGTACACTCATCCATTAATGGTAGAATTGCGAATTAATAAAAAAGATCTTTTTGACAAGAAGTTTGGCAGCACACAGAAAAGGTTTTAAAATAATCCTATCCTTTTGCCCAATAAATCAATTACTGGGAATATCCTCTGAGAATGCTACTCCAAACTGAGAATAAAAGAGCTTTCTATTCAAAAAACACTCAAAAAATCACAATCTTTGTGATTTGAAAACACAGGAAGTAACTTATATGTGCAAAATCAGGTAAATTGTTGAATAAATTGTGGTATTTCTGTGTAATGGAATATTATATGCAATTAAAATAAGGTTGGCCAGATAGTAGGGAGTGAAGTGAACAAAAATGTCTCATTATCAGGGATGTTTTCAAGGAAATGTAAGATCCAAAAAAGAAGATGTGTAGGTCACAGGGAAAGGCTAAAGGAAGATAGGTGGCTTTATTGCTGAATAGCTAGGTATGATGTCAGAAGGAATTGAGGAAGGGGTCCAACAGAATAGAAAACCTCGTTGTTCCAAATTATAAGAGGTTATGGACAACACTTGCACAAGATGGAGAGTCATGGATGTGATAGAAAACTGGAATATCTTCATGGAAATAAATTTTCAAATTGATTAAACATCCATCTGAAGGACAACTAGGTGGTGCAGTGAATAGAGCACCAGCTCCGGAGTCAGGAGGACCTGAGTTCAAATGGGACCTCAGACACTTAACACCAAACTAGCCATGTGATCTTGGGAAAGTCACTTAACCCCAATTGCACTACCTTACACCCTCCAAAAAGAAAAAAAAAGATCCATCTGGGTTAATGTTTAAATATACACATGCCTGTTTATATAAACACAAATACATATGAAAGTTATAATACATTTTTATATGTAGGAATACATACATCTTTTATAACATTTTCATCTCCTCCCTCTAGTGTCTTCATTGATAGTTATCCATTCCCACAGATTCAATTATAGTCTCCATGCATATTACCCCCAAACTTCTTCCCTAAGCCCTGACAATTCCCTTGAATTCCATTTCCTTCTCTTCTATATGTCTCACTGACACTGCAAATTCATCTGGACTCATCTCCACTTATGCAACTCCGTCCCTACACCCCTTACCCAAACCTTCCAGTCTTCCTAAATATCCTCTTTTTATTGACCTTGGCATCATTTTTCAGACTCAAAAATCTCTTTCTTCATCCTCATCTCTCACACACACTCAGTTGTCAAAGTTAGGTGGCATAGCAGATAGAGTACTGGGTCTGGAGTCAGAAAGACTCCAGTTCAAATCCAGACTCAGACATTTACAAGCTTTGTGACCTTGGGCAAGTCACTTAACATCTACCTCAGTTTACTCAATGTAAAAATGAGGATAATAATAGCACCTACTTCACTAGGGTTTGTGAGTATTGTATGAGATATATTTATAGAGTGCTCAGCTCAGTGCCTGGCACAGATTAGGTGCTATATTTATTCTTTCCTGTTGTGGCAGTTAAAAGATGAAATGAGTGAAGAAACAAAAGTTTCCATCTTCTGGGTATATCAATTTATTAAACAATTCCTACTAATTGCCCAACAAATTGGAACAGACCTCTTTAGCTTAGGACTGGACTCAAAAAACAGGTGGAGACAGACTTTCACACATTAAAAACAATTAATCAAATAGAGCCAGTTAATTAGGAGGAAAAATACATTAGGTATTCTGATTTCTAATTGGAGGAAAAATTAGGGATTTTCCAAATTGGAAGAGGGCCAACAAACTGGTACAATTTCCTGAATTATGAAAAGAAGGTGCCCCTCTCCTGGAAGTGTCTGTAAACAATCAAATGAGTATGGAAACAGTAACTGATTGATCAGAAGGGGTCCATTTTCAGATAAGACGTGCATGTTGCTTGAGATATATAATTGTGAGAAAACTCATCACATCAATCTTTGGATCTGACTAAGTTTCTAGGTCCTTACTTAAAGGTCTCTAAGCAGCAGGGAGAGGTAGTCTAGTTTCCCAACCACACATGGATGGGTTGAAACAATGAAATGGTTTTCTCCCAGTTCCCACCATTAAATAAAGTTTTCTCAGAAGACCAGGTTTGGATAAGTCCCATAATTGAATAGAATTAGCATTGAGCTAACAACTCCATTATTGAGTCACAAAGGTAGAGTCAGTGTGGTCCACTCAAATCCAACAATTGATCACTTGTTGTACTAATACCTTCAGTTCCCTCAATACCTAATAGAGGCACCTAGATGGCCCATTCTATTGACTGTTGACATTAGAGTCAGGAAGACTTGAGTTCAACTCCAACCTTAGATATATCCTAACTCTATGACCCTGGGTAATACTTTTCTGCATCTGAAAAATGAGCATAACAATGGCACCTACTTTCCAAGGTTATTGCAAGGATTAAATGAGGTAATATTTGTAAAGTACTGTGTGAACCTTATAGAGTTATGATATAAATACTGGCTTTTATTATTATCATTATTATTATTACTCTTGGTATTATCTCCTTGACCCAAGTTGATATTTATATTTATTTTCTTTGAATTACTTTCATAGCTTATTATCTCATACCTCAGTCTTCAAAATCTAACCTTTTTAACCTAACCTTCAAAAGTACTGCCAAAATAATATTCTTAATGCAGATGACTGATTAAATTACTTCCTGATTAAAAACAACTATTATTGGGTCCATCTGGCTACAGGACAAAATATAATGTCTTTAGCCTAATATTCAAGACCTTCTATAACCTGGTTTACCTATATTTCCAACCTTTTAGGAAAAAATATCATTCAACATCACACACAGTTCTAGCCATACTGGACATCAATCCTTCCTTAGGCTTCTACTGTCCCTATGTATGACAAAAGCAATATTCATAGCACCAATGGTGACTATGAATATGCCAGTATAGTCCTGAATTGCAAAATTAACAAACTCTATATATAGAAGACAGAAGCAAAACACTAGAAAGTCACATCCCAATGTCAGAAAACTGAATCCATCATAGCAACAAAGAAGTTGATACATTTTATCACTGCAGGAAGCAACACCATCTCTAAGGCTTCCCCCTTCTTGGGCCTTCCCACAGACACTCAGGATCCTAGATGTCTGCTTGCCTGCATCCTCTCATCCCTCTATTTTAACTGCTCTGACTCCCAGCTCCCTCTGGGCTCTGCTCCACCCTTCCTGCTCCACCTATTCAGCAAGCTCCTCCCACCACAGGCTCCACATGATGACATTCAGCCTATTAAGGCACAGGGAAGGTGTTCAAATTCCCATTACTATTACATTCCACTGTCCTCTTTTGTATAGTTATGCATGCCATCAGCTCACTCTACAGTGTATGGTTTCTCCATCTCCATTTGTTGAAGTCCTACCCTTCCCTGAGGGATCAACTTAGCTGTCACCTTCTCTCTGAAACCTTTTCTTATCTCCATGAATCAGTGATCTTTTATGAGTCATTCATTCATTAATTTATTCAATAAACATTTATTAAGTACCTAATATGGGTCAGGTAGTATGTTTAGCACAAAGAAATTCATATGTGGCCCATTTTAACTTGAGTTATTCAGTATTTACTTGTACATGTCTTACTCTTACCCTTCAGCAGACTGAAAGCACTTTGAGGGCAGGGACTCTCATATTTTTACTCATCTTCTTTGTATTTCCCAAAGTACCTAGCTCATTTATGACTTATCTATCCAATAAGTACTTAATAAACTAAATTGACTTAATTAAATTGCATGCTTAGAACCTGGTATTAACTGCAGGCAGGGTGGGGGAAGTTACTGTGGTATGTGAGACTTCTTTTTTAAAATAAAAAGAAACTAATAAATTCCTGTCTGGAATTACATTTTGAACATCTATTTAATCCACACAACCAATATATTCATAATTTAAGATGAATAATCAAAGCAATAAAGAACCCACTGCTATACTATAGAAAGGAAATGAAGTCTCTGGAAGCAAATTTAGGATATTACAATAGGAATATATGAATCAGCATTTTGTCCAAGGAAATCAATGAAAATTGATAAATGAATTGAGCAGGTCTTGCACTGACCTGGTTTACTGCTCAATATAGAAGGCCCTCATATAAACCCAAATTCTTCTGTTAGCCTGTAAATATCATTCACCAACTTGAGATGGATGCATTGCTATTATTTTAATCATATAAACTTTATAACTTCTGCTACACCAATCATTATCATTATGCTTATGTACAAGAATCAGAACCATCTAGTGGGAACAGTAAAAGGATTTGGGACACCTGGATTTTGTGTCCAGTTGCATTATTGAGCATCACTTTTTTAAGACTGTCTGTAATAAAGTAATAAATAGTGATATAGCTAATGTAGAAATTCACAGAAAAGAGAATATATTAAAATGACTTTCTTATCCTGAAAGCACTAAATAAATGCAAGTTGTTATCAAAGAAAAGGTGGCAATGTGGATTGCCTAAGATATTGATCTTAGAGTCAGATGTGGGTTCAAATTCCTCCATTTTTTAGTTGATTGTGTTTGGATACATTGTTTGTCCTTTCAGAACTTCAGTTTAGTCAACTGTAAAATGGGGTTAATAACATTCCTATATCACAGGACTGCTGTGGTGAAAGAGTTTTACAAATTTTTCATGCACCGCATTATTCTAACTGTGAATTCCTACATACCACCACTACCTCATTGAAATGTTCCAATTTTTTTTTCTTATTTAGGTAGTCATCAGTTTAAACTGGAAAGTCTTGCTCTCTACCAGCATTTTATGTGGTTCTATCTAAATAGCTTCAGTGTATTTTTTCACTGAAAACGTATGTAAAATTATTTTCAAAAGGAAATAAATGATTTCATAATTGTAACTAAAGCCACTTCACCTCTTTCCTACTTGCTCAAATTCAATAATCTAAAAAAACATCCTAAAATAATTAATTCTCAAAAGTATCCAAATACACAAAGCAAAAGTGTTTTGCCATCCCCATTCTTTATATTTTGCAGATAGTTGCTTCAATGCTTTATTTTTGTGTGAATATGTCAGGCAGATAATAGTGCTTAGAATCACTAGTTCTTTATGAGGAAAATTCCCTTGGTGGGAAATGTTTCAGATCACTGAACAAAAAAAGAAAAAAAAACAGAAAACCTGAAGAAATATTTTAATATGGAAGAAAGAGAGTAATTGCCATTTTTTTCTTCAGGTATAACATTGATTCTCTTCAATTGTGTGACATTTCTATCTAAAATATATATTTAGGGATATAAAACCCCCTAAAGAAGAGAGCTAATTCCCATCATAAATGGTATCTATATTTCAGGCAGCTACTATCAGGAAAATGGTGGTTCTTTTTTTGAGGCAATGGGCCCCAGTGAGGATTTTTTTTCTGATATAAATAGCTAAGACTAGGAGGTATAGAAAAATTCTTCTACCTCCCTGTCCTTTTTCTCTAAGAATACAATTATTTATTAAGAAAATACTACATGAGGTGAGCCAAGATGGTGGCAAAGAAGCAGCAAAGTTTCACAGCTCCTACACAGCTACTCTAAATACCCATAAAATAGGACTGTAAACAAATTTTAGGTCTCCCAAAGTCACAAAAATATGGAAAACACATCACTCGCTGAAGGCATCTTGGCAGAAGGGGCTCATTGTGCCAGGCTGGGAGCCAAGGCCAGCCCAGCCCAAAACCGAGACCACAGCCAGGCCCCAGGGTGGTCAGGAGTAGCCGACCCTCCAGAGCCAAAGTGTGATTCCACAGAAAGCAGATCTACAGCACCTGGAAAAATCTCCACATCTATCAAGCCATAAAGAATAAGGATTAGAGAAAGGTCAGTGAAAGTGAAGCTTTCAAGCTAAATCTGGGGAAGGTAAAGCAGTTTGGCCAATCTGCCCCAAGGCAAGGAAGCAGTGGGGGAAGGGCTGGACCTGCTGCAACCAGCAGCTGCCTCCACTGGGCTGCTTCAGAGCTCCAGGCCTACAGACCCTGCAGGGGGGCTGAGATGATTGATTAGGGCCAAGGGCTCTTGCGTTGAATGGCCTGGATCCAGATTGTGGTCTTGGGTGGTGGTCCTGGGGTGTGCTTTCAGCAGGCTGAGGCTAGTGGGGGCTGCAGCACCCCCCGGTAGCTCTGGCAGCTGTGAAAAACCCCAGCAATTTGGGACAGAGCTTCCCCACCCTGGAAGCAGAATTCCACAGACGTAAAAAATATCAACCAATTAATTGACTGGCCAACATGAGGAAAAGGAAGCAAAATAAGAACTGCAATAAAAATCTAGAATCCTTTTTTGTGGGCAAAAAGGATCAAAGCATGGAACAGGAGGAAGACAATACAATCAGAACTCCCATACCAAATGCTTC
>CM053594.1:260429084-260473041 GCA_028646575.1 Pseudocheirus occidentalis | reverse complement strand
AGTTTTGCCATATTTCTGGGTAGGCATATTGGCAAATATGTAGCTGCTCCTTTTCCTCCAAAAATATAGAGAATTATTCCAGTCAGGGACATTTATTAGCTTCCCTTGGGCAGGCTTCTCTTACCTTTGTTAACTAGGACAGAAATACAACTAACTTCCCTAAAGCACAAAGGTGGCCTCAATTCAACCAGAATATATTTGAAACAGTTAAACTTTGGAAGTTTAAAGGGGTTAACTAAACAATAATAAATTCAACTCTGCTAACACATAATGAAGTGGAAAACACAGATGGAATAGACAAAAAGACCTGGGTTCAAATTCCAGCTTTTTGGCTACTTACTAAGTTACAGTCACTAGCCATTCAGTTTCCCTTTTGCACCTGTTTCCTCACCTATAAGATAAAGGCAGTCAACTAGATATCCCTGAAATCTGCTCTCAATTGTATGATAAATAAATCTGATGAAAGACAAAGATAATGGCTATGCTAGTTTTCAGAGAAACTTTCCTCCTATGATCTATGATCTATGGTGACCACTACCTTTCAAGTGACACCTACTGAAATAATGGTTTTGCAAGTAGACAGTTTCTTCAAAGCTTTTAGCCTCATAAAATCACAAACTGCAAAGAAACCTGAGTGGTCACCTAGCTCTATCTTTATCCAAGGGCCTCTGACAAGTAGACACCCAACTTCCACTTGAAGTGAAGGGGAGCTCATGACCTAGTAAGGCAACCAGTGCTGTGCCAGCTTGTGAGAACTGATTGTTAAATTTTCAGTGTGAGCACTTACACCTTGGATGTGTAGGTGCTACAAATCAGGGCTTGATTTATTGTTTTGTTATTTGTCTTGACTTAAAAGAGAGATGGAGAAAATATTAATAATGTAGATTATTGGGGCAGCTAGATAGCGCAGTGAATAGAGCACCAGCCCTGGAGTCAGGAGTACCTGAGTTCAAATCCGGCCTCAGACACTTGACACAAAAAACTAGCCATGTGACCTTGGGCAAGTCACTTAACCCCCAACTGCCCTCCAAAAAAAACCAAGAAAAAAAATAATGTAGATTATTTTTAAAAGTATGTCAAATCTATTTTTTTTTTCTAGGAAGCAGGTTGTTAAACATTCACCATCACATTCTGAGAAGCAGTCCTTTACACTTTTGAGCAGCTCCAATTGAAATTATATTCTCTTTTTTGTATTCTTTTTCTTGACATTATGTTGTCCTAATTTTGAACTAAAACCTATCTTTAGCTAATGTCTGTTTTCGGAGTGCTTCTTGGAAAGGTACAGAAAATATTATCAGACACATTTAAAAGCTCTGAGAAATAATCACATATTTTACAAATATACAGATTTTTTTCAAAATTATTCAGAACTATATGAGGGAACTTTGCTGAAATGAATTACAGATACTAATTTCCTTTGTAGAAATTGCAGGAAAAAATCATCTAAGTAAGTAAATAAAGTTATAGGAACGCAGGCAAACAAACAAACAAATATTAATTAATCACTTACCACATGACAGGCACTGTGCTATTCACCAAGATGCAATTTCACACAGTGTAAAAGATATTCTCTGTCCTCAAAGAGCTTACATTTTAAGGGGAGGAAGGGTGGCACACACAAAAGAGAAGATAGAGAAAAGTCTGAAAAACAGGGCTCTGAAGAGAAGTTACAGGGGGAGATAAGGTGACAAAGACAGAGAGTCAGAAACAGAGCTGGGAGAAAATTCTTCAACAAAATAGAGGCCTTGAAGGAGCTTATCAATTGGAGAAGGGAGTTAGAAGGGGAGAGGGATATTCTAAATTGAGAGGCTTAAGGTGCTAAAGGAAATTCTAGGGTAAGAAAGCAACTGAGGCAAGCAGGTGAAGTCCAGACAATCAAAAGCAGAAGGAGATAGATTTTATTTTTCTTTAATTATGGGGGTATATCTGAAAATTAAGAAAACTTGGACAAATATAACCTGGCTTCTTTTCTCTGAACTTGGGTACATTTGGGGCCCTGCCAGTGAAAAATGAAGAGTCAGAGTCATTTCTTTCATTATCTCATGGCCAGGTTCACAAATATGAAGGTCAGCTTCCTCCTGAACTTCCTGCCTCTCAAGGGCCTGTTCCTGCCAACCACTACTCCTCATGCTGTTTTTACCATCCTTTCAGCCTAGTCACTTTGAAAGTATATAGTTTACTAATTGACACAGTAATGCCCACAAAGCATTAGCTTGCCCATTAGGGGTAAGCAATATAATAGCAATATAATCCAGAGAGCAACTGATCCACTCTAGGCAGTAGCATTAAAAAGCCAATGCAATTTTAAAATGCTAATTTTAAGTTCCTTCTGTACATTTATTTTTATGGCTTTAATATTCATGAATTTTTCCCTGACCAGGAAGCTTTCATTGCCATGTATCCAGTATGCAATGGAAGTACTTCTAGAGTGGAATTAAATAAGGCAGTTCAAATGCTTGAATTTACTGTTTCACAATCCCCTGTGATTTAAAAATTCTATTTCTGCTTCCTGAAAGCTTTGTGAAAATTCTCAATTTTTGTTAATAGAAACAAATTTAACTACTCTGATCCTTGGACAAGAGTGCATCACCCAGTGCTTTGTGCATTTCCAGCTTGTGCTTGTGGGAGATACAGCCACTGAGGCTTTGGGCCCAAATTCACACAGTGATATGACATGAGAGAATGATTTTAGTGAGGGCTGGATAAAATCAATATGAGAAAATTACAAAAAAGCCAAGGGACTTATTCAATATGCTTATTCAAGCATATTTGTTAGTATATATTTGGTTTAATAATCATCAAAGTGGCTACTGTCTTACATTAACTCTCATGCACTTGTCGGGGAAAAAGGTTCACTGAGGATATTAAAAGCTTAGAAAGTCTATCCCAATACTCAGAATGTTTTCAATATAGGCAGGGAGGGGGAAGGCTATTGAAGAAATTGAAAGCCTGAGAATAGAAATGTTTGCTTATGACTGACTGATTTTATAAAACACACTGCCATTTTTCCTTCCGGTTTAAAATTAAAATTTTGTGGAAATGTCCGTCATCCAAAGAGAAAAAATAAAATAGAGGTGAAAAGATTAGGGGGGTGGTTGGGAAAATTGAATTAAAGATTGATCTACTTATCTTCAGGGACCTGGGTAAGATAATCTCTCAAAGCTCTTTCTAGTCCAAAGATTCTGTATTTGAATTTGGCATTTTTCATTTGTAGAGTGTTATTGCTAGTTTGTACTAGTGAAATGCTAAATGGGCTTATGGTCATGATTCTTCTCTTGTTAAGTTCTATCTATATCAAAGAAAACATATTGTCAAGGCTAGACTTCATTATTCCCAGGTCCAAACTAAATAAAAATCAAATCAAACTCTATGCTTAACCCTGCTTGAGTTATGTATTCTGAGGGCCAGCATTGTAGAACAAGAAAAAATAGTTTCAATACCACACAAGGAAGGTATTCAGGGGGTTGAAATTTGAATTCATGTATGTCACAAGCCAATGTACATGGTTAGACAAAGTCTGTAAGATTAATATCAATATTCAGAATATTTAAAGATTCTAGAATCAATCCCCCTTATTGTTTAATCCACACAGAATTCCCAATAATAGGAAAACATTTCACTGGAGATCTCTAGCTTTGGTATAGATGAGAGAAAGATGGTTAAAGACATTTCAGTGTAACTATATTCAACTCATTTTACCTATCTATAGAAAATGTATAAACTTCTTTACCAGTGCACATATTACATTCAGACAGGTAGGATGGAATATTTACCAACCTCTTATTGTATATAGCTCCCATAAATCTTCCACAAAATATGATTGTGGTGCTCCCATTGTAACAATAACAACAACAACCATAACAATGAGGAGATTTATACCAAAACAATGTATTAATCATTTAATATTCCTGGATGATGGTAAGTTATGCTTACACTGCACAACATATAAAATGATTGTTTCATCTAAATGGAAACTTTTTTCCATTTACATCAAAATGTCATCTGAATACACTTATTATAACATTTTAAATGTGAGTTAAGTGAAGAGCAGGCCCTGGAGGCCTGAATCTTGAATCCAGGGGCCATATTGAAACAATGGGTGAAGGTGTTACTTAAAACTACCTTTTTCTTCTTTAGGCAAAATGAGCAGTGTAAAGTGAACAAGAAGAAAGTGAAAGCTTGCAGTGTTAGGAGACTCACTGGTATGCTAAAATCAAACTTTAGAAGAATATATTTAAAACAATTAACTCCTATATAATATTGGTCTTAATATGTATTTGTACTTCTTGGCATGATAAAATGAACAGCAGTGGTTCTTCAAAGTGTCCAAACAAAACCAGTTGGTAACATTAATGAGACCTTGGACTCATGAAACCCAAGTATCTTTGGAAAGGTGAATGCTTCCCTATCAAAAAGGATGAAGAGAAGTGATTAACTATTCTCAGAACTCATGAGAATTCACACAACAAAGCAATGGTAGTCTGACAACAAGCACATGCCATTGGATTTTTAAATATATCCCAAAGTGTTTTTCCTCCAGACAAAGTCTATGAAATGGATAAAATCCAAGAGCAGAAATAAAAGTAGTTCATGGGTGACATGCAGAGGAATTAACCCAACAATATTCTGTCAAGGAAATCCTGAAAAAAATGGTTTAGTCATATGGATTTCTTTATGGAAATAGAAAGTCTTATGATATCCATTCAGAAAGACACTGAACTGTCTTTCAGAAAGAAACTGTGCAGTATATCCCTTTAGGTTTCCAAATTTTTGTATTCATCAAATACCTAGAAAGATGTGAGTAGGTGACTAGAATTTGACCTCAGGAGTTCATACTCTTTAAAAATTAACAGATGATAAATCCCTCTATGACAAATTTCAAAATATTTATGAGAACCCAACAAATAAACTGTATTGGATCCAGAGCATCATGACTGACAGAAATATCGCTTGCAATAATTCATAAAATGTCAGTCCACAAAATCTTAAGAACATGTTAAATATGTTTCCATACTAAGTACTCACTCATACTGTACAAACTATATGGAATGAAAAGCTTTTGAAACAAGATCTAGCAAAATAAATTAATACTTTGTGGGAACAGGATGAGGAACATTTCATCGATTGTCATGTCTACTACCAGAATTAATCCAAAAATTATTATAGTTAATCTGCGCAAGATGAGCTGACATCCCAGTACTCTCATTTAATTATAAAATGCAATCATTTTTATCAATATGTGAAATAGTCCACAGAACCTTGACTGTTAAAGGACAATAATGGGCTCACAATCTGCCCCCGACCAATTCTAAATCTATTATCATGTCTATTGTTAGAATTATTCCAAAGATACTTCATGTCACTATAAACTTTATGTTGTTTGAAGTTATTATTTGATTATAATCTGATGTCATATGCCATGTTATGAAGATAAACTCCATTAAAGAGTCAATTAGGCTAAGTGGTCTACCGCCCAATAGAAATACGGAGACAAAACAGCCAGTTGTACTTTTCTAGTCTTAACTCTTTGTCCTGCAGATAAGACTTAGATTGATTGGATGAGTTCTTGACCTACTTCAGGGGCCTTCAGCTGCCTCAGATAATCAGTGTTTTTTCCTCCCACCTAGCGTGATCTCAAGAAAGATATTCTCCCTACCCAAGGTTCCCTCAAGCCTGATATTGAAAAGGGATCCTGAGAACTTTTCATCACTTCTGGGTCTGATTAGGAATGATTCAAATCTGACACTGATTAACTTTCCTCAACCAAGCCATTCTTAGGATATTTAGTCTTGTCCCTTGAACCCCAACTCTGAGAGTGTTTTTTCCTCTGTTTCTTGCATTCTTGGGAATGAACCTCTGTCTTTTATATTTTATATTGCCATATACTGTGTGTGTGTATGTGTGTATGTAAGCACTCAGCACACCAAACATGCACCTGTGTGCTCAGTTTGCTTACTTGCAGGGTTTCACAACAATTCAATTTGTGATCGCATCACTTTCCTGAATATAAATTTTCCAGAAATTCTCCAACACAGGTATTTTCTTTAACTGAAGTCTTGAAAGACCAAATAAAGCATGCTTTCAGCTACCCAAGAGAAAATTAAATAACACTATTTTAAAGGTATGATCAAGTCATTTTATTCACTTGTGTAATTTAAGAACTTTAAATGTAAAAAGAACACTAGTGGGATAAAACAAATAACCTCATACCATTTCTATCTGACTTGCATCAAAAACATGAAAGAATGAGATAATGGTAGTGGTATTAATAATGAAGAGAAAGTGACATTTATATAGCTATGAAGCTGCAAAAAGCTTAATAAACATCTCAAATTTGTTCTGTGAAGTTTGGGTTCAGTCAAAGGGTCACACTTGAGGACCTAGAGGGCTATGTGTGGCCTTGAGATTGCAGGTTCCTCATCCCTGCATTAGATCCTCACATCTGCCCTGTGAGGTAGGAATTATTACTATTCTCTTTATATAGATTTGGAAATTGAAGTACAGAGAGGTTAAGTCTCCAGGGAAACAGTGATAGTGCTTGAGGCTTTAAAGGTTAGCTTACTATCACTATACTATGCTGTCATTGAAAGCAAATAGAAGTAATCCATGATAGAGGTCACAAGATTTTGAAAGCATTGAGGAAACATTTTATAAGATATATCAAGGAAGAGGATTATACCAAAGACCAAATAAAATTATAAACCATATGACAATTTTTAAAAGGCAATCAATAAGTACCGACCTACGTGACTGTGACTACTTTCTCATCTTTAAAAAATATTTGTAGGAACAATCAACATACAGAATGAGGGTATGAGAAAATATAAAAAAGGGTTGTATTTTAAAAAGATTTTTTTTTACAGCAGAAACATTGTAATAACTGTATAATTGATCACAAGGTGCAGAGATTATGAGGTCCTATTCTGTTTGTTGTTTATGTGGTGGGGCGATTAGAAGAACCTCTTGATTTTCTGGATTGGGATAATCAATCAATTAATATTTATTGAGTGTTTGCTATTAGCCAGGTACCATATTAATTTGTGTGGATACAAAGAAGCAGAAGACAGTTCCTGCCTGTTAACAATGCGCCAACAGATATATCCAAAGTGAGTTATGTAGGATAAATAAGAAATAATTAAAAGAGGGAATACACTGGTATTATGAAGGGTTGCAGAGTGCTTCCTGTAGAAGGTGGGATTCCAGTTGAGACTTAAAGGAAGGCAGAGAGGTCAATAGTCGGGGCAGAGGAGGGGGAGCATTCCAGCTGTGTAGGACAAGTAGAAAAACTCCTTGGAGATCCCGATGGAGCTTGTTCTCTGGCTTTCTGGGATGGCCATTCACATCGGTCTCTTACTAAGGGAAAAACACTTCACTTAACTAAGAAGCTGCATCAACTCACGATTGGACCTCAAGTGTGCCCTTGTCTAGAGATTGTCTCTTGACTGAGTCAGGGGATAGAGCTGAAAAGAACTTTTCTCACGGCACTCTGTAGGTGGTTGTTGCTTTGTGTCCATAGAGGACATCACAAAGATGAAACATTAAGAGTGGTAGAAAAGTCTTACTGCCTTTTTGGGGGGGAGGGTGTATCCTATAGCTTTTGAATCCTCTAATTATACCTATTTGTGAGTGACTGGGATAGTTGCCTTGGAATTCAGAATCTTAGAATCCCTGAAGTCTATAGACATACAAAAGAGAATGGATTTGATAATTCATAAAGGAAAAACCAAAGTGGAAGAAAAATTCCTGCTGTTCAGATTATGACAAGTAGCTTATAAACAGTCCTTTTAGTTATTTCAGTACATAGGTATATAGAATATTCACTATAGATTAGCAATAATCTGGGCTCAGAGTAGAATAGGAAGACATGTATGTTTGTGTGATTTATATATATATATTTATATACATCTATTACTATATATTTAATATGTATTTATACAAAGTATATATGTACATGTATGTGTGCATATACATATTTTTAATTATACCATATATATAATTACAAATAGTATTCCAACTACTATATACATGTATGCCTATGTATAATTTAAAAAATCTTGGTGCAGTTTTAAATGTTAAAGTTTAAAACTGCAAAACTGAACTGACATTTGGGATATCTAGTACATTAGCGTATATTATAAACATACATGCATGTATATATGTGTATATATAACTCCTGTATATACACTGCACATGCACACACACACACATGCACCTTAAACACAAATGTTTTTCTGCTGATGACTCTTGGAAAGCTACAGTCTTTGAGGAATTAAAATTGGTGGTGATTCAAAGGCTAATGAGTAAATTCATGGCAGGTATGTGTAGACTTCGGCACATCTCCCATCATGACTTGTGTACTGGGAGTGGAATAAGGGATTAAGTAACCATAAATTCCTTGACCCCCGTGCCTTTGTGTAACCCATATAAAGACTCTGGACTGCTGTAATTACAAATTATCTAGGACAAGAAAATCAGGTTCTCTATTCCAGTTCTCTTGTGTAGCCTTTAGAAACATATTACAGGCCACTTTCCTGTGTAAACAACTTTGTCATCTAGCTACTTTTACTTACTTATTAGAAACAATTCCTCAATCACGAGGTGAGAGATGGGGAATAGACACATATTGACCCCTCACTAATCAGTAACATCTAAAGCAATGCAATTTTTCACCTTTTTTTAATAAGACATGGCTACAATGGAGCAATGAGATGCCTCATTGTGAAGGAGAAAAAGATGCATCTATCATAACAGAACAAAAGGAGAGGGAGAGGGCTCTAATGGAATCCTGGTTTGTCAGTTCTAAGAGCAGACTCTCTAGAGTCACTGATAAAATATTTCCCTCACTTTCCTAGATCCTGAAGTTCAGTACAACTTTATTCTGGTTCAAGTTCAGTCCTATGGCAAACATAGGAAAGTGCCTGTTTCTTTTTCTGTGTAACATCCTTTCAAGTACTTGAAGACAGATGCCCTGCACTATCTAGAATTCCTCATTTTTAGGTCAAACATCTTGATTGCCTAACCTCAAAGCCCTTCCTCATTTTAGGTTACTTACATTATAAGTAATTCTTACTAATGTCTTTCCCAAAATATAACAACTAGAAGTGAACACAATAATCCAAATGTGATCTGACCAAGGCAGAGTAGAGGGGGATCGTCACCTCTGTAGTCCTAGATAGTATCCCTTTCTTGATATCACCTAAGATTGTTCTAGCTTTGGGGTCTGCCATAACTAAAAGGTGGATTCAGATTGAGTTTATAATCCACTAAGACATGGGATTTTTTTTTCGAGATGAGTTGCTGGTCCAGTGACACTGGCATTTGCTAAAGACACCCCATCTGTTGACTGACAGCATTTTGGCTGGCTGTCCCTCTTGCCTGGAATTCTCTGTTTCCTCATCTCTACCTTCTTTCTTTCCTAACTTCTTTCAAGTCCTAGGAAAAATATCACTTTCTACGGAAAGCCTTACATGATCTCTCTTAATTCCATTGATAATCTATACTTTATACTGTATATAGTTTGCTTGGATACATTTGTTTGTTTGTTGTCTCCCCCGTTAGATTGGGAGTTCCTCAAGGGCAAAGGCTGTTTTTGTCTTTCTTTGTATTCCTAATGTTTAGCACAATGACCGACACATAATAGGAAGGTATAAAATGCTTTTTGAGTGAGGGAGGCCTTTATCTAAATCATTGATTAGAAAACATTAAACAGCAGAGAATCAAACATAGCCTACTAGGGTACTGGACTAGAGAACTCCTTGCAAAAGATTGTCAAACCATTAATGACTCGTTTGTGGGTATGGTTAATTAATCATTTACAAGTACCCTTCACTATCTTATTGCTTCTCCCACACCATTTCCTATTTTCCCACAAAGCAGCATGAGATACTTTGTTGTTATATCCTAATATCTAGGTCTACTCTATCTATAAGATACTCCTGATCTCCCAGTATCATAACCTTGTCAAAGGAAGAACTTAATTAAGCATCACCTATTCTAGATTTGGTCACATTGGCTTTCCTTTTTGATCTCCATTTTCTCTTCTAAGTATTCATTCATCAACTCTAATATTTTGAGCTAGAAGTTTTTCCAGCAATCAAAATTAAGTTTACTGACAAGTGGGCTGCAGACTCCATTCTCTTTCCTTTAGAAATAATTGGGAAAACATTTGTTCTTCTTCAGTCCAGCTACACTGTGCCCTCCCCCTGCTTCTCTTTCTACCCGTCTCTCCTTCCCTCCCCCCTCTCTCTCCCCATCTCCCCCTCCCTCCTTCCCTTTCTCCCTCTCCCTCCCTCCCTCCCTCCCTTCCTCTCTCTCTCTCTCTCTCTTTTTCTCTCTCTCTCTTTCTTCCCTTTGCCTTTAAAAGTTCATGGAAAGTGCTTCAGTAATATCAGTTGTCAGTTCTTTCAGTCCTAGAAGGCAGAGTTAGTTTGAGCCTGATGACTTCAAATCCAAAGCATTTTTATGTGTTTGTCAATTAGTTGTGTCCAACTCTTCCTGACCTTATTTATGGTTTTCTTGGCAAAGATATTGGAGTGGATTGCTATTTCCTTATCAAGCTTATTTTACAAATGAGGAAACTGAAACAAACAGGGTTAAATGTCTTATTCAGAGTCACATAACTAGTAAGTATCTGAGGTCATATTTGAACTCAGGTCCTCCTGTTTGCAAGGCTGGCACTCTATCCACTTCACCATCTAGCTGCCACTTCCCCACAAAGCAATTAAGTACTCTATTACTATCTCCCTCCTAATCTGAGGTACCAACTTTTATTCTGGTCTTTCTAAGCCAAAGATCATTCTCTTGGAAGAGTAAAACAACAATAAAATAGTATTTGAACAATTTTTTCCTCTGCATGATTGATTATGATTATCAGTTATCAGTTACTTATTATATTCTAGGAACAATGGGCTAGGTTCTAAGAACATCAACAGAGATAAAATACAATTCCTTCTCTAAGAAAAATTACACTCTCATGAACAGGCAAGTAAGTCCTATGATAGCTCTAGATAAGGTAGCTCTGATAAGTGCAGTCAGGTGCAGACAAAGACCTCTTTAAAACTGCATTTTTTTCAACACACACACATTTAAAAAAATAATTAAGAGCAACAACAACTCAAAGTACAGTGTTATGGATTTTTAACCATTAGATGACACTTTTAACTACTATCATAATACTCTTCAATAAGAATGATCAAGACCAAAGGAAGTCACACATTCACTCCCAGAATATATATTTGTTATGGGAACCTGAAGATCTTTCCTGCCCTTAGGCCCTTTGATAGGCTTAAATGGCTCTGAGAACCTTCCCTGATTTGAAAGTATACTCTGCCCCTTAATAGGCTGAATGTGGTCACATGGAACCTGTGGTGGGAGGCTTGTTCTTCAGGAATGCCGCTGCCTTATTACTTTGTGATTAGGCAGTGGGTCAAGAGGGTTGTGACATTTTCTGATCCTGGAGAAGGCTATATATACCCTGATGTGAGGTTTTGCTTTGGGGCTCACTTTGAGAAGAGTTGTATGATTTGGCCAGATGAGACTCTGGAAAGCAGTTGAGCATCCCCCCACCCCCCTTTGAAAACCCAGATGCTGGTAATTCCCTCTCTGGTAACTGACTAGGTAAGGATGTAATGGTCAGACGGTTGGAATCTCCTCTGTTGATCTGTTTCTCTGCCTGCTTGTACCTTTTGCTTGTAACTTGTGTTTGTATTCTCTGAAGTTCAGGGTGCTGACTTTTTTCCCTGAACTAGATAAATGACATACTTTTTATTGATTAAAGTGAGACTGTTAACCCATTTTGAGTTGCTTTTCTTTAGGAAAGCAAATCTAAGAACCTATGCTAGCAGCCATCCTGGGTATGCTAGGGTGCTTGCTGATACAATATTTTATTCCCATTTCTTAAATGGAAGTTCTGAGGGAAATGCCAAGGTGTTTTTGGTGTGTTGAGACAGAATGATATTTCAGTTCAGTTTCCTTCTGAATTGTATCAGACTAGGAACCATAGTACTGTGGATTTACCCAGTTAAGTGTGCTCTAAGTCCTCTCGCCGAAGTATCTGCCTTGGCCCCCTTGGACTACCATGTTTCACTAAACCCTGGTCATGTGAACTTAGCATAATGGAGGTGGCTTCCCTTCTCTCCAAGGAATGGGTAGAATATGGTTAACAATACACAGCATATTAATCTTATTTTAGAAGGAATAAAATCAATACAACAAAATAAATACTGTAAGAAAGCACACTTGAATCTTATTCTAGACAAGGATAGCCTCAAAACAGTTCACAAGTCACTTTAAGCCCAGGGATTCTAGGGGAAAAACAAACAAAAATATTATATTTATTTAATTTCTCGCTGCCACAATGCCTATAATCAAACAAAAGGAGTGTAGAAATACAGTGCAGTACCAAATGATGATTGACTCAAGATTCCATTGGGCATTTTCTCTCAAATATACTGCCTTCTATCCATGAATGTTTGAAATGCTTCTTTCCCTCATCCTGAATAAGTCACTGACTTGTATAATAATCCAATGTAATTGCCTTTATGTTTGCCAAGGGTCTTTGACCTTGCTTGTCTGTTTATGTAATTCCTGACAAAAAAACCTCCTAGTTTTCAATTATAATGTTCTGCTCCATGAATGAGGGCAAATTTGGAGCCCTTGCTCTCAAATTATGATGTTTTGTTCCGCAACAGAGGCAGAATCCTAACTATGTTACTGTTTTAAAAAATCAGATTATGCCTCAAAAATGTATGTCTGCAAAAAAAAGCTGTCTTAAAAACTTGGTAAACATGTCTGAGTAAAGAATTCCGACCAAAGCCAGGTCTTTCTAACTCCTCAAAAAAGTAATAAATATATAAAATGAAATACAAGAATAGCAACCCAAAGGGAAATTATTCTTGCAAAGTAATTCTCAGAGAAGGAAGTTCAAAAAGGTACACCATCAGGGTGATATGAAAATTCTTGGCAAAGGTCCTGGAGTGGTTTGCCCTTTCTAGTTCATTTTATGGATGAAGAAACTGAGGCAAACACAGTGAAGTGACTTACCCAGGTTTACACAGATAATAAATGTCTGAGGCCAAATTTGAACTCAGGTCTTCCTGACTCCAGGCCTAATGCTCTATTGACTGTGCAGCCTAGCTGTCCCTAAAATGTAATACTCTTTTAAAGTCTATGTATAATGCACATCCATAGTTTCATATGCAACCTCTCTGCTGCCATTTATGAATGGAATTTTTTTGTGTTTGTGAACTTTTGACAAAGTCATAATAATAATAATAACAATAATAATAATAATAATAATGAAGTTAAATGTGATTTCCATAGAATATTTTTTTTAAGTTAAACAGGATATTTTAAATCACATGATCAAACAAGTAGGGAATTAGACATATTTTTTTTCTAGCTCTCACTAACTCTAAAAAAGCCCTCAAAAGAAGAATCTTAGGCTATTGATAGAATCTTTTCAACTGAACCCTTCCACAGAATAAGGAAGCAAAAATGCCCGTAAGGCAATAGCTTTTCAAATTAAGGCAAGAGTTCTCTAATTCTTAAGGCACACAGCATTCCTTCTCCACCAGCCTCCATGCTCTTACAGGGTGCATGAACTGACTCACAAGTTTGTGCTTTGGGGCTTATAGGGATCCCCCTCCTAACACAAAGATTCTGCGGATGCCCCACCTCATTACAACAAATTGCTTTCACTGACTCCACCTAGCCTCATGAAAAAGAGACCCTGCTTTGGGTGTCTGTGCACTTAGGGAACCCCAAACTGCAGACATTCTGGCTATAACATCTTTCCATTCCCTTCCAAAACTTAGAACTGGCTAATACTAATTCAGGCAAAAAAGAGAATGAAAGAGTTAAAGGAACTGATCAAGGGACAGATAGATTCACAAGTGAATTTTACCAAACAAAGAGTCAAAAGAATGATGAATTTCAATACTGCATAAACTGCTTGAAAACATAGACAAAAAGGGACTCTTGCCAAATTTCTTTTAGAACACAAACAAACCAGATATGGTCCAAACAGAAAAGGAAGTATAAACGAATTTCCTAATAAATATTAATGCAAAAATGAAATATTTGCATGAAGACTACAGCACTGTATGAAAAAGGACATACATGGTGAAGAAGCTTGATTTATTCCAGGAATATAGCCTAGTTCAGAATTGGGAAACCTGTAAACATAACTGACCATATTAATAACAAAACAACAAAAATCATAATTTATTTCAATAGATGCAGAAAAGTCTTTTGACAAAATGCAGTACTCATTCTTACTAAAAATCATTAAATAGAATAGAAACAAATGGAGCTTTAAAAAATCACACAAGGTATCTATCTGAAATTAAGAGCCAGAGTTATCTACAGTAGGGATAACAAGAAGTCTTTCCAGTAAGATCAGAGATGAAGCAATAATCTCCATTATCATCCTTATTATTCAATATGTCCTAAAATGTTATCTGCAACTATAAGATAAGAAAAATAAATTAAAAGAATAAGCTTAAGCAAAGAAGAAACAAAACTACAACTTTCTGAAGGTGATATGGTGATTTAGAGAACCATACAGAGTCAAAAATTAATCTAAACAATTAATACTTAGCAGAGTTGCAGAATATAAAACAAACCCTTAAATCATCAACATTTCTGCATATTTCCAACAAAATCCAGGAGAAATAAATAGGAAGAAAAATCCCATTTAAAATAACAAGAGAGTATAAAATACTTGTGAGTCTACGTGCAAAAACCCACAAGACATATAAGCACATAAATGCAAAACACTTTCCACAAGATCTAAATATTTACAAAATATTATTTGCTCTTTATTTCTTTTAAAGTTTGTTTTATTCTGAACTTAAGAAATAAAACAAGCACTTCTGTATATTCTATGGTAGAATAGGAAAAAAGATGAATGCACAAGAAATTGCCAATTTCTTATGTACAACTTACTCTTCCTTTTAAATGTGCAATAATCATGTAATTTTTTTTCTTCTCTCCACCTCTACCCTAGAGCTGGATACCATTAAACACATACACCCACACATAAAATTATTCTATACAAATTGTTATTTATCAGTTCCTTCTTTGAATGCAGTTAGTATCTTCTTTCATAGTTAATTTGGATGTTTATAATAGTCAAAATGACTCAGTCACTCAAAGTTGTTCTTAAAACAATATTGTTGCTACTATAATATTCTTTTGGCTCTGTTCATTTCACTCTTCATTATTTTGTGCAAGTCTATCCATGGTTGTTTTTATTAATCACTGAGCTCATCATTTCTTATAGCGTAGTAGTATTCCATTACAATCATATAACACAACTGCTTCATCCATTCCTCACCTGACAGGCATCCCTGCAGTTTCCAGTCCTTTGTCACCACAAAGAGAGCTGCTCTAAGTATTTTAGAATGCATAGGTTCTTGGAAAAAACATTGTATAAAGAAACAGTTACATAGTACAATGACCAACGTAGCTTTTCTCAACAAGGAAAGGATCTAAGACAATTCCAAAAGACTCATGATGGAAAGAGAAAGAACTATGGAATCTGAATGCAGATCAAAGCATACTATTTTTATCTCTCTCTTTTTTGATTTCTTCTTTTCTTGTGTTTTTTCTCTTTGGTTCTAATTCTTCCTCACAACATGTCTGTGGAAATTTGTTTAAAAAGAAAAAAATGTAGAAGGAAAAGGGAACAAACATGCATTAAGTACCTACTATGTGCTGGTCACCATGCTAAACGTTTTACAAATATTTTCTCGTCTGATTGATTTCAAAACAAATTAAATGATCCCCTTAAACTTCTTTTTCAAAACGAAGTAATTTTTAGTTGATAAAAAAGACTGTCTATGTTCTTTTCATTTTTCCATAATCATCCTGGGAAACAGATATAGCAGTCCTATTACTGCATCAAAGGGTATAGGTAGTTTAAGAATCTTTTGGCCATAATTTCAGTTTACTGTCCAGAATGACTGGATCACTTCACAGTTCCCCCACAGTGAGTTAGCGTCCCAATTTTTCCACATCCTCTCCAACATTTGTTGCTTTCCCCTTCAATCATTTTAAGCCAATCTGATAGGTATAAAATGTTATGTCATGATTATTTTATTTTGCCAATCTCTAATCAATAATGATTTACTATTACAGTGTAAGCTAATATGATAAAATTCCAGTAATACCTAAGTTAATGCAATTATTCAGCACAATGCCAATAAAACTAAAAAAATATTGCTTTAGAAAAAATATTAGCAAAATTCATATGGAAGAATAAAATATTAAGAATATAAAAGGAATCAATGAAAAAGGTAGAGATGAGAATTGAGGACACTAGCAGTACCAGATCTTCAAATGTACTAGAAAGTTGTATTATATAAACACTTTGGTATTTGGTAATAAATAGAAGTTAATCAACGGAACAGTATAGGTATGCAATACAAAGAAACACAGGAGTACAGTAATTTAGTGGTTTTTTAAACTCCCAAATAGAAACTGCATCAAGAATGCAGTATTTGATAAAAATGTTTGCAAAATTGTTAAGTAGTCTGACAGAACATAGGGATACACCAATATCTTTGACCATGTACAAAGATAAGATCAAAATTGATACAGGGTTTAAACATAAAAGATGACATCATGAGCAATTAATGGAGCATTGAAGTAATTGCCTACGAGATCTATGGGTAGAGAAAGAGTTTGTGTCATAACATTAGACAGAAATGATCACAAGAATTAAACTGGATAATTTTTATTACATAAAATTTAAATGCTTGGCCCAAACAAAAGCAATACTAGTATAATTAGAAGAGAAGCAGAAACATGGCAAAAGATCTTTTGATCAATTGCTCTGATAAATATTTGATTCCTAAAAATATATTAGTAGCTAAGTCAAATTTAGAAGAATAAATATAAAACTGTTCCTCAATTGAATAATGAACAAAAGATATGCCTAGGTACTTTTCAGAGGAAGAACAATTCAATCTAGTATGAAATCCAAGTCATATGAAAAAATGCTCTAACTCACTAATAATTAGAAAAATGCAGATTTAAACAACTCTGAGGTATCAAGTTATACCCATCAGATTTGCTGAAATGACCAACAAGGAAAATGATGGAAGGGCTATGTGAAAACAGTCCCTTTAACACGTTGTGAATTGGTCCAACCATTGTGGAAAGCAATTTGGAACTAGACGTCAAAGGCTTTAAAATCACATATAACATTCAATCCAGTAATAGCACTACTAGGTCAATACCCCTAAAGAGATCAAAGAATGAGGAAAAAGACCAAAAATTACAAAAATATGTATAGCAGCAACTTCGTAGGTTGAAAATGTTTGGAAACTGAGGGGATTTCAATCAATCAAGGAGCGACTGAACAATTTATAGTATATGAATATGATGGAATAATTGTGTATTTTAAGAAATGAAGTGGGTGATTTCATAAAAATCCGTGAAGACTTGTATGAACTGCTATAAAGTGAAGTGAGCTGAGCCAGGTGGAAAACTCATACAATAAAACAATATTGTAAACATAGCCAACTTTGAAAGACTTAGTAATTCTGATCGATACAATGAGCAACCACAGTTCTAAAGGACTCATGATAAATTGTGCTACCTGCTGTAGATAAAGAACTGTTGAACTCAGAGTTAAATATTGAAGCATTATTTTTCTTTTCATTTCTTTTGGTGGGGGAGGGGCATGGCTAATGCAGAAATTTGTTTTTCATGACTATTCTTATGATTTTTGTTCTCTGCGCTTTTTCAGTGAGAGGGGGAAGGAAAGGTAGGAAGGAAAGAATTTGAAGCTGACAACAAAATTAATTTTAGTTTTAAAAATCAAATTAAAATTTTTCAAAAGGGCCAATAATTTTCAATTTTCCCTTTTCTAATCTTGTGATATCGCTTTGCATGATCTTGACAACTGAATTATTTGGTTTCCTCCCAGGAATCATAGATATAGTTCATTTGTGCAGAATGACTTTAATAAATCAAGGGAAATTAGATATTTTAATTTGAGATATCCTTCCAATGCTGTATGTTTCCTTACCTGTCTTGGGTACCAATTCCCTGTCTGTTAAAAAAAAACATATTAAAAGATTCAAGATTTGAGACAGGAGAGGCTGGGAGAATGAGACAGTAGAAGGCTTGCATTACTAGGGCCAAGAATCAAGTCTGCTCCCCATGTTCCACAATAAGCTAATTACAGAGAGAATTCATTTAAGGTTCTGCTAGTAACAGGACACTAAATAGAAATTTCCCACCTTTTAGGACATCCTATTTGCACCAGATCTCAAGGTTTTATACTGTGCTATAACAGAGCCCTGAGACTCCATATAAAGATTGATTCTGAAGTTATGGATTGTTTTGAAAGCGCTGCACTCCTTTATCCACAAAAAGGAAGAGAATGATTAAGGAGGCTAACAAAACAGAATTATTCAGTTCTTAGAACTCCTGCACTTTAAACAGCCTATGGACCATCTGGTGCCTATCTCGGTCTGGGACATCTTAGGGAATTGGACCTACATTTTAGATAAAAGTATTATAGATTTAAGAGGTGGAAGGGCATAGGGGCCAGTGAGTCTACTGTCATTTAAAAGACTCTTCAGGGGTATGGAGAAACATAATTTGTTAGCAATTATCAATGCCACCTGGTGGTTGAATTCAGAACTACATACATATGCATTACAAAAATCAAGATACCATATATGCATTATAACTACTTAATGTGTATGTGTGTATGTGTGTGTATTATATATATATATGTATGTATATATATATATATATATATACACACATAGTGAATTAACAAATAAGATACGGATATCTTAAACAGTGCAATCTCAGAAAGAGACATAAGGTAAACAATATATGGATTTCCAAAGGATATTACATTTTATTTTTCCAAAAGAAAAAATGCAAAACCTAACCAGATGCTTTGAGCAATTTTTTTTTCAAATTTTCAAACAACCAATGCCTATGTCATAAAAATAACTTAACAATACACAAACAAGATCCTTGTGTCAGACAAATATCATCTTAATACTAAACCTGACAGAGATATAATAAGTACAGGTATAAAACAAGTTCATTAATATTCCAACAAAATGACTTGTAACATATAAAAATAGCAATCACTATGAATAGGTAATGTAAAGATAATTCAGCATTGGGAAAGTTATTAACAATCTATCAACAACAAAAACAGTAACACAAATACATAGATGTATAGATACATATATCTGTGTGTATAAAGATATATTATACACACACATATATAGATGCATATATACATATATATGTGTGTGTATGTATATATATATACATATAATAACACTGGTAAAACATAGCATTACTTTATGACTAGAAAGAAACCAACTGTGAAACACATAGGTTTAGAATATATAGGTTTTCAATAGGATCAAAAATATTTTCAAGAGTAAAAGCTAGTATTACCTGCAAAAATGAAAAACAATAAACTTTCCTAAAAGGAGAAGATAAAGCAAAACGTGCCCCTCTCCTTATTTCAATTAAATGTATATTTAGAATACCAATGATAGCAATAAGGTAGCAGAGAGAAATGAGTGGTATAAAGATAAAATTATCCCTATTTGTTGATAAGATGATTATTTTATTATAACCTTCAGGGAATCCATGAATGCATTAATTGAGATAATTATTAACTTTAATAAAGTATGAGTATATAAAAAAGACCCACAGAATTATTAGCATTTTTACATCGTACTAACAAAACCTAGGAGATAGTAATGGATATAACCCATTAAAAATAGTTATCAAATGCATAAAATAGCTAATGGTCAATTCACTAAACACACTGAGACACATGAATGAAACTGTAAAAGTTATCTTTACAGAAATAAAAGATTTACAAATCTGTAGAATATCATTAACACATACTATCAATCAATCAGTCAACAAGCATTTATTAAGCATCTGCTTTGTGTCAGGCGTTCTTCTAAACACTGGGGATACAGTGACAAAAATGGAACAGTCTGTGTGTGTGTGTGTGTGTGTGTGTGTGAGTGTATGCAGAGCAGATAGAAAAGGAAAAAAGGAACCTAGCAGCTGTAGTGATCAGGATAGATATCATGATAAAGGTAGTACTTGATCTGAGTTTTGAAGGAAATTAAGTATTGTAAGAGATGGAAGTAAGAAAAGATAACATTTCAGATATGAAAGAATAGTCATTACAATGGCACAGATGTTGGAGATGGAGAATCATGTAGGAGGTACAATAAGTAGGCCAGTGTGATTATACCATGAAATGTTTGGATGGGAGTAATATGAAAAAAAAAATGGAAAGGTAGGGAGGGGCCAGATTGTGAAGAGATTTCTGCACCAGATAGAGAAATTTTTATGTGATCTCACAGATAATATGGAGATTTTGGAGTTTATTGAATAGAGGGGTAACACATATTTTAGGAAAATCACTTTGGCAGCTGAGGGAAAGATAATGGATTGAAGTAAAGTGTAGGAAGAAAGCATATGTAAGAGATGCTGTGGTGACAGAAATGACTGAATCTGTCAAATATTTGTATATGCCATGTGGGGTGGTGGGGTGAGTCAGAGTGAGGATTCAAGGAAGAGACTGAGGTTTCAGACCTGGGTGATTAGAAGGATGATTGCACACTTGACATCAATAAGGAAGCTCAAAAGAAGGATGGAGATAATGAGACTGAAATTGTAAATGGAATAGATGAATATTCACAAAAATATAAAATACTCAGATTAGCTGAACATTAAAGTAAAAAAATATAAGCAACTTAATCTCAGAAAGAGAAATTAAATAATGAAAAAAATGGAATTTCAAAGTGGGAAGAGAAAAGAATAGAAGAAAGACATGGTTGATATTCTGATTGATTGAATACCTCTTGATTGAATACCCCTATTGAATACATCTATCTAGATTAGAGCAAAGTTGGATAGTTGTTTTACGTGTTCAGTTTGGTTGATGTGACATATGGAAAGTTTGAGAGATATATTTTCTGGGTAATTGATCACTTTATTAATTATAGCTAGTGAGTAATTAATTAAAAGGTGGTCATTTGACTGTATTTCATAAACCCAAGACCCCTCATGGAACCCATGGAACCCTTAGAAAAATTGCTATTCCTGAGAATGGAAATCAAATCTGATTGGTTAACAAGTAATGAGAAAATAACAATTATAATGAGAGGTGGGCTTATTCTAATGAGAGTCTAGGGCAGGGGTGGGGAGCCTGTGGCTGTGTTCCTCTAGGTCCTTAAATGTGGCCCTTTGACTGCATCCAAACTTCACAGAACAAATTCTCTTAATAAAAGTATTTGTTCTCTAAGACTTGAACTGAGTCAAAAGGACCTAGAATGCCACATGTGGACTTGAGGCCTCAGGTTCCCCACCTCTAGTAGGGGATATGACTCTGATTACTTAGTTTTAGAGAAAGATACTTTTCTCTGCACAGATCACCCCTGCTGTAGCGGCAACCACATTGGCATACCCAGCATGATTCCTAGCACAGTTTATTAGATCTGCTTTACTAGGAAAGACAGCTGTTTACGGTATCAACAATCTTTTTAAATTATATTCATTAGTTCAGGGGGAGAATCAGCACCCTGAATTTCAGAGAAAATCCAAACAAAATAGAGAAAATGAAAGCAGAAAAATAACCAACAGGCAGGGCTTCTAACTGTCTGAGAAATTGCACAGATCAACAGACAGATCCAACTGTCTGACCAAGGCAATACATACATAATTACCAGAGAGAAGAAACATTTGAGTTTTTCAAAGCCAGGAGGGTTCCTTAATGACTACCCAGAGTCTCATGAAATCACAAGAACACTATTCCAATGAGTGAGCCCCCAAGCACAATGCTAACCTCAGAGTATATATACTCTTTTTAGAGTCAGAGGGCCTTACAACCCTACTGACTCAGAGCCTAATTAGAAATTAACAAAAGGTATGAAAGCCTTCCTACAAGCAAGCCTCCCCTAAGCAAGCTTCCTTTAATGAGTTCCACATGAGGCCTGCTAATGGGAGGGGAAGATCTTATATCTCATTAACATTACACCTATCTAGGTCAATCTAGGTAAAAGGAGGAATCTATTTCCACTTAGATCTGTCTGACTAAAACACATGGGGCCAAAATTCACCTAAACTAGAATTTCTGCACATTTTGATTAGATCTGAGCTTTCCCAGTAGAGTGCATCTAGTCCAGTGGTTCTCAACTGGTGGGTGGCAACCCCTTTGGGGGTTGAACAGGGTCACCTAAGAACATGGGTAAACACATATTTCTGTTGGTCTTAGGAATGGAGACACCACTCCTCTAACCATCTCCAGGCAGATCTGCCCACATGCAGATACGCCCACATATGAGTATTAAAGCATTGCAGCAGTAGGAAGATTGAGAAACACTGATCTAGTCCAATATTTGATCTTATTGTTAGCTTTGCCCTTCAAATGTTGGGTAATTTCTAAATGAGGAAATAGAAAGGGAAAAAAACTTAGTTCTAATTCAGGAATTGTCTGTTAGTATAAGACAGAAATAATCATTTCTCTCAACGTAATAACAAAAAGTTTAAAAGATCCCAGGAAGCTTAGCACTCCAACAGATTTTGGGACTAAAATGACTTGATATCTGGTTAAAATTGTTTATTATTCTCTCTACTAGTCCTAAATTCCTAATCTCTTTAATAGAAGGCAAAAAATAAGATTCAAAATGCTCATACTTGTTAGCATTTCTTTCTTTTAGAAGAATTAACTTTTTTCATTTCTAATTACATGTAAAAACAGTTTTAAACATTATTTTAAAAATAATTTAGTCCCAAATTTTCTTCCTATGTTCTCTTTTCCCCTCACTGAGAAAGCAAGAAATTTGATATAGGTCACCTATATACAGTCATACAAAACACATTTTCATATTAATCATGTTGTCAAAGAAAATACCAAAAACAACCCCAAGAAAATTGAAGTTTTAAAAAGCACACTTTAATCTGTATTTAAGCACCATCGATTCTTTCTCTGGAGGTGGATAGCATTTTTCATCGTAAGTCCTTCAAAATCATCTAAGATTATTGTGTTGCTGAGTATAGCTAAGACATTCACAATTGACCATAGCACAATATTGCTGTTACTGTGTAAAATGTAAAGTGGGCTTCTGTTCACTTCATTTTGCATCAATTCATGTAAGTCTTCCCAGGTTTTTTAAAGCATTTTATTTGCTAGCTTTTCTATAGTGATCTAGGTATAGGACTTCTTAAACTTTTTTCCATTCACAATACCTTTAGTACTAGCTACTCTTTGTCAGGAACAGTTCCATTTCTGGAACAGTCACATCGGTAACATGTAATATCATATCTGGCACAATGGCTCATTGAATTGAATTGTATCCAGGGAATCTCTCCAGTGATGCAGATGAAAACCATTTTTGCATGCCCATCCTGGGCACCTCTTATCCATGTACTCCTATGAACTCACCAGAAAAAGTCCAGCCAAAGTTCTGATGTTCTCCTTTACTTTCTCTTGATGTCATAAGGATATCAGTGTAACACAGAGATGGTCTAGCACTTATCCTTTGTTCTTGCCATCAAACCATGAATCATGGTACATACATACATAGTGAATTAATGGGTGGTCTCAGAGTAAGGGCAACCTGAGTTCAAGTCATACTTCTCATACATAGGGCAATCATTTAATCTCTCAGTGCCCAAAACAAAGCTTTGAGACTAAAATTTACAAGTCATTTGCTTGTATAAATTTGGTAGAGGGAGTTTCACCAGGGAGAGCAACCTACAGAAATAAAATCACAGGTACCAAACAACAATAACAATAATTTTACTATTATTATTATTAAAAATAGTAATTCAATTCAATTTCCTCCTCTCCAATCATTCAATAGCATTCTTTTACACTGCTTCACCTCCCCAATTCCTCACTTATAATGTACTACAACCTGCTCAGGCTCACATTAGTGAGTCTTATTTTCAGTTGTTTAGAGACCATGCAATTCCATGATGCAGAGCCATACAACATTATTCTGCAAGAACACCAGTATTGAAAATACAGGCCTTTGTTTCAGGAAGAAGCTTGAGCTATCTGAAAACAACAACAACAACAACAACAACAACAAAACTTGCATATTCCCAAAGGCAATACAAACTGTCTTCTTCCTCCTGCTCAGCCCATAAACCTACTATGTGAAAGAAAGAGGAAAGAGCTCAGGTTAAAAACAAAATTAAACAGTGGACAGGCATAAGAAATATCTTTTTCTAGTCAAAGAAGAGAGACTGCTAGAACCTCTTGCAGAAGAAAGGAGATTTAACTTAATGATCCTGCAGATCCCCTTCAGCTCAATAACTTTGTCCCCTCTACCACCTCTAAACCACAGACATGCTAAACTTGTCTAGCATGTGATGTTGGGATCACAGATTAAAATGACTTACCTGGTCACATCCTTCAGGAATATCTAATGCAAGATTTGAACCCAGGCCTTCCTGACTCCAAATCCTATGCTCTGTGGGCTCCACTATGCTATTAACATCTGTCATTGTCCATTAGTCAACAGGTGGTGATTAACTAGCTGATTCCTTCAAAACTCCCTCTTTAGAAGGGAATTCTTAGACAAACTTTGTCCCTAAGTGATGCTTTTTGCCTTCTTAAAACCCAGGAGCTTGAGGCAGACAAGACTTCCATTCTATTCCCAAATAGCCAACTCATCAGGGAAGAAAACTGTCAATTCTCACACAAGAAAAAATAGTCCTAAATACGCGAATAATCTTAATTGTGCATTCTACTTACTGTACTAATGAGGGAAGAAGGCAATTTGCATCATCTTCTCCTCCCCTCTTTCTTCCTCTTAGAACTACTGAAACCCTTTTCAAATCATTAATCCTGCCAAATATTGATTGCAAAAAGAAATCTCTCCCAGCTGGAACTGCTATGAGCACCAAATCACAACATTTCCCAAGAGGGGAAAAAAATTCCTTTCCACTTTTACTTCTCTTCCAATTTCCCTTCTAATTTGCCTAATTTTAGGTTCCACTCAATATGCATATTTGAAAAACATATAAAGCAATACAAATGCATTTTTATTATAGGACACCACAACAAAACTCTTATGTATGAAAAAGTACAATGCAAATGTAAGGTATTGTTATAATTCATAATTAAAATTCACCAGTAGGATGTTAGTTCTTTGATTTTTTTTCTTTATATCTTAGGGCCAAAAACTTATGGAGTTTACAGATGCCTCATGAATACTTTCTTCAACAAAAGAGGATTAAGTTACTGGAAGTGGTTAGCGCCAAATATAATCATAAAAAAATGAAATTGACTGCATTTTAACAGTCTAGAAACAACTTGTTATTAATGTGGGAATCATTTAGGAATCAGATTTCTGTGCCCAATCAAATCAATGACTTATTAGTGCAAAGAACAAAGTCAAGACAAGGCTAAAAAAAAAACCAATAAAACTGATGAAAGAATATAGTGAGCAATTAAAATAATTCCAACATGATATAGCTAAATAAGCTAGTAGGTCTGAAATAATGTGTAGTCAATGGAGGAAAGAACATCAAGACCAATTATGATTATTTCTTAGAGAAATCTCATGTCTATTAATCAATAGCCATAACTGAAAAAAAATTAACCTAAAAATTATCTTAGAAAACACTTGACCAACTTCCCAGGTAGAGGGATATGGCAATCAAAAGCTATCCTGATTTAGAATATAAGCTCATCTGTAATATCTTATGGAAAAGGATAACAGATGACGATGAACAGCATTGCCTTACAAGATATCAAGATTCACTGGAGAGGTAAAAAACATTTTGAAGAAACATTGGCAAGAGATCAAGCTAAGTGAAGATATCCTGAGGACATTAAAGGATGAAACTGGGAGGACGGCAAATGGAGGAATCATAGAACCCATTAGTTAAGATTTTGGGAACAAATGCTTTGCACTATGAAAGACAATGGAATAATCACATTTGGACTCTAGCATTACATTTCCAGATGTGCTTTTTAATGACCCCCTAAAGTCTTCCCTAAAAGAAAGGCCTGGTATTTTTCAAGCAAAAGAGTAGTGTGGGGAAAATGAATAGAAAGTCACTTTTAGATTTGGAAAGATCTGTGTTTAAGTGCTACCCTTGGGGGAAAAAAATAGCTATGTGACCTTGTGCAAGTCACTTAACTTGTCCACATTCTGACAGTTCTCTAAGACTAAGAGCTTTAGGCAAGCTGTTGATCTGCAGTGGAGGTCATTTCCATATTGCCTACATAAATTACAGGTCTACACCAAACCCAGTCTTAATCTTCTAATGTTATATGGGTACTGGTTCCAGCAAATGCCAGCCTTCAAAGAACTGACACTAACAACGCTCACCCAATGGAAAATGGAGAGGCATGGGGTGAGTATGAACAGGCCACCGTGTATTAGAAATCAATGCTAATTCCAAAGGAACAGTTTTAAAGTAGACAGATTGACATAGTGAGACAGAAGGATACCTAGGAGTTAGCTGATAGACATCCAACCCTGGTTTCCTGTCCCAGCATGCTTCAGGTAGACTTTCAAGGAGGATTTAAGGAATGATGGAGCAAAGAGCTTCACAGAAGGGGAAGGTATGATCACTGTTGTCGTAAGGAGTAGCCACATTGTTGAGCTCACAGGACTACTAGGTATCTTTAGCACCTATCAGCTACCTAGCACATAGTGCACATAAAATACATTCTTGTTGAACTGAGCTACTGAATACATTTTAAAATTTGTCTCTCCTCAGGCTCTCCACATAATTTCTTGAATAATCATAATTATCTGCTGTATAGGAGCCCTAGAAGGAACATTCTCAAATACATGGTACCCATTAGACCATAGTAAATTGAGTGGTATAGTTTGAAATTAAGTCACATCAGGAATCTCACTCTTTAGGAGCTTTAAATGCAAAAATGTAACAACAATTTTGTTTTGAAAGTGTATGGTCTTTTAAAGTAGGAAAAAAGAGACCCCACACATGAAACATCAACAAAATCCCTAACAAGGAAAACTCCCTTGGAACTCCCTTTCTTCTTTGTGCATGTACTGATTTTAGAAATATTCTCAAATGACAGTCTTTTCATATTCTTTCTGGCATTATCACATCCTCCTGCTCTGCAGTGCTCCAGAGTTCATTATTGCACTGGGCCTCCTGTTATCATTTAGTGAGGCTCCCGGATTGTACAGGATATGAGATGAGGCACATTGGAATGACACTGAGATAAGAACAGTGTTTAGTGACTTTTTAATATCAAGTTATTCTGCATAGCCTCAATTGAAATCTTAAAAGAAAAGTTGTTGTTTTAATTTTTAAGAATCTCATCCTGTGGAACAGTTGCAGATTAATAGCTTCCCTGGAATGTTAAAAATAATTATGCAAGAAGAAAATATTCAGGCAAAGTAAAACTCCTGACATGCTTAACATGTTTCTGACTGAGGATGGGGTCGGCAAGGACAGGAATGAATGGTTCAAGGAGTTTAATCAATGTCCATAGCAGAAGAGAAAGCATATCTGCCTTTAGGGCTTCCATCAGGTCATGCTTTCTTGGCTAAGAAGACTGAGCCTATAAACACAGATAGCAGAGTTGAAATAAAAGGCTCCATAACCCAAAACTTTCCTACTGCTTTGTTTTCTCTGCAGCGAATTCAGCATAAAAGAGGGTTTGTTGACACTTTATTCTTGTTTTGAGACCTAAGGCTGAGAGTTCCAGGTACTATAAACCCACAATCCTTGGCACATGGAGACAGGTACTGAGATGACGGTTTCATTAGCATAGGGGACTCTCTGAAGAGGAAACTCCTAGGTCTTTAACTAACTTTAACTAAAAGGTTAAATGATTTGCCCATATCCACATAGCCAGTAAGTGTCAATGGCAGGACATGATGTCAGTGCTGTCTTGATATAATTGATGCTTAATTTTAAAATAAAGCTAAATTATTAGGCTCTGTGATGAGTAGCAGATCCCTGAAATAATTTAAAAACTGAGAGAAGTAGGTTTTACACTGATTTGTGAGACTGCATCTGGAAGCAGATTCAATGTTGTAGTGAAAATAAGTTATTGGAAGTGTTCCCCAAAGCAAGTGCATGTAGGCATGGGATATTATTTTTCATATCCTTACCTGTCCAGAGAACAAATAAGACCCAGATATCTCCCAACATGGCATCACAAAGTCAGGCATGGGCTTGAGCATGCCTCTGCTTTCTCTCAGTCCAACATAATCTCCAAGATAATGTTGACATTGAAATTCCAATGCGTATTTCCCCAAACTTATCATTTTTGGATACAGTTCACAAATAATGATTTCTTCCTATCCCTATCTACACAGTGATCTGTTATCTTGTTGCCTGCTAGGAATATGATTTGAGGCATTTCAGGAAATGACTTTTGCCACAATCAAACACCTCAGCCCTAGCTTTGGCATTTCCCCAGTCTCACAAAGCTGTTTATTGCTTCACAGATTCTTCTATCCTCCCATAATCCGTAGTTAAACACAACTCCCATCCTCTCCTGTTTGCAGGTTACAGGAAGGAAAAGAGAAAAGAAGTCTTTCTTCATGATTCATAGCCTGTAGCCCTTTGACGGAATGAAAGTTGATTCTAGTGCTGATTCTGTCTTCCTGAGTCCTAGGTGGAATAATATAGAATACTATAATTTAATAATATAATCAAATAATATAATTGAATAATAAAATATTGAGATCTGTGAAATTTAGATTCTACTTTAATTGTAAGTCATAGTTAACAAGAAAGGAGGGCCCTCAAGCTTCTTTTATTGTCTCTGGCCAGTGGTTTAAAAGAAAGAACAATCAGACTCTAAAATTCAATGGCAGAACTGGGAATAGCAGGCCATTCCTATGATCCCAGGGTGATCCATTCAGATTGGAAGGAAAGCAGGCACCAAACTTTTCAAGGTTAAAGACAGAAATAAATATCCCCTTTAGACTTTTAGTTTCTCAGTTCAGAGGGACTTTGTGGTGTGTGGGGGGGAGGAGAGTTCTTTTTAAAAACTTATATTTGTTCTTCCTTGCCTCTAGGTCCTCTTCCTCTTTTAAATGTACATGAGGATGGAGGAGCTATCCTAAATTATGCATTTTCTCAATGTACTTCAATACTTTTTCATGAAAGAACATATTGAAAAGCATATTCCACCTTATCAGAAAATGAAACCATCATAACAGACAAAGCCACTAACAGAATAATAACATTTCTATAGCAATTTAAGGTTTTTAAAGAAATTTCTTTACAAGTCCATGTAGATAGTAAAGGTATTAATATCATCATTTTAGAGAATGAGGAAACTGAGGTTCAAAGTGAGATGATTTTTACCTAATTAAGCTATTCCATGATATCACCAGAATCTCAGAGTTGAAAGGGATTTCTGAGGTCACTGAGTTTCACCTGTGCCAAAGAAAGAATGTGATTTTTATCATAGACTCAAAGAAGCGATATAGTTAGTCTTTTCTTTATCTTTGGTAAAAGAAAAATCCCTGTCCCTGTAGAAGACTTTTGGCTGAGTATAATGTTTAGAAAGCTTTTCCACACACCATGACCTAACAACCCTGTCTACAACTTCTGCCCTCCAGGGGAAATCTTTTCGCAAATAAGTCTTCTTCCATATAACTGTCCTTCAAATACTTGAAGTCAATAATCAACTTCCTCTCCCTAATCTCTTCTTCTCTAGGTTAAACATCCCATTGCCTTCAATAGATCCCTTGTATTCTGTGACCTTGATGCCATTTACTTTTCTGGCAGCCCTCTTCTCTGTGCTTTCCGTCATGGTGAAAATGTCCATTGTAACATCACTGGTGTTCCAAAAAGTGCTACCTCCAAAGTAGACATCATAAATTAAATGTGAGTTTGCTAGGACAATCACCTCCCTGATCTTGGATTCTATATCTCTATTCATCTCAATATAGACTGAGAGTCCAATATACCCAATATCACACTGTTACTCATTTTGACATTGTGATCTGCTTAAACCCTCAGGGATTTTTCTATACAAAGTATTATCTAGCCACCTCCTTCCCCATTCTTTAAGTCACAACTCAAATGTTATTTCTTCAAAGAAAACTTCCTTGATCTCCAACTCAAAAACAATGTTTCTCCTTTTAGTATTTTCACCCTTACACATGGATATATCACCCAGAGTTTTGTCTTAGATCTTCTTCTCTTCTCTCTCCATTCTTTCTTTTAGTCATCTCATCAGCTTTAAATGGCTTCAACTGCTATCTCTTTGCAAATAACTGCCAAATCAAGGTATCAGGATCCTCTTTTATAAGTGCATAATGTGCATCTCCAACTGCTTGATGGGTATTTCTACCTAGACACCTTATAGTCATCTTAAACTTCCAAACATCCAAATTAAAACTCTTAATCTTTCCCCCTAAACCTATTCCTCCTAATTTCCATTTCTGTTCAAGGTACTACCATTCCTCCAGTCACCTAAGCTTGCAACTTAGTTGATATTGTCTACTCTTTATTCTCCCTCATTGAAGTCAGCCCTTCCATTGCTGAGGTTCATGCATTCTATCAGCACACTATTTCTATCATTTGTCTCCTTCTCTTTCATCACACGGTCACCATCCTACTTTAGCCCTCATCAGATCTTTGTCTGGACTTTAGCCATAGCCTCCTAAAAGGTTTCCCCATCTCAAATCTCCCCTCTCTTCAATCCTTTCTCCACACACTGTCCAACTGATATTCCTAAAACCACACTTCAAACCTGTCACTCTAAGAAGTCTGAAGAAACATTAGTGACTCCCTGTTAGAATTTAAACTTAAGGGAAGAGGCTGTTCTACTACCATTTTTGTATTCTACAGTGCTTGGTACAAAGTAAGTGCCTAAGTGATGTTACATGGAATTGAATAACAGTTTATACATCTTTTATTTACCCATCAATAATGATTATATTTAAGAAGTATATTTTCCAATCCACCTCGCCTCTACTCCTTAAAGGTAGGAAACCTTGGTTCAATTAGACTTTATATCTCTCCAAGTGCCTGGCACAGTGCTTTGTATATGGTGAGTACTTAGAAGGGTGCCAGGTGATCTAGGCTCAGATCCCAATATGAACATCTTCTTAGCTCTGTGTGATCAGAATAGCAGAGGGTAAAGGTTCTTATGGTTCTATACATCATGGACCCTCTTTGGCAGAGTAGGGAAGCCTTTAGACCCCTCAGAATAATGTCTTTAAATGCAAAATAAAATAAAATTCCATCATCTGCTCTACTTGGTTTCAACTTCAGGAAGCTTTTAACAACTCACATCCTGAAATTTCATAATCATGGAGATTGATTCATCTTTGATGCTCAACACCTTCTCAGCACCCTCAGTTGCCTCTCCCCAGTTATTGGATGGCTAATGGATGGAGCAATAAACTCCTCCCAAAATAACTCTTTATAGAAACCTCAGAATTTTCCAGAATTAACTATTCTGCTTGTTTGACTCCAGAAACATCACTCTTTGTTTGGGTAACCTCGGGCTAGCTCTCTCTACCCTCCTTTTTAGCTTCTTTTGAGAACAATTTCTATTGTGTTTCCCAATTAGATTGTAAGTTCTTTGATGGCAGGGACTGTTTTTCTTGCCTGACAACTCAATAAAATTCATTAAGAATTAGCTATGTACCAGGCAAAAAAGACAGTCCCTGCCCTCAAAGAGCTGACAATTTAATTGGGGAACACAATAGGTATGAATTTCAGAGAAATTAAAGGGTAGGAATGATCCTATTCAGCAGGTGGCATAGTGTACCTGTAGTCAGAATGACCTGAGTTCAAATTCAACTTTAGGAACACTAGCTATGAGATTCTGGGCAAGTCACAACCTCGGCTTACCTCATGTAGCAGCTGTCTCCCATGGCTGTTTTGAGGATCCAATGAGAGAGCATTTCTAATTCACTTTGCAAACCTCATATGGCTGTATAAAAGCTAGCTATTGCAATTATTGCTGCTGAGGATATTGTGCCAATACACAGGTACACCTTGACGTTCTAAAAATCTGCTTTCAGGTTTCTGACCTGTGTTTAGTTCTTTCTGGATCTCTCCAAAACCCAAGTAAAGGCTATCAGTGGTAGGGAACCTGCAAGCTTGAGGACAGGATGCAGACTTCACTGAAGCCTTTTATTAAGAGGATTTGTTTGGTGAAGTTTGGATACAGTTAAAGGGATGCACTTAAGGACCTAGAGGACCATATATGGCCTCAAGGCATGAGGTTCCCCACCCCTGGAGACTCTATACCCCTCTTTTTATAGTGAAGAAGGGGATTCAAACCACAAGAGTCTGAACCAATAAACCAAACTAAAACAGCCTGAAACAGCCCAAACCAATTATTCCATCCTCAATTTATGGTTATTAAGTACATATCCTCATCTTCTATGAGGTACCAGTGGGCATCTCCGCAATTTCCATAAGAAGATTCTGTATAGAGTCCCAAACAAAGGCTCACCATCCTTTATGCTCATTGAATTTATCCAGAAACTTCCCTGATTAATTTCATACATGTATATGTAAATTTTTATTATTTTCATTAATAACTATTAGATAGCTTCAAAAGCATTTATTAAGCACTTAATCACATATGTTCCTGGGACTGTGCTGAGAATTAGTGAGAAAAATACAAACAAGTAAGTCAGTCCTTGTCCTTAAGGAGCTTACATTTTAACATATACAAGGTAGCTGCAAGGGACAAAGGAGACATTTAAATGGCTACATGGCAGGAAGTGGGCCAGGAAATGGCCTGGAAACCTGGCCTCTGACCAGATAAGGCAGAAGTTCACCTCTAAGAACTGAGGATGCAAGGGGAAAAATCTGGGTTACCAGCAGAGAGGAGGTAGAGGTAATAGTTTGATTAGAAAAGAAATGTATGGAACAGAATATATTATGTCTCATTAATATATAGTTTGGCAATGATAATGATAGCTGCTAAATTACACAGTCTTAGGCCATTGTCCTATGATTACATACCAACGCCTCAGTGGACAAGTCCCATAACTCACCTCAATCATAACTAGATAGCCGCAACTGATCCCTGAGTTGCCTCTGCCCTCTATCGACTCCTGTGACCCCCTCTCCACAAAATTCCATGCAAATCTGAAATGTAACTATTAGAAATTATTTATATTTTCTGTATTTGCTTTTTCAAAATGCAAATAAATACTCCTGGTAGGGGCAACAATAGGTTGTTTGAATTATTCTGATACTTTCTTCAAAGATGGAATGGACTCAGGTTAGTAGTGGGCATCTGTTGGTGACTGTGTGGTAGATTGCTAATGGCTCCAGAAAAATGTCTTTGAAAGGTTAGTTGGAAGACCAAGGAAAGAACCTCTCCCTACTTTTTCATCTCGCCTGAGACTGACCCTGGCCTCACCTTAAAGCAGTCACAGAAGAGAACACGATGGCCTGTTAAATGGCTAGGAGGAAATGGGGCTAGGGTGGGGAGGAATGAGCAGCTGTAGCTTTGTGGTCTTTAGTAGGACAAATCATAATTAGAAGCTCTGTCTACTAAGCAGGAGGAAAAGCCTGAGTAGAGAATAAATAGATCTATTTATAGTCTTTCTCTGAGGAACGGAGTGTTCTGAAGACTATGTCTCATTAATAATCATCATGATGTCCTACGAGAAGGGTAGAGAAATTTTAGTCCCATTTTATGGATGGGAAATTCAAAGTCATTGAATGATGAAGCAATTTGTACAAGGTCAGGAAGTGACTCCATGGCAGATTTAACAATGCACACCACCACAATTTTTGCAAGCAGAATAGAGAAGAGGTGGTTCTATATCCCAATAAATCTGTGGTTAATTTTCTTTGCAGGTCCCCAAATCCTAATAAAGAACGGGAGGAAAAGTGGATGGGTAAGGAAGTGATTATGCTCTGCAATGTGACAACAAGATGTATACAACAAAATATAAACATGATCAAGAGGAAGGTCAAAAGTCAGGGTGGAAAAAAGAAATAGGGACTTTCAGAACATGGGGCAAGGTTGTGCTCTAGCCACTGGGGGCTATTGTATGGTCCACTGCGGCAGCCCAAATACTAAAGGTAGGTGAGAAAGAGGAAGGGTAGAGAACCAGCATCCATTGTTCAGTTCCATCCTTGATAACCACAGGCAGAAAATGTGTTATTTCATGTAAAATATCATCATTTGATATAACCAATTTATAGGAAACAGGAAAGGGTTAATAATCATTAAAATAACTAAACTAGTTTAGTCCTAACTCTTCCACTAACTAGTTGTGTGCTATCTAATTTCCTATCTAGTTTCCTCATCTGTAAAATGAATTGAACAAGATGATTTTCAGGGTTACTCTCATGTCAATCATTTGTATTATTCATATTGTAGAAATGTATATAAAGTCTTACTTCAGCTTTCTTGAACCATGATCATTCCCACCACTTAAGTAACTATTTCATTTATGTTAATGCCATATATGTTTTTCTATGATCTTTTTTTGTGATCTTCATCTATGAGGTCATCAGTTTAGGAAATCCCTAAAGCAGCAGTTCTTAACCTGTGGCTTATGTTCAATTTGTAACAATGAAAATACATCCTGAATATCAGATAGATTCATACACAGTAGCAAAATTACAGTTATGAAGTAGCAATGAAAATAATTTTATGGTTGGGGGTCACCACAACATGAGGAACTGTATTAAAGGGTCATGACATTAAGAAGGTTGAGAACCACTGCCCTAGGGCAATTCATTGCCTGGTGCCACTGCAAGGTTAAGGGAATAGGTCACATACCTAGGTTTTGCCAAACAAAACCAAAACTTACATCTTCTTGACAAGCAGCTTGAAATACCAGTTGGAGCTTCAAGGTAAAAAAAAAAAGATAAAGATTTGAGATTCTCACCTTTTATTAAGTCCCTCCTTTGCTCTCAGTAAAGGTAAAAAGTAGGCAATATGAAAGCTTAGGGGGGGAAATAGTGAATTGTGCTTAGGGCAGTTTGCTGCAGCTGTCATGCAGCCATCATACATCTTCAGTGTGAAGTGGAAAAGTCTGACCAAGGATCTGACTTAAGAAACTGCCCCAACTTCAATCTTCCTGAATCAGGTCTGCATACAGTGGTACTTTGTTTGAAGTTTCATGAATCTTTAGAACATCAGATCATTCCCATTTTCAAATATAAGCACAGAATGTGGTCTCTTGGGGGAGAAAATGTGAATTGTTTGCTATTTGGGAATATTTGTGGCCCTGATTTTCTCCATTAGCAAGGGATGTTGAGAGCTATTTAGAGAAATGAAGCAATGTCCAGAAAGCATTTGTGCAGCCTAGGCAAAGAATGACAATTCTACCCACCCACTCCCAAATGTGTGCTACCCTCCATAGCCTGTGCACCTTCACTGTAACAAATACAACTGAATTTATCACAGAATTTATCACCTGTGTGCCAGGGAGAGTAGGATTTTCTGCTGCTAAAAGTAAGCTCATTTAAAACATGACATATTAAATGTTATCTCCTATCATGCCTTTCCCGTATATTGTGTGCTCTAGAGTAGTGTACATCTTACCTAGTCCTAGTCCCAGCTCTGGTTATATGAAACATGCCAGGATTGCCCTCCTAAGCTTATGTCCTAAAACAGTCATAGTACCCCATATAGATACAAAGTAGGATAATTTGCTTTCTGAGAATGGATTTAATTTTCCTTTCTTCTTGGGTTATTATTTGAATAATTTTGTTTTTATTTATGTATTAATTCTGCAATATGTATTAATTCTGTAATAATTAATGTAAGTAATTATGCATTGATAGATAATAAATATTATATGTATAATGTCTTATCTTTAATAGGAGGGGAGGGCTAGTTTGCTTCGCAATTGGGAGCAGCAAACAGATGGACTCATACACAATTTACCAGTGGTTCTACAAACCCTTGCTGAGACCATATGATATTTCTAGGCCTGGCCAAACACATGAAATACCACTATTTAATTTCATATATGAGGAGAATTTCTGGCTGCTCATGTTGCCAGCTGGAGATTATTGACTCTGCCATGCTGAAAAATAGGCAGCCAATCTAAAGTATAGGGCATAACCTGATTTGGAATCACTCCCTAAGAACCACTAATTCCCAGGTATTAATTCTAGTGCAAAGAGCATTTCAAAAATTATTGCGTTTAAATAGGATTTCAGTTTTGCAGGCCCCCAGACAGCAGAGGACTGCAGATGTACTGCAGATGGAATGCCTCACAAGCTCTCAAGACCCCCATATAATTGAGCCAATATGAGCAACACATCTTAGAAATCTTTCTGTTGCTCTTTGTTTTCAGAAATGTTCCTGGGTGTCTGGGAGGGCATTTATTCCCCTCTTAAGTGCTACAAATGATGGAACAAATACTTTTAAAATGTATTTATTGGGGGCTGTTAGGTGGTGCAGTGAATAGACCACCTGCCCTAAGTCAGGAGGACCTGAGTACAAATCTGGCCTCAAACACTTGACACAGTTACGAGCTGTGTGACCTTGGGCAAGTCACTTAACCCCAATTGCCTTCCCTTCCCTCCTCCAAAAAAAGTATTTATTTTAAATTTTCAAATCTTCTTTCAATAACAGGCTACAGGATGGAAGAGACTTTGTGTCTGGCTTCCTGGAAGTGAGCAGAATCAAAATAATGAGAATGGCCTAGTAATAAGTATAGTAAGAGAGGGGGAAAATACTTCTAGAAAGAATTAAGGAAAAGAAGGAATCAATAGGTAATCCAGGCCTTTAGTTACCCACTCTCAGTTCTGGACCAGAGACTTAACTACAGGAGATAATGAAAAAAACAACAAAGATTCAGCCCTCCGAAGGGCCTGGGATTGCTTGTCAGTAGTGGTGCCAGCATGGGACCCACTCTTTCTATCCCATTTCCTGTAAATCAGAGTCGTAAGTTGTCTAGGTAAAAAAAAAAACAACCAAAACTAAAACAAAAACAAAAACCAGAACAAACTCCCTTCAGCTGCTACCACCTTTCAGTCTGTCATCTCCATCTGCCTAATTTCTATTGGACTTCTATCTGCTCTACCCTTCCCTTCAGTGGTGAGCTGTGGAATCCTCCCTCTCTGCTTAACAGAAATCCCTTTGTTTCAGACCTATTCATCATCTTCCTTCTATCTTCTTAGAATGATGGAGACCTGACTTTCCCAGAAATCACTGCATCCTAGTTTTTATTTCTAGCATTTAAAGAACCTTATCTTATGTCCCTTAACACAGTGAACCAAGAATCATCATTATTCTGCAGCTTCTTCTCTGAGATTCACTCAATCTGCCTATAACAAGATCTAGATCCTGGTTGATGCCGTCTAATGGTACCCTGGCCACCAAGCCCCTTCTCAAGGAGTCTAATTTGTTGCTTACAGTCAGACTTTCCACTGTACTCTCTCTCCTCATACTTGGGGAGTTTGCTATCCCTGTTGAAATCCCTTCAAATCCGCCGGCCTGTTCGTCAGCCTCCTCACCTGTAATGATCTGTAACATTTCCAGCCTTAGCCACACAATGGGACAATCAGACATTTTCTCTCATGGCAACCTCATCAATCACCATGGGGGCATTTGTCATAATATAGAACTGTCAAATTTACATATCTGAGGTTTATCTTGCTTCTGAGTTTCAGTCCACCAATACTAGCGGCCTACTGGATGTGTGTAAGCAGAAGGTCCATAGGCATCTCAAACTCAACATGTTTAAAACAGATCTTATCTTTTACCCTAAACCTATATATACACCTCCAAATATTCTAAATACTCTGAGGACTTCAAAATCATCCAAGTAATTCTGGTTCATAATCTCTATTATCCACAACTCTTCTGTCTCCTTCAACCCCCTAAATGCAATCTATTGCCAAGTCTTTTCTTTTCTTCCTCTACAGCTTCTCATATCCATTCTCATCTTTTCACACAGGCAGTACCCTCATTCAGAACCCCCATTACCTTTCATCTAGACTATTGAAAATTTTTCCTATTTCCTGCTTTCTGCTTTTAGCCTACCCTCTCTTCAATTTATCCTCCACGCAGCTGTCAAAATACCATTTCTAAAGCCTAGGTCTGGTTATATCTTGCTCCTTTGTTCAAAAAGCTATAGTGGCTTCCTTTTGCCTCTCTGATTAAAACACTTTTTAAAAAATAATTTAAAACCTTTCATAATCTTGTTTCAGATTATGTTTCAAAGCCTCACATGCATTTAATTAACCAAAGGTGTATTGCTAATATTTAACAACTGGCTTTCTGAAAGAAAAAAGAAAGGACAAAAACAGATCTTTAATAACAATTTCTTCATCACTTTCTCAAGTCTAGACAAGTAACAAAAAATAAATCAAGATCAGATTTTCTCATTTCTGAGTTGTAAATAAATGCTCACATTGAAAATTCTTTAACTAGAACCTGCAGGGGGCCGTCTCTTGCACACTCTTGCTGTGCCAAACTGTTGGTTCCTTTTTTTGTACCCTTGTACAGGTCAACATCTATGCCTGTATTTTTTGTTTCCAGGATAATTTTCTCCCCTTCACTGTAACTGATGCTGTTAAAATACTTTGTTTCTTGATGTAGTAATGCGACTACAGAATCTCCCTTTCCTTGGAAAAGGAATCAGTATTTTGTGCAGATGATGCTGTCCTTCCTCTCTCATTCTTTTGAAGTTCTCTTCTGAAATAGCCTTGGATATAATTTTCATAAACCCATTCAACAGTTCTAGAGGAAATTGGGGGATGGAGAGAGAATTAGAAAGCTGAAATGTTTTCCTTTCATTTTCATGATCCAGCAGGCTTAAGACCATTGGGTGGAAAGTGAATGCAAATGGGAAATGTACCAATAGGGAATTTGGAGAAAGAGAAACCATATAATATTGATTCACTATAACCTTACATCAAGTTGCACATAGAGATTAATTTGAAAAGCTCCTATGATATTATATCAGAATTGTGCCTCAAGCACCAGGATTACAGTATGTACTGAATGTCAAAACAACCAGTCAATTGAGTGGAGAAAAAAATGAAGCAAAACAAAAAACCAAACCACTATTCAGAACTTCTCTACATAGTCCCTCCATCTATGCTGTGTGTATGTGTGTGTGTGCATGCGTGTGTTATTTACACCTCTATTCTGTTGGATACTCTGCATCAGTGTCCCAGCTTCCATGTTCTTTCACCACTTCATTGCAAGCTGTTTTATACTCCTGAAATGGTTCACTGGTCCTCACACAAAATATTTGAGCATAACACAGATTTATAAGCTCCTCGAGGGCAAGCATACTATTTTCCTTTTCTAGTACTGTGCTTTGTATAAATTGCAAAGAAGAAAGTGCCAGCCACTGTACTAAGTAGTTTACAACTCTCTCATTTGATTCTTACAAAAAAATGCAAAGAAGGTATTATTTTTATTCATATGCATATGATTACTAGTCAATAGCTAAGGAACTTGAGAGAAACAGAGGCTGATTTACCCAGAGTCACACAGCTAGTAATTGCCTAAGACCACTTTCAAACTCAGGTCTTTTTGAGTCCAGTCCCAGTACTCTATTCACTGTACCAAACTGCAGCCTAACTGTAAGTGTTAAAGAAATGTTCACTGAAAAAATAATCTAGTGTTATGTTTAGACAAAATCCTTGCCTCTTTTCTTTAGTCCATCTCTTTTATTTCTTCATGGCCTTTTTACCGCAGTCATGAAGAAAAGGGAGAGCAGTATTTACATCATTGATAGAGTACCTTCTGCTCAAAAAGTTCTTGTAAGCATTAACTCATTCATTTCCACAAATATTCCAGGAGGAAAGTGAAACATTTGCGTCATCCTGTCTCTAGCTACGAATCCCAATTAACAACCAAGTAGTTTGCCAGATGACATGATAAATTACTGATGGGATGTAAGCCCTGCTTAGGTCCCTAGATCACTAACAGAAAGGCTATTTGATGAAGAAAACGTATAAAAAACATGGTGTGACCATGGCAGTTGTAAAGCATACTGCTCTGTTTCAAATACTGATATCTCTGGGGACAAATATCTTATAAGGATTGTATGAGTTCACTTAGGTGAATGAACTTTGAAAATGTTAAAGTATCACAACCAGATAGATGTCATTATTTTCTGTATGTTTAGCATCATGTGGTATTAGAACAAGTGATTTAAAAGCGATGCAGTCGTGCAGTCGTGCAACCAGTTTTATTTCGCATAAGTGAATGAAGAGATTCATATCATTAGAGGGATAGCTGCCGTTTTGCTTGGAATTTTCTTTGATTAAAGAGTCCTTTTGGAGTATGACCGACTTGGATCTCTATCTAATGGAAGAATACAATATTTAGGATGAGAAGGTCTAACTTTGAGTTCTGTCTCAGTCATTTACTAGATCAATCTGGGCAAGTCATAAGAGCTCTCTGAGCCTGAGTTTCTTAATTTATGAAATGAGGATACCACCCTCTTCATAGAATTGTCTAGATCAAGCGACAAGTGGCAGAGCTTAGCAAGATACCTCCAGCACTTAGCAGGCTACCTGGCACCTAGTGGGCACTGAATATATGATTATGGATTGAAATTGTATGTGTTAGTTGAAGTCCCCTTCCCTTTATGCTCTGAGAACCATAGAATAATTTAACTGCTGTATAAGACGCTGAATATTTGAGTACCAAGCACCATTCTTTATCATTTGCATCAGCACAGCCAAGGAAGTATCAGTGACCATGGGCGTCTGCTAATAATGTGAAGCAACCAACAGCTTCATAGAACCTTCTATTGTTCCCTCTCTCTCCCCTCAGCCAAGGACGCTGCCTTCTTCCTCTTGACCCCTAATCATAGATGATGGCCATTCATACATGCCTTCTTTTTGTAGTACAGCTTTTGACAAGTGAATAGTATAAAATTCAAGAGTCTTTTAGAATTGTCAACTTATTTTCTTACACCTCTTTCTTTCTTGACTTTTCTTTAGCCCTAAGAGTCAAATTGTTCCAATTATATTGATTAATGCAATTCCTCAACATCTTTACTATTTTTCCTTTCCTATTCTGTTCTCATTTCTTTTCTTGACTTTTCTTTGTACTTCCTTATGCTAATATTTATTCTCTGTATTTGCAAAATGTACTTAATTTCTACTTGATAATTTCACTTATTCATGTTATTAATTAAAAATAAAAATTTATGCCTTTAATATATAAATAAGTAATTTCAGGATTTGCTCCCTGATCCTGTATGAATTCTCCTTTTTTATCAATGAAAACACATTTCAGCAAAAGCAGTGAATGCAGTGACTGAATTTGACAGTATAAACAATATTCCTGAGCCACAGTACCCCACATATCACCCAAATGATTGTGCTGTATTTGACCATATATTCTTCAGAACCAACATTGATCATTGTGAATACTCAGAGCTTGGTTTCTTGATCTTCAAGGTTTCACCCAGCTTTACAGTCACAGCATCTTAGGTAAAACTGGAATGATCTTATGTCCTGGAAAAGTAGAACTGGAAGTAGAATAGAATTTGGGCAGGTCTAGAATTAGAGAGTCTTTTCTTTCAGGACTATGGAGTATTTCTGAACTTCCTTCTGAACTTCCAGTTCCCAACTCATAGCCTTCATATCTCTCCTTTCCCTTCAATTATATTGGTTTTTTCTTTTTTTTTTTTTTTGGAGGGCAGTTGGGGTTAAGTGACTTGCCGAAGGTCACACAGCTACTTAGTGTTAAGTGTCTGAGGTCGGATTTGAACTCAGGTCCTCCTGACTCCAGGGCCAGTGCTCTATTCACTGCACCACCTAGGCGCCCCTCCTTCAATTATATTGTTGAAACTTTGTATATCTTCTTATTTCCAGTCCATCAAACTCTTCCATTTTAATGATCTCTATCTCAGTTGTACGGCAGCCACCAACTGATGTAGCTTTATCTTGTAAGTCACTAGCACTCAGAGGTACCCTACCTACACACTGTGGTGTAGTAGTGAGAGTGCTGAACTTAGAATTAGGAAGACTTTGGTTCAAAACCATCTTCTGATGCTATTGGTAGACTCATTTAACCTCTCTGAGACTTAGTTTTCTCATCTGTAAAATAGTATGATAATAACTGTAGTGCCTACTCAAAGCAGTGCTGAGAGGACCAAATTAGCCTTGAAATAAAGTGTCAAGTTAACTAGGATTTATTAAGTACCTATTATATGCTAGGAACCATGTTAAGAATTGGGGATTTAAAAAAAGGGTAAAAATCCCTACCCCTAAGCTCATAGTCTAATGAGGAAGACAACAGGCAAATAATTTTGTACAAATATGCTATACTAGGCATAAACCAGAGGCAAAGAACAGAGGCAAAATGCCAGTATTGAGAGAGACCTAGATATGCTTTGTGGAGAGGGTGGTATTCTAGATGTAAAAGTGCTTTACAAACTTTAAAATACATTACAAACATCTTAAAACGCTAAGGTTGTTTTTTGTTTGCTTGCTTGTTTGTTTTTTCTAGTTCATGTCAGGTATTCACTGGTTTATTATAATTTCATGTTGCTCTACCTCTTCAGCCCCCTTATTATTACTGGCACCATTCCTTCAAAATTCAGCTCAGATACCATCTTTTCCATCTTTCTGATCCCTGTACCCACCATCTAGTCTCTCACCTCCCTAAACTACTGTGCATTTAATCTGCATATACCTAAGCATGTACACATATCTACCTACAGGAAAATGCATGCGAATTACATTTGAATGTTCGTACCCCAAAGCCAGTTCCTGACACAGAGTAGTCACTTAATAAATGTCAAGAAGTTTAAGGGCAGGAGAATGTGAAAAAGAGGGGAAATGGAGACAAAAAGTGGAGAATATTTAAAGTTAAATGACAGCATCTAGGGGCGGCTAGGTGGCACAGTGAATAGAGCACCGGCCCTGGAGTCAGGAGTACCTGAGTTCAAATCCGACCTCAGACACTTAACACAAAAACTAGCCGTGTGACCTTGGGCAAGTCACTTAACCCCAACTGCCCTCCAAAAAAAACGACAGCATCTTTTGTATCAAGGGAATAAGTTGGACACTCAGAGCAGAAAGAAAGCATCTACTTGTCCTACAAAGGATGACAGTATGGACCCATAAATGTCTTGAAGTGTATGATTACATCAAAGGGTATGAAATGAAAAGGTCAGTGGTGGGGCTTCATGACTTTCTGGTGAGGAGCACTGAGACAGCTTTATGTTGACCTGATTATAAAAGAAACGATCTTCTGTTATTTCCATGAATACATCCAAGAACTGAGAGTGAGTCTCTTAAGGTAACAACCCACATTGGGTAATTCATATTGTTTGAACAGAAATGATGTTGTTGGAAGAAATTCACATTATTAAGTATTGAACTTGAAATTGAAGACCTTAGTTTCATGTTCTCCAAAGGTCTTCAGAAGAGAAAGGAAGATCTGAAGAATAAATAGTTAAACAGATGGCATCTGAGAATGGGATTTAGACCACAAGTTAAAATATAGGAATGATAATTCATAGACAGTGATGGAGCACATTTTACAGAAATGATAAACCATGTCCTGAAGAACCTAACTCTTTAATTCCTTGAGCTCCCATACTGGGTCCCCCACTGTCTTAAATGGTGGTTCCCATAGGCACTCAATGACTCCAGCCATGTTTCATTTCACTCTCCAGTCATATCCTCAACAGCCACCTTGGTATGGCTCATACTTTTCCCCTTTTTTGTTTCTTCCTGTCCAGTTCTCGAACCATACTCAAATCATTGTTGCCATAATTTCTGAGAATAGCTTGTCAGTCTACTTCCTTTCGTTTTCACTCACCATCTCTGTAAATTGTCAAATCACAATCTCCTCCCTGGCCAACACTCCTATATAAGAGTTATTTTCCCATACTAGAATGGAAACTTCTTGAGGGTGCAAACTGTCTTTGTTTACATAATTTAATCTCCAGAATTTAGCACAGTGCTTGGCACAAAAGAAGTACTTAGTAAATGACATTCATGCATTTTACTAATTCATTCATTCATTCATTCATTCATTCAT
>CM053594.1:260402890-260428584 GCA_028646575.1 Pseudocheirus occidentalis | reverse complement strand
GGGATATATGAGAAATGCTACAAAAGGAGAATCAACAGGACTTGATGACATTGGATATGGAGAAGGATTTGAAAGAGTATGAGCTGAGGATTACGCCTGCATTGTAAACCTCAGTGACTGAAGAATGGTGAGGCCCTCAGCAGTAATGGGAACTTGGGAAAAGGGAGAGCTTTCAGGGGAAGACAATGAGTTACATTTTAGACATGCTGAGTTTAAGTTGTCTAAGGGATGTCTAGTTCAAGATGCTGAATGGGCAGTTGGAGATGTGAGATTAGAGATCAGGAGAAAGTTTAGAAATGGACAGATAGAGGTGTAAATCTTGTGCATATCAATGGTAATTAAATCCACTGGAGCTGATGATATCATTAAATAAAAGAGTATAGAAGGAGAAGTGGCCTAGGACAGAGCTTCAGGAGATGTCCAGATGTATCCTAGACAATATCCAGCAAGAGGACTGAGAAGAAGTGATCAGACAGGAGAGTGACAGAAAGCAGCCCACATGTCAGGAAGGCCCAGGTTCAAGTCTTGCCTCTGACACATACATGCTGTGCAATCATGACTCAGTTGTTTCATAACTTTGGGTAACAGACTGTCATTTGTAGAAGCCTTGCTGGAGGCAGCATGGTGTAGGGGAAAGAAGCCTCAACTTGGATCACAGGATTAGAGTTGGAATCTAGACTTTACCATGTATGTGGGCAAATCACAGGGTCTTCTTGGTCCTCATTTTCTTTATCTGTAAAATGGTGGAGGTAAAGACATAACTTCTAAGGATTTTGTAGATCTAGGTCTTAGATTGGCAGATAGACAAACACCTACATGCTCACTATGCCAGACACTGTGCTAAATGCTGGGGATGTAAAAACAAGATAGTCCTTACTTTGAAGGTGTTTTAATTCTAATGGAAGACAAAAACATAGAAGGGAGTTGGAATAGATTGTAGTGGGAGGGAGCATATCCACTATGGGACTGGGTAATACATGTGGCTGTGAAGCAGAATGGAGACTGAACTAGAAGTAGAGATTTTGTGATCTTATTTTTTCAGGGAGTTTTGTCACACCTATGGTTCCCCTCACCAATGAAAGTGTGTGAGTGTGTGTGTATGTGTATGTGTGTGTGAGAGAGAGACAGAGAGACAGAGAGAGACAGAGAGAAATCAGTACTCTCCTGGACTTAAATTTCAGGGCAATCATCTAGGGACTTTCAAACTATTGCAGAATAGTTCTCTTTAGCTTGCTAGATATATAGTGGTGGCATCAAAAGACTTAGGGCTTTGTCCTGGTCCTTCCACTCACTAGCCATGTGATGTCTCAAAGCCCCCAATTCTTCCTCAATAAAATGTAGATAATACTTATGTTAGCTACAGGGCTGCCTTGTAGGGCTGTGGTAAGGATGAAATAAATTTATAATAACACCATGAATATCTAACAAATAGGATCTATAATGTGGATTATAGTGGCTCAGTCATGAATATAAGAGGGATCTGGTAAATTCATTCCCCCAAAGAAATGGATTCTATAGATTTTGGCACCATATTCAATCTAGTTAATATGCAGGTACATATCTGTGAATCAGTTGGAAGGAAATGAATTGCAGATGACAAGTGGTGACCCAGCAGAAGGAAGCTGATCTGGTCTGGCAATGGGAATGGGAGGGTGTCAGAAGGTGGGGGTTGGCCAGCTGTACCCTTCCTACTGACATCCTGTTCTTTCCAGTTATTGAATGCAAGGAAGAGAAAAGAGATTTGGTTCTTAGCAGAATATGTCCCAAGTCCTTACCCAACCTTTACAATCTTTCTTTCAAGTGTCATTGCCACAGAGCCCTCTCTTGGGATAGAGCCTATGGCAAATACCACTATCTATGTGTCTTGTTCAATTTGTGTTAAATGATGAGGGTACAGAAGGCATCTTCTCCTGGAGTGCCACAGCTTGAAGACTGCAGAGAGATGAAAATGAAATTAGAGCCTAATGTGTCTAGACAGAGTATTTAAGCAACTAGAGAAGCAGATATCACTCTAGCCTACTCTATTAGTGATGCATGGCTTTCTTTTTTCTGCCTTAATTCATTGCAGACTCACCTAAAAAGAAAAAATCATGAAAAAAGAGTAAAGATACAAAATGTCTGGCATAACCATGCATATTTTTGCTTCCAGATTGATCAGTGTTCTAAATCAATCCATTACCTTTATTCAGTGGTTCATTTATGACTTACCATCTTGGTTCCTAGGAAATGGCATGCAGCATAATATGTAAAATTGACTTTCTTGCCATATCTGGAATTTTCTAATTATTACTTCTATATAGCCCTTTAACACTTTTCATTTAAATGATGGAGTATTAGAAAGGAATCACAAAAGGGGGCATAGAATTAGATATATTTATCTATGTCATTTTATACAAAAAAGTGAAGATTTCATGTAAAAGGCAATAAACAAATAGAGCACAATACCCAAGAATAGAAATGAGCTATTCCCAACTATGGCTATGAAAGGAGACAGGTACACTCAGATCTGTTTCTGCAAGAAAGGAGAGCTAACAAAAAAGAATGCTTGTAAGAAGTGTAATTAGGAATTTTGGTACCTGAGACAAATTCAGCACCATGGACTTGGCAGGAGTGGGACTGAAGAGAATGAAAGGTGGTACAGAGTACACTTCTCCATTGTCAGGTTCAATAACTTCAGGTAAAGCACTGAGAAATCCACCAGAGAGTTCAATTTAACTTCCCACAGGATAATTGATGATTCCTGCCCCCCCTTCTCCTCCACCCTGGCTTCCGAAAGCTAAGAAAGCACTGGGTGTGGCCATGGGGCAATGTAAGCACCCAAAGAGGGCTTACATTATACTGTTTGGAGGAGGGGTTGGAGAGAACTTTTAAGTATGTAAACCTAGCGGACAAGGAAACACTGAAAAGAAAAAGCTTACTCATACTTTACATTGGATTCCTAGACCAAAGCTGTTCTAACTCTACCCTAAGGATGGGTAGAGTTCTTAACCATGGTATAATGAAAATAAGGCCCTTTCTCTGCCCACACTTTCATATCAAAATATTTTCAATGTTTTCAATTATGGAGTGCATCATTTTATTTTCTTCTTTATGAGAACAGTCTGAGGTAAATTGTATATATGAAACCAACCTGCTCTAAGTTATCTAAGCCTCTTAAAGCATTTTTATCTTTTAGAGATAAATTGTCCTGTTATAACATTTCTTTGAAACCTCAAATTTATTCCAATGTGATTGACTTATTAGGAAATATTTTGAACATAAATGGAATATTGAGATTGCTTAAGCATTATTTCTTACATGAAAAACAGAAAATGCAGAAAACTACACCATTTCACAATAACTCATAAGCTACAATGCTTCTGACACCTGCTTCCACAAGAAAACTTCAGGAATTTGTCAGGGTAAAGTGTCATTTTTATTGCTTGTATTCTAGTGCTGCAGGAGTTGTGGACAGAAAAGGGATGGTTCACACAACTACCTTTTACCACTGGCTCAAGCCCCCAGGGCTCAGAATTGAAGCCCCAGAGATTCAAAATAGTAGCCTGACCAATATTGACAGGACTTTACCAACAGACTCCTTGGAACGTCAAAAGTAATCAGATGAGCATCCAAAGGAGCTAAAAAGTATGAAAAGAGCGGGATATCATTATTTATTGTAGTACTAATGTATTAACCATTTAACACATATAAAGCTGTTATCATTTTTCATTAGGTTTCTACTTTTATTTTATGACATTGATGAAGTATTTGAACATTATGACTCTAACTAATTCCTTTTCTCCCACAAGCCCTTTGTTCTTTATTGCCCAGTTTTGCATAGCATGGTGCTTGTGGGGTATTTGTATGTCTCTTTGTAACAGAACTATCTATATAGAACTTTTTGACTCCTGAAGGCAAGAAGAAACCCCTCTGATTTGGTAATTATTGTTCAGTAGCTTAAAAACAAAGTTAATTACCATAAATTTGAACCTTAGTAGGAATTCTTTTGTGGGGGACAGAGCCAAGATGCTGGAGAAAAGTCAGGGACTTGTCTGAGCTCTCCCCCAAACACCTCCAAAATGTTCAAATAATGCCCTAAAATGAATTCTGGTGTAGCATAAAGCACAAAAGGATGAAATGAAATAATTTTCCAGCCCCCAAAACACTGGGGAATTCATCAGGAAAAGTTTGTTGCAATAAGGTGAGAGTGAAGTGCTGTCCAATACAGGCCCTGCCAGCACAGCCTGCACCCCCAGTAACCAATTGTGGCCTTGGGAGAGATTGAATCATCAGCAGCTGCTTCCAGAGCTCTCATTCCACAGATAGTAAAGGAGTCAAACAACTGATCAGAAGATTACAGGGGTCTCTTTGCTGGCAATGTGGGGAGGATCGAGGTCACAGTCCTGGGTGGAAGTCTTAAGGCAAGGAAGAGCAGTAGCACACCAGAGTTTGAAGTCCTAGGGGAGGCAGGACCATCATCCCTGTTCAAGGACAGAAAAGAGAGCTTGTAGTCACTCACAGACCAGAACACTTTCCAGAAGAGTAGGAAAAACACTGCTCCTTAGGTTATACCACCTTTAAAAAAACTGAAAACTTACAGGTCCCTAGAAATATCTCTGACAACAGTTTAACATAACCCTTGAAGTTTATGACACTATACCTTCCACCCTGGAAGCAAGGCTCCACAGTAGGAAAGAGCTAAAAGTCAAGAAATAGGCAGGAAAATGAGCAAACAACAGAAAAAAATTCTTACTATATAAAATTATTATGGTGATCAAAACACACACTCAGAATACAGCAAAGTCAAAACTACTACTTCCAAAGCCTCCAAGAAAAATATGAATTAGTTTCAGGTCATGGAAGAACTCAGATAGGATTTTAAAAATCAAGTAAGAGAGGTAGGGGAAAAATTGGAAAGAGAAATGAAAGTGATACAAAAAAATTATGAAAATGAGTAAATTACTTGATAATGAAGGCACAAAAAATGTTGAAGAAAATTATACCTTAAAGAACAGACTAGATCAAATGGTTAAAAAAAAGAGTTCAAAAATCCAATGAGGCGAATTCCTTAAAAAGCAGAATTGACCAAATGGAAAAGGAGGTTCAAAAGCTCACTGAAGAAAATAATTCCTTACAAATTAGAATGGAGCAAATGAAAGCTAATGACTTTATAAGAAATCAAGAAACAATAAATAAAACAAAACCAAAAAATGAAAGACAATATAAATTATCTCATTGGAGATCCAAGAGAGATAATTTTAAAATTGTTGTACTACATGAAAACCATGATCAAAGAAAGAACTTAGACATTATCTTTCAAGAAATTATCAAGAAAAACTGCCCTGATATTCTAGAACCAGAGGGCAAAATAGAAACTGAAAGAATTCATGGGTCACCTCCTGAAAGAAGGTCCCAAAATGTAAAATGCCAGAATATTATAGCCTAATTCCAGAGCTCCCAGGTCAAGGAGAAAATATTGCAATCAGTCAGAAAGAAACAATTGAAGCATTGTGGAGTCACAGTCAAATTAACACAAAGTTTAGCAGCTTCAACATTAAAGGATTGGCAGACTTGGCATATGATATTCTGGAGGTCAAAGGAGCTAGCATTACAACCAAGAATCACCTATCTAGCAAAACTGAATATAATCCATTGGGGGAAAAAATGGATATTCAACAAAATTGAGGACTTCAAAGAATTCCTGATAAAAAGACAGTGCTGTATAGAAAACTTGACTTTCAGATTCAAGGTTCAAGAGAAGCATATAAAGTTAAGCAAGTAAAGGAAAACATAAAGCATTTAGTAGGGTTAAACTATTTACATTCCTACATGTAAAGATGACATTTGTAACTCTTAAGAACTTTCTTATTATTAGGGCAGTTAGAAGGAGTATATATAGATGGAGGAAACACTTGTGAGTTGAAAATGATGGGATGATATCTTAAAAATAAAATTAAGGCATTAGAAATTCATAGGGAGAAAAAGAAAGGGAGAGGTAGAATTGGGGTAAATTATCTGATATAAAAGAGACATGAAAGTGCTTTTATCGTTCCTGAGGGAAAAAAGAGGGAGGTGGCAGAAAACACTTGAACCATACTCTCATACTCCTGAAAGAGGGAGTAACATATCCAGTCAATTGGGTACAGAAATCTATCTTACCCTATAGGAAAGTAGGAGGAGAAGGGGATAAGAGAAAGGAGAGGTTCTCATAAAAGTGAAGGCAGATTGGGAGATCTGGTTGTCAAAAACAAAACACGTTTGAAGAGAGTGAAAAGATATAGAGAATAGTGAAAATGCAGGGAAATAGAATGGAGGGAAATACAGTTAGAAAACATAACTGAAATAATTTGAAGCATGTTTCTCTGATAAAGTCCTCATGTCTCAAATATATAGAGAAATGAGTTGAATTTATGGGAATAAGATCCATTCCCCAATTTATAAAACATAAAGAATGAGTTTTCAGATGAAATTATCAAAGTTATCTAGAGCACATGAGAAAATAAATCACTGTTGATTGGAGAAATGTAAATTAGAATAATCTGAGGTACTACTTCACACCTATTAGATTGGCTAATGGGATGGGAAAGGAAAACAATAAATGTTGCAGGAGATTGAGGAACATTGGGACACTATTACACTGGTGGTGGAGTGGTGAACTGATTCAACCATTGTATAGAACAATTTGGAACTACACACAAATACTTCTAAAACCATGGATACTCTTTTACCTAGCAATACCACTACTTGATCTGTATCCTAAAAGAGATTTTAGAAAAAGGACAAGGACCTATATCTACAAAAATATTTATAGTAAATCTTCTGGTATCGAAGAGTTGAAAATTTAGGGGAAGCCCATCAATTGAGGAATGACTGGACAAGTCATGGTATGTGATTGTGATGAAATATTGTTGGCTATAACAAATGATAAACTAGACTCTCTCAGAAAAATCTGAAAAGATTTAGATGAACTAATGCAGAGTGAAATAAATGAGTAGAACAAGGAGAAAATTATATACAGTGACAGAAATTTTATAAGATGATTAGCTATGAATGAACTAGCAAGTTCTCATCAGTAGAATGATCCAAAACAACTCTGAAGGACTTGAGATGAAAAATGCCCTCCATTCCTAGAGAAAGAACTGATGGAATCTGAATTTAGATTGAAGCATGCTTTTTTAACTTTATGTTTCTTTGGTTTTTAAATTTTGGTCTATGTTTTCTTTGAAAACATGACTAATATAGGAATGACTATGACTATATTTTTAATGACTATGCATGTATAACCTAGATCAAGTTGCTTTCCTTCTCAATGAGGGAGGTGGAAAGGGAGGGAGAGAATTTAGAACTTACTTTTTAAAAAGGAATGAAATTGTTTCTACGTGTAATTGGGGGAAAATAAAATACTAAATAAAAAAAACATTCTTTTTTAAAAGAAATGATCTAGAAGACAAGATACTATTGAACCATACATTCAACAACAATGCATTTTATTGGTTCACAGTTTTTGGCAGAAAGTAAGAATTTTAGCAGGTTAGAATATTGAAAGTCCTACACAATCTCCCAAGAGAAATGTGGTCTTTTACTTCAGAGAATTATACTGAGCTGGGTCTCACTCACTATCCGTTTTCAGGACCTGTCAAGTATATGAATACTGATTGACTAACTCAACATACTGCTCTTCTAATTGCACATAATAGCAAGTGGAGCAGCTAGGTAGTGCAGCATGTAAAGCACTGAACCTGGAGTCAGAAATTGTAGTTCTGTCACTTCAGTCAAGTTCAACCCTGTGTGATCCCATTTGGAATTTTCTTGGCAAAGATACTGGAGTGGTTTGTAATTTCTTTCTCCAGCTCATTTTACAGATGAAGAAACTGAGGCAAACAGGGCTAAGGAAGATGAGTCTTCCTGATTCCAGGCCCTGTGTGCTATCCACTGCACTACCTAGCTGCCCCCAAGTCAAGAAGACCCGACTTCAAATCTGACCTTGGACACTTATTAACTTTGTGATCCTGGGCACTTACTCCTATTTTCCTGGCTTAAGTAGGGTCACAAAGGGTTGAGAATGTCTAAAATGATTGAATAACAACAACAAAAGTAAATGTATCTTTTAAAATTACTTAATCATAGATTTAGAGATGGAAAACATCATAGAATTCATTAAGTCCCACATTCTTCCTTCTTCCTTTTTTTTCTCAGATAAGGAACCTGAGGCTCAAAGAGAATTAGTAACTTCCCAACAAACACATAGGTAGCAAGTGGCAAAGGCAAGATTCGAACCTATATTCCAAGGATGCCAAGTCCAGGGCTTCTTCCCTTTGACCACAACTTCATCTCCTTGGAGAATTTCTGTGCGGATTGCCAAGACAATCTCTTCTGAATGAGCATGCATTCAGTTTCCATGTGCTTTTAAAATAACAAAGGACATATATGACCAAAAATAGCAGTAAGCAAATCACATAGTAAAAGTGGCAAATGAGAAAAGGGCACGACGGGGTATTTTACCTGGTACCCATGAAATATAAAAAATAACAACAAAAAACCTCATAAGAGTGTCTATAACATTGAGGATTTATTTAAGATCATGGACAAGATTTAAACAATATGAGATATGAGTGATGAACCAGTCATTAATTTGTGACAACTCTTTGCCTCCATTTCTACATGAAATGAGTAATTTTTTTGTAGGTTAACTAACTAATCTCTGAGAGTTCTTAAGTCAGAGTGTAAGCAATGTTTGATACTGAATGACAAATAACATACTGTGCTAGTAATGCCTTAATTTTTTCTACATAAAAAACACAAACTGAATCCTAACCCCCTTCAAATGCCCCAGTTATGAAGTAGTTCTCAAAACAGAAGAGGAGAACAATGAGCATCTATGGCAATTTTTTACCACTTTATAAATATAGAATTAGAAATTTAGTACTCAAGAAAACTTTCCTCTTGACACACTGTTTATAGTTAGGGTCAAGGTTATGTGGTCCAAATATTTGTGCCATATGTATGGTTAATTGAGATGGAGGGAGTGAGGATGGGGAGGGAAGAATGCCAGGGAGGGGAAATAGGCTAGTCATCTTTTTGTTGTTTTAACAAAAAATAATTATTTTATTAAGATGGCTTACCAATGTTACCAATAATAAGAATTCACATTTTCATAACACTTTTAAGTTGTAAAATGATTTTCTCACATGAACCTTCTGAAATAAGTAAAATAAATATTATTATCCCCATTCAATGGTTGAGAAAACAGACTGAGATGGGTCAAGGGACAGCTAAGCTTATATATAGCAAGGAAATCTTTGCTTCAAAAGCAAGTCTTCAGACTTCAAATTTAGATTCTTTCCACTATGTTAGGAACAAACATGATTAATATAGAGTAAACTTTTATAGAAAACAACACCTAAGTATAATTCAACACATAATAATCCATAATTGCTAGCTTGTTCTAACCTTGGTTTTACAAAATTATATCATTGCTATATTAGGATTAGAAGGACCTAAGGAAAGACCTTGTACAAAAATTTCATTTTATAGAAATGAAGAAAAAACTAAGGCCTACAGAAGGAAACTATCCTGACACAATCTATGACACTATCCTGACACTATCTTGAAGCATTTTATTTCTCTGAGACTCAAGTTTTCTCAACTATGATTAAGGTTAAGTGACTTGCCCAAGGTCACACATCTAGTAAGTGCTAAGTGTTTGAGGTCAGATTTGAACTTAGGTCCTCCGGACTCCAGGGCCGGTGCTCTATTTACTGTGTCACCTAGCCGCCCCAAAATGGCCTCCCTTGTTGTCTGTTCTTTGTTCTCAAAGAGGACCATGCCACCAGGAAGGGGATGCCATGACTTTCAAGTGAATTGGATTTAAGTGAAAGACAGCTGTGGAAAGTCACCATCCTCACTTTCTCCTCTGGAACTATCTGGGTTATAATCAGTATGACTGGAGATAGCCCCGATTGCAGTAAGAAAGCATGACCTTTTTAAAGTTAAGGTTTTCCCAGGGCTCAGTTTGGCTGAGGCAGCATCCATTCAGTGATTAATGGTTGATAAGAAATGAGGAAAATAGTGGCAACTTTTACTTAGTCAAAAAAAAAAAATCAACCCGGCTGTGGGACAGAAGCAATCGCTATTAATATTTACTCAGAGCAATCAGTGCCCAAACAATGGGCTTGGACTGTGACCTATTGTTGGCCAGTCAAGGAAAGACAGAGTGATTTGTGTTTAAGGTTTAAGACAGAAATCTAGCCGGTATACCCCAAAATATCTTGAGGCTTCAGAGATCGAAATTTAAACTCCTTTGGCAGAGTACCTGCAGGTAAGGGTATGATACCCTATGTGGACAGAGGGAGAGGAAATGGAAATAAATGAATTCTCTGCTGCTTGTGCTAATTTTGGCCTGACAATTTATTTTTATTATTTTTATTTTATTTTATTTTATTTTTATTATTTTTTTTGCCTGATAATTAACACCAAAAAAAAAAAAAGAAAAAAAAGAAAGGAAGGAAATGGTCCTTACCCAGGGACAGCAGATTCTGGGCATTCTCCAGCATGACCTCCTTGTACAGCTTTTTCTGAGAATGATCTAAGAGGCACCATTCCTCCCCAGTGAAATCTGCAACCACACCCTTGAATGCCACCAGTGTCTGAAAATCCTTTCACACCTCTAAGTTCCTCTCTAATCCAAAAATGATACAATTATTATTCTATAATCCCTCCCCAACATCTTCAAGAAGTCATCCTCTAACCTTTGCATAACAAATACCAGTGAGGGAAGTCTATTACCTCACTAGGCAGCCTTTTTAATTTAGGGAATATTCTCGTTTTTATAGTTCCTTTCTTACTTGGTCTTAACTTTTTAAAAAAATTCTCACGATTATTCAATGCATTATTTTTAGTTCCCCCTTCTAACACAATTACACAGTAAGGTTAATCTTTCTTCTACCCCACAGCTCTTCAGATACTTGGAGAGTTATAAATCTCCTATATAACTTCCATGCCCAAGTCTGGTAATCCCAGATAGTTTAGGGTCAAAAAGTTATCTTTGTGGATTTCCCCAATCACATTTAAAAGTGATGTGTGGGCTCTTCACCAGTGCTAAGAATTTAGAGGTTATTTTTAAAATGGCTTTAGTTTCTTTTTCTAGTCAGAGAAACAATTAGGTGCACAGTGGATAGAATGCTGGGCCTGGAGTCCGAAAGACCTAAATGCGAATGAGAACTTATTGGCTGTGTGATCTTGAGTGAGTACCTTAAATTCTGTCTGCCTCAGTTTCCTCAACTTTAAAATAGGGATAATAACAGGACCTACTTTGCAGGGCTGCTGTCAGAATCAAATGAAATATTTACAAAATTGCTTAGCACAATGCTTTGTGCATAGTAGGAGCATTATGCAGTTAAAGAAACGCTTATTCCATTCCCTCAGAAAGTCTATCTCATTCTTTCTATTTCACTCATTTTCTCTTTCCCATGAAAAAATCTAAGGAGAGAGGGAAAGAGGAAGGGAGGAAGAGAGAGAGAAAGAGATAGAGATAGAAGAGACAGACAGAGAGACAGAAACAGACAGAGACAGACAGAAAGAAACAGAGACGGAGAGAGAGAGACAAAGACAGAGAGACAGAGAGACAAAGACAGAGAGAGAGACAGAGACAGAGAGAGACAGAGAGACAGACAGAGAGAGAGAGAGAGAGAGAGAGAGAGAGAGAGAGAGAGAGAGAGAGAGAGAATTAATGGCACTGACTAATACCAGAGGAGAACAAAAGCCCTTGAATCTATTCTCTCTGATCACAGGACATGTTGCTACATTCCAGATATCTGTCCCTCTTTATCTGTGTTTTTCTTTCCTAGAGATCATGATCTAGTGTAAAGAATGCTGAATTTGAAGTCTTAGGATCTAAGTTCAGATCCTGGCTCTTCCTCCTTTAACCAAAGCTTTACTTTTCTGGACTTCGTTTTCCTAGGTCATGAAATGAGTAAATGGGACTAGGTACCTTCCATTTCAGTTCTATTCCCTCTCACTTTGAATCTCATTTGAGAGTCTCATTAGATAGGGCTCAAACAAATCAGTCTTTTTTCTAACTTCCTCTGAATGAAACATTAGAATCACAGGTTTATGTGTAACAGGGGACCGACCAATGGGCTCAGTCCTGAAGCATGCTTCTGAAAATCCTTGATGATGTAGGATGGAGGGACCCTGCTCTCCCACTCAGAGCATGTACAGGTATTCTTTGACTGTCATCAGTCCAGTAATAACACAGAAAAGAAACACATGTGTGGCTGGCTACAGAGCTGAAATGGGATTTACATTCAAAAGATACTAATAAACCAACATAAATTTCTTATTCTCTTTTTTCATGCCCTTTTACTATAATGAAGATGCAAATATGGTTATAAGCCCCTGATTGAGCAGAGAGAATTATTCTCCCTTCTGATTGGACATGAAACCCTACTATTGCCTCTGTCCCTTTCATGCCTATTCCTTTCCATTGTGAGTGAAAGAATATTGGGTGTGGATTCGATTAGACTTGTGATCTTCTGAAGTTCAAAAAGTTGGAAAAGGGAGCTGCCAGAAGTGTAGTGATAGGAGTCCATTCCACAGTTTGTGGATAGCTAGACTCAGTGAGGACTAGCCTGCTCAACCCAACTCTACCTGACTTGTAGGCAGCCAAGAGCGAGTGACTTTGTCTATCTGCATTGGCAAGTGATGTTGGTGGGTTGAATCACTACTTTAAGCTTAATCTATCTATTTCTGAAGACTAAAGTGGAAAAGGGAAGTGTTTCCCTCAGGTGTTGGAAGAAAATGTTTGTACTTCTCTCTTGACAGATATCAGTAAATATCTATTCATAAAAACTTTCTTTGTATTCATTGGTGAGATGATACTGAGGTTCTAATTACTGGCAATTGATAAATGGGGAACACACACCAGAATAGAGACTTCAGCCAATTGCATTAGAAAGATACCTCTAAGATCTGCATTTGCATTAAACATTTATTTGTGGTGAGTGGTTTTCTTATCAGTAAATTGGAGATCATGATAAATGTATAAATGAATGGATAAATTTTCATACCTCTTAGGGGTGTTGTATGGAAAACACTTTGTGGATCTGAAAATGCTTTTAAAGTATTAGTTATTATATTTTAACAAATAACTTTTGAGGCATTCATCTATTTTGTTAAGCAAGTTATATCCATACCTTAAAACTTTAATTTTCCAAATGATTATCTTTCCTGCTGAAAGGCTTGTTATTCAAACAAGATGGAACTAAAACAATGAAGTTTTAAAACATTTTTTACTAAAATATTTCAAACATTTTCTTAACATATTTTGTGTATTTTTCTCAACACCATAGTCATTTCTTGATATCTTTCTTCCCCTCCCCCAAAAAGTTGAAACTCCCTAAGAAGAGAAATATTTCAACAAAACTATCCAACAAAATGGCCATGCCTGACAACATATGCAACATTAGAAGCCTATAATTCCCCCTACATTCACCCCACTGCTGAGAGGAAGTATGACTCATCATCCTTTCTTGTGATCAATAATGGTCACTGCAAGCATCAATTTTCAAATGAAATAATTAAAAAGAAACGTACTCACTGTTTCCCGGAAGGGTTTATGAATTCATCAAAGTCTAAGGCTAAACTGATAGTTTTCGTGAAGATGCAAATTTGTTCGCCAAATCCTAAAACATTCAATTAAGAATGACCTCATTTGAAAATCTGGACTAATAAAACTTTAATAAAAGGAAGTAAGGCTTTATGCATTAAAATACTAGATCTTATTACCTTCAAGAGAATGCTTAAGTAACAGAAACCAGAGATGAAAGGGACCTCAGAGGTCATAAGGACCAATCCATACCTGAGAAGTGCTGCCTATAATCTATGTCACGAGTAATCATCATTTCAGCATTTGCCTAAATCTCCACAGCAATGAGCATGTGCATGTCAGTGACCGAATGACCTTTGGGTAGCCAATTCTACATATGCATAGTTCTAATTGTTATAAAATGTTGTTTTAAAATGTAGGAAGCTAGTTGGCTTTATAGTGCAGTGGATAAAGTACCAGACCTGGAGCCAGGAAGACTCATCTTCCTGAGTTCAAATGTAGCCTCAGACACTTCCTAGCTGTGTGATCCTGGGCAAGTCACACAACCCAGTTTACCTCAGCTTCCTCATCTGTAAAATAGATGGAGAAAGAAGCAGCAAGCCAAACCCTAAACCCCAATACCCAAAGAGTCGGACATGATTGAAATGACTAAACATCAACAAGAAGTGGCACAATGGATAGAATTCTGGATCTAGAGTGAAGAAACAATGAATTCAAATGTGGCCTGAAAGACTTAGTAGCTGCATGACTCTGGGCAAGTCATTTAACCTTTCCCTGCTTCAGTTTCCTCAACTCTAAAAGGCAAATAATATTAGTACTGATACCCCAGGGGTATTGTGGGGATTTAATGAGATAATATTTGTAAAGCCCTTAACATAGTACTTAGCATATAATTATATAAATATGTAAAATATATACACATACATACATATGTGTGTATACATACATACATATCTACACATACATACATATACATACATGCATCCATGCATCCATGCATCCATCCATATATATATATATATATATATATATATATATGATTGTTTCCTTCCTTGTTAAAAAAAGGATACCTCCAAGTCCTCAGAGATACCCCTAGAACCATGAGGGGGAGATACAGCCAGTCATTCTAGAAGACCCAACTCAGTTCAAATGGAAACCTGGTTATGGAGACAGAGAGTCATCTATAAAAGCTATATGTGTCTTAATTGAACCTTAAAACCAAAGAATGGAATGGAAGGGACTCTGTAGTAGTGCAAATTTATTTTGCAAATAAGGAACTTGAATCCTAGAGAGATTAAATAACTTACTCAAAGACATGCAACAAGTTATTGGCACAGCTAGGACTTGAATGAACTCAGATTTTCTGCCTTGTGAAGTCCAAGGTTCTTTACACTCCACTGCACTGCCTCACTTCAGGAAGTATTTTATTAAAGGAAAAACATCTTCTCCAGAGCAAAATATTGTATAGAAATGTTTACAGAAAACTGAACAAGATTTTTAAACGTGATTTAAGTGGTTTCAGGACAACATTATGTTACACATTATTTCACTTCAAGTGCCTGTTTTGTAATTGCAGCTGTCAAGGACTTCAGGTCTAGAAAGACAGTAGATAGCATCCTCTTGACACTAAGGGTCCAAAACAAATAGAATTGGATTGTATTCATACAAAGCTTTTGTTTTGAAGGAGGCATATTCTTTGGGAGCACTTCCAAAATCTTTGGAGAGGCACCTGGTAAAATAGGTAAGGCATTTTGTTTTGTGTTCTTTCTCGTGGTTTCTCCCATTTGTTATAATTCTTCCATGCAACATGACTGATGTGAAAATGTGTTTAATAGGAATGTATATGTAAAGTCCATATCAGCTTACATCCTGGCTTGGGGAGGAAGAGGGAAGGGAGGAGGAGAAAATTTAAAACCTATAGAAGTCAATGCTGAAAACAGAAAATAAATAAATTGTTTTTAAAAAAATTTAAAAAGAAAATGCATGAGACAGTAGAGAGAATTCGCATTCTTCAGCTGGCAAGTATAAAACTCAGAGGCATGATGGGAAATATCAAGCATCTCATATAAATATGGGATACATAACAGGTATAGAGTTCAAATTCTAGAGTTCAAATGCTGTTATTGTTCCCCGAAGGTTGATTGGGTGATCATCTTCTTTGGGTGATATATCTTAGGTAATTTTATTGGTGTGTACAAAAAATTTGTTAGTTGATTTCCCCCCTTATATCTCTTCCTACAAACATGCATAAATAATGAAATATGTACAATCAGAAATCTTTTCTACTTATTTGACATAAATCTGCCTTCACCCTGGGGGATCGTTTTCTACTAGCCTGCGTGTAGTTTTCTTATTTTGTGTATGTCAAATAGACTCTGCAAGGGTGAAATGCCTGAAGCTTGGGCCCAGGAGGTTATTTATCATGACTATAGTGGTAGCAACTAGCAGTTTCTGTGTTCTCCTTCTTTTAGGGAATGGGGAGAGAAGAGAGAGAGACAGAAAAATAATCTCTGTCAGAACATCTGGTTTTTCTCTTTTGCTTTCCCTGCTGATGGGAGGCCTCACTGGCACAACACATTCCTATACCCTGACAGAAATTGTGAAAAAAATCCTAGGGCAGGCCCACAGGAATACAGTCAATGTTTAATAAACTAAAGTGCATATCTTTTACATAATAAATATTATTATTAATTACTTTAGCTTGTACACTAAGTTGGTTTTAACGTAGGATGTGAAGATCCATGTTAAAAATGTCATTTATTTCATTAAGATTTCTATTTTGCCACCAATGCATTAATCTGTGGATCATGTGCAAGTTTTTGCCTGCTTCTCTGCTAGTCACTCAAAGAAAAAAAAAAGCCTGACTGCTGGGCTTAATTATCCATACCTGGGCAATATCATTCATTTGATAGCTGCCGCCTAAAGTGAAAGCGGTTTCTAAAAAAAAAAAAAAAAAAATTAATCAGCCTCCATAGTGTTTGCCTATAGCCCAAAACCATAACAAGGCACATAAATGTCATAACCCCATTAAAAAAAAGAAACCAGTTACTTAGAAATTTATTTCTCAGACAGATAAAGTAAAATTTTATTAATCTTATTGCTAAAAGAGTTCATGTAAATCTCCTTTAAGCAGCAACCTCTTCTTCTAATGCATAATAAAGGATTTATAAATGTTTTCTTTCCATACAACTTCTTAGGAACATTTCTATTTTGGACAATGCAGTCTACCTGTTATGTGAATTTTCTCAATGCCAGGGAATTGAAAACAAGATGGACACCTTATAATGAATTAGCCGAGCTATCAGGTAAGCAGAAATGGTGACCTTCTCTTTTTCCACAAATTTCTCATCTTTCAAAGCTTTCTATAACATTAATAATAGATGTGTAAATTACTAGAGCTCGAGTTATTCACTGCAAATTTATGCTATTAGGAGGGCTCCCTATGCAACATGTTTCCTTAGCAACTCTCCTATCATGACATAGCACTTACTTCGTCTGAGATACCAAATGCCTTCAGTGAAACAATGTCATGCTAACCTTGCTTCTTTGCTGATTTAGGCGATATATAGGGAACGATATTCTCCAGTTTTAAAAGATTAATAAGCACTTCTTTTTCTACAAGGGATAATACGAGACATTGATTACTATTTATTGAAGACAAGCGTTTTGACAGGACTTAGTGGGTAAGATAACAACAGTATACTGCAGGAGGGAGATGGTAAATATAAGAGTTGGTACTGAAAATGTGTGTCAGTAACTGTCTCCTTTTGGCTGTATCTACTTCTTTCTCCATTTTTAATGAATTTACATTGATATCACAATTTTTTATTCTGATCCAATTGAGAGAATTTGTTTCTTGAATGTTATTTTCCCCCATAACATAGGAAAAATACAAAATGATAACTTCATTCATATCATGTAAATTTTACTTTGTGAGTCCCTACCCATAAGTTTTCTCTCCATCTAACTAACTCCATCTAACTTTGTGAGTTCAGAACATATTAGTTCAGGGGTTCTTAACTTGTGGACTGTGAATTTGTTTTAAAAAAAATACTCTGATAAATTTATTTCAATATAATCCATTTCCTTTGTAATCCTATGCATAGTTTTGAGGCATTTCAAAAATATTATTCTGAGAAGGGGCCAGTAGGTTTCACCAGTCTTCCTAAGGAGTCTAACATGAAAAAGAGATTAGAAACTCCATACTACTTAATAATTCGTATTAATTTTGAAAAGAACTAGGCTGATGTGTACCAATGTATTATCAGGGCAAATGGTTTTACAATCAAATTCACTATAAATAACACTTCCGGGGTTATGATTAAACAATGTTAAAAAAGAGGATATTCTCAAGCTCTCTAGATGAATTGATTTGTCTTTAAACAATTTGTATGTTAATTGCAAATTAATTTAAATCTATTCATTAAAACAAGTCCCTATGCTTTCATTCTCATATGTAACACTTTCTAAGGCAACTTTCTATGTAAATCTAACTTACTGAGACATCTTCAATGCTTCAAGGATCTGCCATTTTATTAAGAGTTAGCATTTTCCTTGCCAATTCAAATCCCAGAGCTTCTAGGACTTGGTAGGTTGTCTTGGAGAACTGCAGTAGTCAAAAGTTTCTCACCTTTCAGCCAAGTCTGTGATAAAGCTCTCTGAATTGAGACAGCCTGGTCCTCAGACAACAGACACACAGTCTGTCAGTGGGCCTGAATTTGAATCCTCTCCAACTGGCTGGAACCTGCCAGACCTTATGCTCCCTGGCATAGTATTCAAGAACCCAGGGTCACCTCCATTCCATGTAGAGGCATTAAAGGATGACTTTAGATCCCTCTATGCAGGAAAATATTAAAATTAATGTTTCCTTTAAAAATTCTATAATTTGAGAATTTTAACCTATTCAGTTAAAATTAATAAGACTTAACCTATCTTTCCCCATTTAATCTGTGCAATGTTTGATTGGCATATCAGAGGCTATAGTCTATTATATTTTACAAGTAGGGTAAACATCGAGTTTTAACCTGAGATAAAATTGTTATTATACAAGAGAGAACATGATGTATATTGTTTGCTATCATGTGCATGTGAGACATTTGTATTTCCCAAGTCTGTTGTCATTTTGTCTTACTCTTATACTCTGAAAATTACCCTCACTCACTTAAATAGGCAAAACCCATCCATTTCTAGTAATTTTGCTCATAGTATACATAGATTTCTTTTAGCACTGACAGTACTGAGTGTTCTGTTTTGTTCCCCACTTACTTTAAAGGAAGAGAATTGGATTTAATCTAGTCATTGAGTAGGGATGCCATGTCCCAATCTCAAGAAAAGAGCTTTCCAGAATCAGAGAATTATGAAAGCTGATTGCATCACAGGAGTCCTAGAACTGTACCTGTTATTTGTAGCACCCAGAAATGTAACTTTGGGCCCCCTTAAATTTAACCAGATCTGTAGGGGTGCAATCATAAAATCTGTTTGTTCATGTAGGGAATAGTCCCTTTGAACAAAGCATTTACTTTAGCCAAAAGATTGCTGCACTTCACAAATATTCCTAGACCCATTCCCATTTAAAAGCCCCTGGCCTCCTTGGATGGCAAGAAACCGATTTGTTAGAAATCACTTCTTCACAATACCAAAATCATCTCTTCAGACTAAGTTACCTACTAGCTGTTTTGAGTTAAAGGGCTTATTTTCCCTTTCCTAACCAAACTCCAGTTCGCATGATAGAGCTCAGGAAAGTAGGCCTCAATTAATCATGAGACTAGATTGAGGAGAGAGCTTTCTATTGCTAACAGAGCTGACCCTCTTTAATATCAGACTGGCATGTCTCTTGTCAAAAGAGATACCTACCACTCTACTCAGTTTCACATTTGGCTTAGAATTGAGAAAGTAGGTTTATGTTACTACCCATCCACATGGTACTTGAAAAAGAGGACATGATAGAATCTGACTTTGCTCTCCTCTCTTAACCACGTCTCAAATCTCTGTCCTGTCATCACTCATACCTTACCAAACCCCAAATCTGGATTACCTCTATCATTTGTCCCTATTATTCCTACCCACAAGCTGTTAAATACCTCTGGTGGAACTCACTCAACCATACCCTCTGGGTTTACTACACATTTACCTGATCTCACTGATAGGCCCTCTTTGCTACAAGTCAATTTTTACATCTTCCTATTTGTCCTCTTCCACTCTCAACAAAACTTCACTTCTTCAGCCTCCTACTCCACCCCTACCCCTTCCCCAACTCCCAGAAGAGAATTTCACCTCATATTTTACTGAGCAAATCAAAATTATTTGTTGTGCCTATCTCTTCTCCCACGTTCTGCCTCTCAAAAATCTCTTGATTTCATTCTTCACCATTTCTTCCTTTACTCTGGACTCTGATGAAATCTGCTTATATGCTCTGAAGATATCTGCTTATACTTTTGATTCCAGTCCTTCCATCTCCTCTATCAGTTTGTTCTGGCAACCATCCATTTCCCCCTAACCTTTCATTTCTATATATCTGCTGACTCCTGCTTCTACAAACATTCTCAAGTCTCTCCCACCCTTAAAAAACATTGCATTTAACAGCATCATAGCTTAATACTATTGTTTTCTGTTTCTCCTTCATTTCCCAGATTATCCCAAGTGTCTTCCTCCTCCCATTCTCCAAGAGCTATCCCATATATGGGGCAAACTATATTTTTATAGACACATTTACATATATATACTTTTTAAAGTGGAAAATACATTGGCACAAATTATAGGATACATTGACAAAGTCCAAAAACATCAGCAATGTGTAACACCTGTGGACTTCCCACCTCCATTAAGGAGAAGTTTGGGGATGTCTTCTCATATCTTTTCATTTGAGTCCCAAATGATCTTTGTAATTTTGTTACATTTTTGATGTGACATCCTTTCCATGTACATTGTTGCATTTATTTTGTATATTGTTTTCTTGGCTTTGATTACTATATTTTGCATCAGTTCATACGGATCTTCCCATGTTTCTTTGTATTCATTACATGCATCATTTCTTAAAGTGAAGTAGTATTTCATTGTTGCATGTAATGTTTGTTTGTTTATTCATTTCCCAATTGACGGGCATCTACTTTGTTTCCAATTCTTAGCTACCATAAAAATTGCTGGTATAAATATTTTGGAATATTTTTCTTATTGATGACTTCTTTGGGGCATAAGTGCAGCAATGATGTCCCTGAATGAAACACAGTAGACATTTTAGTCACTTTATTTGCCTAACTTAAAATTGTTTGAGGACTAGGAATGTTATTTTCTCTTCATCCTGAGTTCTTCATTTCTTTGGATATTCTACATCTTTTTTTACCAAGTAAATTTGTTAATTTATCAAAATCTGTGAAATAGTCTTTTGGAAATTTGATTGGTATAGCATTAAAACTATAAATAATTTTTGTAGTAATGTCATTATATTGGCAAGACCTAGCCACATGCACTAAATATTCCTCCAGCTATATAGGTTGTTCTTTAATTCTTTAAGAAACTCTTTGCAATTGAATCTATACAAGTCATGTGCTTTGGGATCTTGATCCCCAGATATTTTATGCATTTTGTATTTATGTGGGGTGACATTTCCTATTCCTTCAATGCTTCTTGCATTGTTTTTTTTTTCATTACAGAGAAATGCTATTGATTTTTGAGGATTTATTTTGTAGCCTGTAAGTTTACTGAAGGTATTGTCTCAATTAGTAATTTTACTAAAGATATTTTCTCAATTAATATCTTTGCTGATTCTCTGGGATTTTCCAAGTAAACTATCTTATTATCAGCAAACAGGGATAGTTTTGTCCTTCTCTTTACTTGTATTTATTCCTTTATTTTCTTTCTATTCCTATTGCTAGAATTTCCAGAACTATATCAAATAATAGTGGGGAGAGTAGACAATCTTGCTTTATTCCTGTATTTATTGGAAATGGCTCTAATATATCCTCATTGCATATGGCATTTTATTTTTGTTTTAGATAAATATTTTCTTAAGACACAAACTTGTTTCCCTGGTATAAATCCTATTTGACCTTAATGAATGATTTCTTGGGGAAATCACTGTTGCCTGTTTGATAGAAGTCTGTTTAAAACTTTTTGAGTTAATATTCACAAATATTAGCCTATTGCCCTATTTCTTTGATTTATTTATCTTTTCCTGGTTAGGCATTTGGCTTGTATTAATCTCATAGAAGTATTCTGGCAAGATTCTTCCTTCTCAGTTTTTGAGAACAATTTACAAAGTAAGATATTGTTCTTTATAAATTTGATAGAATTCTCCTGTGATTCCATTAGTTCTAGATTTTGTTTCCCTTCTTAATACCTTTACAGGAATATCTATTTCTTTTCTTCTGAGATTGAGTTAAATTTAAGAATTGTAGCATCTTCTGATAGTTTGGGTATTTTATAGTTTTGAAGGTTTTCCTCCATATCTTTTGTGTTTTCAGTCTTGTTAGCATATCATGGCACTTATCTTTTTTATTATCTGATTATCTTTTTTATTCTATTTTTGCCCTGATTTCATCTTGCTTATTTGGTATTTTGTTCTTTTTTATTTTCTTTTCTCTTCTTTTTAAATAAGATTAGATAAGAGTTTATCAATTTTATTAGTATTTTCAAAAAAACAGCTTTTAGTTTCATTTATCATTTCTATGGTTCTTTTTTTGTTTCCAGTTTATCTATTTCTTCTATTTTAACATAACATCTTTTGTCCTTATTTTAGGTTTCTTTGTATATTCCCTAATTTTTAAAAAATGCACAGTCAGTTCATTAATCTTCTTTTCTGTTTTGTGAATACATAATTGTGTATGTATTATTTTATAATTTTTCCCAAGGATTGTTTTAGCCACATCTCAGAAATTTTTGTGTGTTGTTTCTTCATTATGATTTTCTTTTATATAGTTATAATTATTTCTGTTATTTAACACACTCATTATTTAAGACAACGCTATTCAGACTCCATTTGGGTCTATATCTTTTGTTTGTGGTCCCTCGACCAATTTTTTAACCACTTGTGTTATGACTGGTAAAGGATATATTGTCTATTTCCACCTTTTTACATTTGTTTACAATATTTCTGTACCCTAGGATATGGTCAATTTTCTTAAAAGTTCCATGTGCTATAGAGAAATATGCATATTATTTTGCTGTTCCATTTGCAAGATGCCATAAATCTTTTAACTCCATTTTCTCCAGAAATACATTCATTTCCGTATTTTCCCTTTTGTTGATTTTTGTTAGACTTATCCGAAATTGATAGATATAAATTGAAGTCTCCCATCACTATTGTGTTACTGTCTATCTTCTTGGAGCTCAGATAATGTTTCCTTTATGAATTCATATGATAAGCAATTTGGAGCATATAAGCTTAGTACAAATATTGCTTCATTTCTGTGGTTCTTCTCAGCATACTGTAGTTTCCTTGTTTATTACTTTTTATTTTTTGAATGTTTTGGCTTTGGCTGATAACATGATGGCAACACCTGCTTTTTTGGATTCATATGACGCATAGTAAATTTTTTTCATACTCAATTTTATTTTGTGTATTTCTTTGTTCCTTTTAAAAAATGTTTCTTGTAAGCAACAGATTCAGGCTTTTGTTTTCTTGTACAATTAATCAATCTTTTTAATTTTAGTTGATTGTTTAGTTGAAGTGTTTAATTCCTTCATATAAAGTTATAAGACCCAAGTTTATATTTTCCTCCACCCATCTCTAAAACAGTGGTTATTTTTCTTTCAAAGTATAATGTTTTCCCTCTTCTATTGTAAATATTATATTCTTTGGTTACTTTACCTTAATATTTTTTTAATGTCCCTGTTCCTATTAGCTCCCTCACCTCATCCCTGGTCCCCTCCTCTTGTTTGATACCCTTTCACCTTAGTTTTCCTTATTAGTTACTCTCCTGTTTTTATCTAGTTATATATTTCTTTTTTCTCTTTTTTCCTGTCAGTCAAATAGATTCCTCCTCCCTCTCTTCCCCTTGAGTAATTCCTACTCAATTTTTCCACCTTTTCAAAAAATTCTTTTGCCTTGCACTTCTAAAAAATCTGCCTTTTCTGCCATTTTCAAAAAAAAAATTCTTCCCTTTTCAAAAAAAGTCTTTAACTCTTTGTTATCCATCTTGTCTTTTTGTTTACTCTACAACTCTTTTCTGATTCATGACTCCTGATCTCTCTTTTCTCTACACTCTTCATATAATCAAAGCTTCCAAGGTATCCATTTTAGACTCTACCTTTAAGCACTTTCTGCTGCTGCATTGTAGGGCTTACCCTTTTCAATTGTGTCTCATTCTCAATACAACAGTGATTATTGCAGGTGTTAGGGAGGATACTTCCCTATAGCATTGAACCTTCCAGCCTCTTTCACTCCCACACCTGCAGATCTATGTCCTCTCTCTCTTTTCGTCCTTTTTTTTTTCTTAACATTTCCCACTTCTCAAGTTATCAGATGTCTCCAGGGGTTCCAGCCACCCTCATCCCAGGACAAGGAGACTTTTCTGGCACCATATCCATAAAACTTCATCTAGTGTCAGGTCCTTATCAACCTTTAACTATATGGAGCATTCATATCAGTGGATGTTTCTTCCACTTCCAAAGTAAAACCTCCTTGTTCCCCCCTCCTTTTCAATCTTTCTCCTTTCCTACCCTACTACTTCCCTATGGGCTCTTTTCCTTCTGAAACCACAAAGATCACCATCCTCTCATTATTAGCCCTTAATTTGATCCCAGTGCTTCCTTTACTCTCCCTCCCGTCTCCCTCTGTTTCATACGCCCTCCCATATTGGCTATAAATGCCCATTGTCAGAATCTTCAATGTTACCTCTCCTAGATTCATTTATTTATCCATATTTCCTTGTGGACATTTACGAAACAAGTCTCTTACTGGCCTTTATTTTGTCACTCTTGTTTTTGCTGTCTACATGTAGTCACTCCTCCTACATTTCTGTTGTTTGGTACAAGACACAAAGAATTTCTTCAGTTCTACTTCTCTTTTTGAAAATGTTGCAAGTGTTTCCTTGCTATTAAACATTCATCTTTTGTCCTGTATTTTAGGCTCAGAGTTTCAAGATAGGTCACCCTGGCCTGCATACTGAGCTCCAGTGCTCTTTGGAACACATTATTTCATCTCATCATCCTTTTTCTAGGAGGTTCAGAGCAGTGTTGCATTGTTCAAATGTCTTTTCCTTTGTATCTGAAGATCTTTATCCTGATGGACTGCAGAACATGTTGCTTCTGAATTGTGTGGTCAGATTTAACCTCTATATGTCATGGAGTTTGCAGCCTTTTTTTTATTTTTTCTTTCTGGAAGTGATCTATGAGTGTTTTTAATTGGATTTTCATTTTCTATGTTCAGAAGTTCTAAACACTTTTGTTATTTCCTTCATTATGGTATTAAGGCATTTTGTCCTGTCGTTCTGGGGAATCTATAGCACTGAGATTGATTTTATGTAGCTTGTCTTCAAGATATATATATATTTTACATAATGAATACATTTTCTTTTTTATGCTTAATGTATTTATTTTAATCTTATTTAATATTTTCTTTTTCCCAATTACATGTAAAACCAATTTTAAAAATTCTTTCCCCTTCCATCCCTTGAGAAGGCGAGCAATTTGCCATAGATTACAAATGTGTAGTCAAGCAAAACACATTTCCATATAAGTCAATCTGTTAAAGAAAACACAAACAAAAAAGACAAAGAAAGTGAAGGAAAAAATATCTTTGATCTGCATTCAGGCTGTACCAGTTCTTTTTTTTTTAATTTATTGACTTGTTTTTTTACTTTTGGTTTACAAGATTTATTTATACAATCACTTGAGTTTCAGATTTTTTCCCCTCCCTTCTTCCGCCCCACCCCCTGGATTCCCCACATAGTGGCATGCAATCATGTATGGGATCTGCAAAACTTTCACATTGTACAATAGTCTTGTTGGATAGAAGCATTGTAACCAATGGAGCAAATAATGTGAAAAGAAAGGGGAAAAAAAGAGAAACAAAAGAAACAAAACCAAACATGGAAAAGAAAAATAGCATATGTTGCTTCAGTGTCCATTTAAACTCTGGTCTTTCTAGATCTTTGTCTGAGTGTAGGTATTT
>CM053594.1:260384823-260402390 GCA_028646575.1 Pseudocheirus occidentalis | reverse complement strand
CATTTGTTTAAAAAAAAGGAAAAAAATTAAAAAAAATTAAAAAAAAGAAGGTCTTTGGCTAAGTCAGGTGCTGGTTCCTGAGGTAAACCTTTAATGGAGTTTGGGGTTCCATGGGCTTCCATGGGATTCCAAAAGGAAGGATGGAAGATGTTCTAGGCATGAAGAAATGCAACCTGGGTAAGGTTATAGACATGGGTAATGGAATGGCATGTATGGAAAGGAGTGAGGAATACTATTTGACCAGATAATGCCTTTTCCTTAAAATCTTCATTGATACCTATAGTAATTACTTTCTTTCCTTAGACTTCACACAGGACTTCTTACCTCGCTCTGTCATCTTGTCAACCTGGTTTGCTTGTTGCTCCTCACATATAACATTACCCAGGCTTCCCTCTAAGCCTGGAATGCACTCTTTCTCTAATACTGCCTTTTAGAATTACAAATGTTCTTCAAAGCTCTGCTTGACTATTACTTCTTGCCCAAGGCCTCCCCTGCTTTAGCTGCCAGTGCTTCCCCTTCCGCTCCCCAAATTACCCTGTATTTATTTTGATTTACTTATGTGTTTGCATGTTGTTTCTTTCATTCAGATGGAAGCTCCTCAAGGTCCCCAAAAGGTTCAATTCACATTTGTATTTTAAGCAAATAGCACTGGGCCTGGCAGTCTGGATATAAGTATTTAATTAAGTTATTTAAATTTCACTTAAAATTTAATTAAATATTTAAAAATACTTATTGAGTCATTGAATGACCTTTAACATAGTAGTAAAATATACTTCACATGTATAAAAGATATTTTAAAATATACTTTTAAAATCTGACTGATTGGGGCAGCTAGGTGGCTCAGTGAATAGAGTACTGGCCCTGGAGTCAGGAGGACCTTAGTTCAATTCAGCCTTAGACACTTAACACAAAAAACTAGCCATGTGACCTTGGGCAAGTCCCTTAACCCCAATCGCCCTACCTTTCCCCTCCAAAAAAGAAACAAACCCAAAACATAAATGTGACTAATTTACCTAATTCCTTACTACAGAGTACTTTTGAGTTCTTTTGGGTGCTCAGAATCTCTTGTTATTTAAAGTCAAAAGTGATTAGTGGTTAACATTTTATTTTTAAAGAAATTAAATGTGTTTCAGCATAGAATTTTGAATGCTAGAAGAGATTCTAGATTCATTCTGCCCTGTTATTTTACAAGTGAGCAAAACTGGTATATTTCTAAGTTATAGAGAGAGTTTTATTTTATATTTTGAACAATCTGATTTTTGCCTTTGAAATTCAGTGTAGCATGATATTTGGTGGAGTAATGAATAGAATGCTCTAGGGATGAAACTGACTGGCAATAGTGAAAGGTCAATAATGGTACTACTAATAATATTAACATGTTATATGCCAGGCACTGCTCTGAGTGCTTCACAATTATTGTCTCATTTGATCCTTACAACAACCCTGGGAAGTAGATACTGTTATTATCCTCATTTTTCAAATGAGAAAACTGATACAACTGGGGTTATATGACTTGCCCAAGACCACACAAATAGTAAGTATCTGAGGTTGGACTTGCATTCGAGTCTTCCTGACCCCAAGCCTGACATCTGTGAGCCCAAATATAGTAAAATGAAATTGATAGGAATAAAAATAAGTCCTACAGCTGAGGGAAAAAAGGAAATGACCCACATATAAAAAGGGAAAAATGGTAATAGGTAATAATTATAAGAAAAAAGCTTAGGGGTCTTAGTAGACTGTGAGCTTTATAGGAAAAAAATAGAATCATAGGATATAGTTTAATAGAGTTCTTACTTAATACTAGGTTACTAGGATCTACTTAACATCTGATCAAACAAATTAATTGCCATTACATAATCCCACTCTATTTCCTGATGGTTTGACCACTTCTTGAGTGTTGCAGAGTTAGGTTCCACCTTTTAAGAAGGACGCTGTCAAGCAGAAGTCTCAACAGGAATAGACTTGAAACCAGGCTACAGGAGGGTAGACTGAAGGAATTGAGGGGAAGTCTGTAGACTAAAAGATTTAGGTGGGAACATGACATCTTTAAGTTTTTGAAGGCCTCAGCTATTGTGCTTGAAAGAGATTAGATTTGTTTTATTGGTCCTAAACCCATGAAAGTTGTAGAGAGGCAGAGAGTAATGGATGGAAGTGGTAGAGAGATAATATGAGGAATGACTTCTTTACAATTAATTAGAGTTAGTGGAATATTCTGCCCGTCAGAGCTATTGAGAACCTCCATTGATTTAGTTTTTTAACTGGAGTTGGTACAGTCACTTATGGTACAACTTGTAGAGAGGATGCCTGTTAGGTAAAGTTAGACTGAATAGCCATCAATCCATAAGCACTTCCCAAGAATCTACTATGTTCTAGGACTCTTCAGCTATGGGTTTCTCTCATATTAAGATGAATTTTGAATTAATGATATTTCAAAGAGGTTAAAAAAGCAGACTTCTAAATATATTGTTAGGGAGGACAACGGATATTTGAAGAGATAAGGAAAGGTTAGGGAAAGAACATTCAGCTCTGAGTGTTATCATGGAGAGCCAGACGCCATCTTAGTTTATAATGCCCCTTAGAGACATTAAGGATAACTGGTGCTTGACCAAATGTCATGGAGTTTTATTTAGTCCCAAATGATCAACATTTTTCTATAACCAATAAGCTAAGTGATGAACTCTTTTAAAGTGCCAGTTCAAATCCCAGTATAGTTGATTCAGTTTTTTGTGTTTCTGAGATAAGTTAATACAGTACATGTGTGTTTAGGGATGGGAATATAAAACCAGTTTCCCATCTGCTTGGCTTGAGCATTAATTCTCTCTTCTGCTTTTTAAAATTCTGGCCAAATATAATTTTTATATATGCACTTTAAGTGAACTTTCCCTCCAAATGCAGTATTCCCATTATGCACAATATTTTCTAATATTTTAAGAATTCCTTATGCCACTGTGCCTCAGGACACTTGCATTAAAATATTTGAAGATTAAATATCATTAGATTTTGAAAAATAGTCTAATAATGTCAAAGCAACTATCCGTATAGCCTAACTATTTGTGGGCTAAAAGTAAATGGTTTTGGATTACATGCTAAAGGTCAAGAGATTTAGGTTTTGTAAGAACTACGTGGGAGGCAAGGCTGAAGTTTCAGTGGGGAGGATGAGATGTTTCACGGACAATACTCTATTATATCATTCATTGAAATTAGACATAGATTTGGTTTTCCTCATCCTCTAATTGTTATTTCATTTATGTATGAGATACATTGTGATAGAATGCATTTTGATAACCACATTATTTATAATATGAATTGACTTTATATTTGTATAGATCTATAGTTTGCTAAGTGCTTTCTAATTTTTATGTGATCCTGATATACACAAATTAGTGATTGCCATGAACTTGCAAAAGAATATCCAGCTGGTAAAAAAAAATCAGCCAATAGTAAGCACTTGCTATATGCTGGGAATACAAAAAAAGGTCAAAGATAATTTGTGTTCTTGAGGAGCACACGATCTAATTGGGGTGACAGCATACAGATAACTATGTACCAACAAGCTATGTACAGTAAAGGACAAATTGGAAATGATCCAATGGAGAGAAGGCACTAGAATTAAGAGGGCTTGAGAAGGGCTTCTGGTAAAATTTGATGCTTCAGCTTTGAAGGAAGCCATGGTAGCCTGGAGTTAGAGATGAGCAGGGAGAATATTCCAAGTATCCTGTTCAAAGAACTGCAAGGAGACCAATGCTGCTGGATCAAAAGATAAAGATATAAGAAGACTGGAAAGGTGTTTGTGTGTGTGTGTGTTTGTGTTTGTGTGTGTGTGTGTGTGTGTGTGTGTGACATAGTGAGACCTGCACTTTAGGGTAATTGCTTTGGCAGCTAAGTGTGGAATACATTGGCGTGGAAAGAGACTTCCAGAAGGCAGGCCAACCAGCAAGAGATTGCAGCAGTCCAGGCACAAGGAGTGAAGTCTTGCACCAGCGGGGTTGGAAGGATCAGAGAAGAGGAGGTGTATGTGAGCCACGTTACAAAGGTAATATCAGCAGGCATTTACAATGGATATGGAAAATGCAGTGCTGAAGATGAGATCTACATTATAAGCCTGGTTGCTTGAGAGAATAGTGGTGGTTTTGATACTAATAGCAAAGTTTGGAAGGGCCATTGGAATTGATAATCAAAGAGCTGAGGGAAAGATGATGAATCCAGTTGTGGACATTTTGATTTTAAAATGTGTATAGGACATTTAGTTTAGATATCTAATAGATGATTGGAGAGGTAAGATTGTTGTTATTATTCTGTCATTCAGTCATATCTGACTCTTTGGCACCCCACAGACCATACTGTCAATGTTTTTTTTTTTTTTGGCAAAAATATGGAGAGAATTGACATTTTCTTCTCCAGCGGATTAAGTGACCTGAGTAGGGTTACCCAGGTTGTGTCTGAGGCTGGATTTGAGCTCAGGTCTTCCTGACTCCAGGCCCAATGCTATATCTACTGAGCTGATTAGCTGCCTGCCAATGGAAGACAGTCAGTAAAGAGGTTAGGGCTATATAAGTACATGTGAGAATCATTATCGTAGAGATGATAATTGAATCCATGGCTACTGATTAAATCACCAAGTGAAATAGTATCAGAGGGAAAACAGAAGAGGGCCCAAGACTGAGTGGGTATGACCTGGTTATAAATCCAGCAAAGGAGTCTTGAGAAAGAATAGTCAGGTAGGAGGAGAAATAGGAAGGAGTAGTATGCCACAGAAAAACCTATTGAGAAGAGATTATCAAGGAGATGAGAGTGATCAATAGTTTTAAAGGTTGCAGAGAGATTAAGAAAGATGAGGACTGAAAAAAGGCCATGAGATTTGGCAATGAAGAGATCGCTAGTAACTTTGGAGACATCAGTTTCAGTTGAATAATGAAGTCAGAAGTCAGACTGTACAGAGATAAGAAGAAAGTTAAAGAGAAAAGGAAGAAAGCCTTTTAAAGCAATTTAGATACAAGAAGGAGAAAGGATATGCGATATAGCTAGAGGAAATGGATCACAAAAATTTGAGTGAGAGGAGAGAGAGATTTGGGTGATAGGAAGAGAGTAATCTAGCCTATTGTCTTACTCCTTCTAAGTTACAGACCCAGTTTACTGCTCACCAGTAGTACCTAAGTTCTGTACTGATAGGAAAAAGAATAGATTGACCATTTGAACATTCATAACTGGGAAATATGCATCCTTCATCCACTTGTTTTTTCCAGTGTGGATTGTTAGGCCAAACCCTTTTCAATGGCCGTTGATCTTTTTAAGGGGGTTTTATAATGTTTTGGAGCTTAATGAAATCAGTTACCTGGAGAATGTCACCAGATGGAATCCAAATTAATTTAAAGCCTGCAGTAAATACTTCATGACTGTGGCCAATATGTTTGTGAGGCATATTTTATGTCTCATTTGAAATAGATAATTAAAGGGTCATGAAATAAAGTTATGTTTCTGGTTGAATCTATAGTATCAGTAATTGATTTTAATGTATATATGCATGGACTATAACTTGTTGGAAGAGATTCTTTAAGGCCACATTTTATGCTGAGTGAAATGTTTGTGATCTGCTTTAATAAAAAATTGGTTTTGAATATTTCAACCTGTGTTATCTTTTTGCAGGAACATCAGTTATTTTGAGCATTCACTTAGAGGAATTAGAAACATCTATTTGCAGTGTTCCCTTTTAACATGCTTTATCTACATTTATTTTACATAAGTGATACAAAAAATGTAACAATCTCTCTCTCTCTTAAATTCTTCTTTAGTGCCTAATACAAAATGATATCCAAAGAAGGGAGTCAATGAATCCCTGCTTAAGAATTAATGAATTTTGCAAGTATTTAGATTTCTTCTCCATTGAAGCCCTCCTCTGATTCCTCGTCATGCCATGAAGATGACCCTTAGTTCTCAAAAAATATGTTTGATGAGCACATGCTCCAGTAGGTCCTACTAAATAGGAAAGGTTTCAATATATCCTTTCAGTGATGCTCATGCATGCCTTCTAAGGACCCACTAAGTTTTGAGAGACTTAATATCAGAAAAGAGGCTCCCAAGTAGTGATTTTGTTTTTTAACCATAGTAACTTATAAAGAAAATAGCCTAAATTCCTTAGGGTTTAAAATCTTCATACGTGGAAAGATGCACACAGTAACAAAACAACAGATTCTTAATGATTTAAAGCAGAAGTTCTTAACCTTTTTTGTGTGTGTCAGTAGAGCCCTTTGGTATTCTGGTGATGACAAACAGATCTCTTCTCAGAATATTGTCCATGTAGAAATAAATAGACTTACAAAGGAAACCAGTAAAATTGAAATATGAAACATTGAAATATTGAAAAAAAAGTTCATAGATGACCAGGTTAAGAATCCTTGACTTAAAGCGAGTGTCAATATAGTAAGAATATCTAGGCAATATACTTCAAATGTTGTTGTTTTTTGTCCTTCATCTTCTAAGAGGACCAGTGACACCATTGACTTGTTTGTGAATTGGATTCAAGTGAGGCAGAGTCATACAAAGTCATCAGCTTCACTCTCCTTTCCGGAATCATTGAAGCCAGAGGCAAGACAAAAGTCAGGGCTACTGGCGATGGCCCAGGATGTAGTGGGTGACCTTGGCGGCATCAATAACTGATCAGCTCTAAGCACTCCATAGCACCTGCTTCAGCCACCTTCATGGCTATTAGAACAATTTGTTCCCATTCTCCCATTCCACCTTGGGAAGTCTTCACATACTTGGAGTAGACACTCTCCTAACTCACCAATGGGTTTGAGGCCCATCAGTTAGTTGCCTTCAACTTGGTTTAGCCCATCTGCCAAGATGGTTTACTGTGGTGTAGCTGCTGTGTATCCTGTAGCATCTTGGAGCCACAGATGAGAGTTGGGTAACAAGTGGACACCAAAGCTGGAAGAGCAGCCCTGAAAGGAGCCCAGTAAGCCTCACATCAGAGTTTGCTGGTCTTGTTTGACCATTCCATACACACCTTCAAAGAGTTTTTGATTAGAACAATTTTTAGGATGACTAGGTAATTAAAACTCAGTTGAGATTATATAATGACCAGAAATGTTGAGGAAAATGAATATGGATCATTTCAGTCACTATTTTAAAGATTTTTATTTTAAAAATTTAAGACTGAGTCTCCATCTCTCTCTATGTCTAGAAGATCAGGGGCTACTCATGGGCTTTGATTCACCCCTCCTTAAACAACCTGGTGACCCTGTGACTGAGGGCTCATTATATTAATGCCAAATTAGTACAGAAAATGGATCAACTTAGCTTTTTGCAGCTTAGAACAACCCAGCTCCACAAGATCCAATGTCTTTAGCCTCCCTGTTAGCAGAGATTATGTGTTATCAGGTCCAATTGTGTCACTCTTTTGTACAAATATTTGAAGCAGAAAGAGTTATTTAGGGATAATTATATAAAAAGGATACAAGCAGATTTCAAATGAGTAAGGGTAAAGATAACTATTTTTAATTTATGGAACAAAACACATTTTCATAACGGAGTACAATGAAAAATAGATGTTTGAACATGAAACAGCAAATCTGCTTTGTACAGCTCATCATTCCTTTCAAATATACAACAAAATTATTATGTGATTTTTTCTTTCTTTTTTCTTCCCCCTCTCATACCCCCATTGCTACCATTAGACACAAATAGGTACATATATACATGTATATGTAAAATAATTCTATACATATTTCCATTTATCAGTTTTTCCCCTCTGGATGTAGAGAGTATTTTTCTTCACATGACCTTAAACAGTTATTGAAATATGAAACATATTTAATGTAATAAAATTTTGCATATTAGTTGCCTTGTAAATGTATCTTTTTTAGAAAGGTAAAATGCAAGGATGCGTGGTGTCAAATAAATTCAAGAAAATAGTTCTTCAAATATTATCATTTTCTCTTTTGGTGCTTGCTAAATGGGTACTTAGGATCTTAGTATGTAAGGGGAATTATCTCTAAACCCGTAATTGCGACAAAGTATAGAACAATTGACAAATAATGTTAGAGCAATCTGGCCAGGTGAGAGAGAACTAAAAAGCAGTGGTGCCTAATTTCAGTCCTGAGAAAACTGAAACATGATAAATGCAAGGCTAATTCCCAAAGGCTACATAAAATTGGCAATATCTTATTTAAATGCAGCCTGGCCACCGTTAGAGTCAGGAGGTTTAGAAATTCTCCACAGTTGTTAACATCTCTAATATAGTTACCATTTCCTATGTCAACAGAAGGAGATTATTAATTTTTGAACTGTTCCATTTCCTTCTGGCATTATGTTGAGTTTTCTGAATCTTCAGTTCAATCAGATCTGAACTATCATCTCAAGCCTTGGGAAAATAACTATGACACCATTCACATACTTTAGGCAGGGTAATAGAGGAGCAAATGTCAAGCTGGTTTAGACCAGTTCTGGTTTGTGTTTGTTTAAATACTATTTTTGACCAATAGCAAATGTGTCTGTTGAAAGTTTTTCCATATGTATATTTGTCGTCTAGTGAGAAGATAACCCTATGTATTCTACAAGTGGTGCCAGAGACACCTGAATTATTTTCCATAATTTCAATGAGGAGAAAGTGATGTGACTGGTATAATTGTGTGAGTGGGTTTTATTAAAATATGCTTATTTATATGTGCTTTCCATATGAAATCACTGTGGGAAATTTTCCAGTTTTTGAGATGCCATGACTTTGGTGAATGTCTAGACATCTACTGTTGGCTAGTCTTAAAGTCTAGAACTCTGTCTGAAAACTAGGTGAGTTCCTCAAGGTCTTTATTAAAAACTCCAGATGAAAGAGATGATAGAGGTCCTAAAAAGAGCAATATATCTATATTCTAGAATCTCAAAGGTTCAGGGGACCTTAGACATCATCTTTTCCAATCAACCCCTTTATTTTACTGATGAGGACTTGGGCTAATCAGTAAAATCCAGACTAGTTAGAGCTCATCTCATTTCATCTCTCCTCCCTTCCCCTCCCCTCTGGACTTTTATCCCAGATCTTCATCCTGAAGCCCTCACTGCAGTTCTGGAATGCACAAATTCGAAGGATCCTCCTCCTTGTGATTTCCCTCTCCCCTCTACTCCATCCTCCACTCTATGGTCTCTTCCTCTCTCCCTCTTTCCAGAGCTCTCCCTAGAACTATTTATGTAGAGTGAACAGGTTAGTTATATCTTCTTCTCTAGGATGTGCTCCTAATTTCTTCTACCATTCCAGTCCCCATATTCCTTTTCCCCAACCCCCTTTTTCACTTTCTTTTTAATGTGTCTTCCTCTATTTAAATTTAAGTTCCCTGAAGTCAAGAACTGGCTTTCTTTCTAATTGTATTTATATTCTCAGCACTTCCTTACAGTGTCTAATGTGTAATAAGTCTTGACCCCTTGCAATCCGGCTCACAACCCAACACTTTACTCAAGCTGCCCTTGCCAATGACTTCCTTATCACCAAATTCACTGGCTTTTTTCTCAGTCCTTATCTTACATTAATTCACTGCAGCAGTCAGCACTATTGGTCACACCTCTTCTTTTGAGCATATGCTATCACCCCTTAGCTTCTGTGATGATGCATTTGTGCTTCTTCCAAATATCTCCTCTAGGAAAAAGATTACCAAAAGATTATCTCCCCTTCCAACTACTTCCCAGATCTCTAGTAATGTATTTCCAGCTGTCTCTTGTATCTTTCTATCAGAATGTCTGCTAATGCCTCAAAGTCAACATATCCAGAACTCACGTTCTCATCTTTACCCCCCAAATATGCTATTCTGCCCAATTTCCTTATTTCTATTGATGTTACTATCACTCTTTTAATCAATTTCTAACTTTGTAGTAATTTTTGATTATTCCCCTGGCCTACAAATTCAATCAATCACCAAATCCTGTTGCTTCTGCCAGTGCATTCTCTCTCACTCTTATCCCCTCCTCTTCCATCTCACTGAGAGTCTTCTCTTTTTTACCTGCACTGTAGTAACAGCCTTTTTGCTACTTATCTCTTCCCTTTCTAATGCTTTTCCCATTATTTTATCCCATATTCCAATCAAACTTTACTACTCATGCTTCCCAATTCTTTTCCTCCTCAATTATTCTTGTTCATGGCAACCTATAAGCTTTGAATCAATTCCTTGCCTATTTTCCATCTGTTCTTATTGAAGTCCTTCCCTTGAAATGTCCAGTTCAGGTGTGACCTCCTCTATGAAGCCTTCCCAAAGAGGAAATAATCTTTTCCTCCTAAATTCCTCATTATGCTTTGCCTAGATCTCTTCTTTGTATTTATTATCTTTTCCTTTGTATGTATGCGCATGTGTCTGCATATGTATATCATAGACACTGACTTGAGATCAATGTTTATGTTGCATCTATTTCTGTATCCCTAGAGACTTTCATGAAGTAGTTAATAAACATTTACTGATTTTTTCATACAAAGATATATATGACACATTTCCCAAATACATGAAACTTAAAACGTAGTAGAGAATATAAGCCATGTAAAATAAAACACAATGGATATCATATTTTAAAGAGATATAGATAAGCTGAGGGAAATTCAAAGGAGAATGACCCAGTTGGTGAAGTTACTCAAAACTATTTTTTTTGAGATCAGTTGAAGTAAATTGAGTAGTTTAACTATGGGTAAGAGATAATTTTAGGCATATTTGGGGGCCTAACATACACTTTTTCTGCTTGGTACCAAAGGAGGGAACCTAGACTAATGGGAACTTAATAAAGAGGAAGTTTTCTGCTCACTATGATAAACTCCCTAAGAAATAAGTTTTCAAAACTTGAATGAGCTATCTTTAGCAGTACAGAGTTCACTGGCATTGGCACTATATAATCAAAGTGTCATGAATGTTATGCAGATGATTTTTGTGTATGGTAGGGATTTAGACTAAAAGACCTCTAAGGTGCCTTCCTGTTCTTAGCATCTATGAATCTATCACCAATATTATTCTCTACACATTGGAGATTCTAGCTGTTAGATGATAATGGTTTGAATATTTAATATGAAATAAATTATTAAAACCTAGGCCTTTATCAAAATTAGAAAAAATTGTTCTTTATCTGGCAGGCCTGTTTCTAATATCCTTAGGGAAACGTCACAGAAATAATTCACCTGGAATTGGCCAAATCATATACAATACATAGTATTATTTATGGAAGGCAAGAGAGATGGTTAGCCTAAACCAGGGGTGGGGAACCTCAGGCCTCCTGGGCACATGTGGCTCTCTAGGTCCTCAAGTGTGACCCTTTGACTGAATCCAAACTTCAGAGAACAAATAACTTTAATGAAAGGATTTGTTGGCCTAAGTAATGATTCACAAGTCAAGCAAGCATTCTGCTTTCCCTTGTGTTGCCATTTGTAGGGAGAAAAGATGGATGAGAGACTTATTTTGTTTGCCTTTCAACTCTCAGACAATGAGTAGTGCTCAATTATGTCAAACTCTATCACACACTGCACGTACTCCATGGAGCATTCATTCAGGTATATGATTAAATCCCATCTCCCACATCAATTGCAGTTTCTGTAATTGGAAGGAGTGGGCATGAATCTCTTAGCTGAGTGGAAGTGGATACATACATATCCACATGCACACAGGCACGTATATATGTGTGTGTGTATATTTATTTATATACAGACTTACTTCTCTGCCAGTTAAATTCTGCAGAGGATTCATCAGTATTGTCACCATTAGCAACATAATAATATCTCTGGGGTACTTTTTATGATAGAACCAAAACAAAGCTGTCCTGTTATTTTATATTATTCCCCTCACACAAAAAAGAAAAAAAAATAATTAGAAGAAGCCATCAAGAGTTGCATTTAATGTTTTAAAAGGATGCAACTTCATAGCACTGAATGCTTTCCATCTTATTTTAAAAAGGGTTGATTAAGCAAAAAAAAAAATACAAAATCCCCTCCCAAAAAATAAAAAACAAAAAACAAAGATTTAAAGATAGACATTGACTAGAGTGTTCTACTCTGTACAGAATCTCTCTTCTCAGGATGACAGTTTGCTTATCATCTGTTTCCAAGGACAGTTCAAATGTCTGAAACTATAAGTACCATGATATTGTCAATAGACATTGATTTTTGAAGTAAAAAATAGTTTTTAATTTTACAGGTTCAACAGAATCTGGGAGTTTTAAGGGCTGCCAGAGGCCATTTAGACAAACCCATATCAGACCTCTTAGATTATGAGCTACTAGAAAGCAGACTGTCTTTTGCCTCTTTTTATATCTTTAGCATTTAACCCAATGCCTGGCACATAGCAGATAATTCATAAATGTTTATTGCTTGATTGATTGAACAAGAATCCTCTTTATGGCATACCAGTTATATAATAACTATTTGGTTTTCATTTGAAGACCTGAAGTAAGGCAGAACCTTTCAAATAATCCCAAGTTACTTTTTTTATAATGCTAATTGTAAGGAAGCTATTTTTTATCTCAAACTTGTTACCATCTTTCTACTTTTCCTCATTACTACTAGTTTTACTTTCTAATGCCAAGAAGAAAGACTCTAAACCCTCTTCCAAGTGAAAGTCTTTAAAAGACTTGAAGATAGCTGTGGTCTTCCTGAGCCTTTTCTTCTTTTGGCCAAATATCTATAGCTCTTTTGACTGATCCTTGAGTAACATCAAATTTAAATCTTCCACCATTATGATTACTTTCAAGATTATCAAAATTCTTTCCAGACTACAGTACCTAGAAATGAATCTGATAATAATTGTACTCGGGGGCAGCTAGGTAGCACAGTGAATAGAGCACCAGCCCTGGAGTCAGGAGGACCTGAGTTCAAACCCCACCTCAGATCCTTAATATTTACTAGCCCTGTGACCTTGAGCAAGTCACTTAACCCCAAATGCCCCATCTTTCCCCCTTCAAAAAGGAAAAAAAAAAGTAATCATTGTACTCTGATCAAAGCAAGACTACCTCGGGAGCGTAACTGATGCTCCCTAGTTCTAGGTACAATGTTTCTCTAAATGTAATTTAAAATCCCATTGCCGTTTTTCTGGCAACCATATCATATTGTTAACACATATTAAGCTTTTAGTCCACTAAAGCCATGAGTTTTTTTTCAAACTGTTATCTAATCATGTTCTCTATCTTGTACATGTGTAAGTGCATATATGTAAGACTTTACATTAATTTACATAAAACTTAATCTCATCATATTTATTCAAATGTTTTATCTTGACAAGCAATTGTGTACCACATCTGTCATCCTATGCATTATTGAGCTCTCCCAGTTTTGTGTCTTATACAATAGTTAATGTGTATGTCAGCTATTTCATAAGGCATTCATTCCATTACAAACCTTTGAACTCAATAGCTAACAGTTAATGGCTGCTCTTTGTATCTGGCCATCCAAATAATTATAGAACCCCTTAGTAGTACTATCAATTAGTCCATATATCTCTACCTTTCCCACGAGAACAGTGTGAGATAATCCATCAAAAGCTTTGTTAAAATGCACATAAGCTATAGCTAGAAACTTCCCTTGATCTTCTTGTCTAATAATCCTGCCGAAAAAGGAAGTGAACTTAGTCTGCCATGACTTATTCAGATAAATTTTTACTTTAATAAAATGGGATCTTTTGTTCCCAATTCAATGAAATGATCACAAGTTCATTTTCACAGTTGAACCTGATAAGTTTCTTTGATCATGAAACTAGCTTATGAACTATGTTAAGATAATATTGTATACATTTTTTTTGAGAAATAGCAATGAGTGAATTGTAGTAAAAGGAACAACATTTCAACGCGGGGAATGATTTTCCTAATGAAGTAGTTATTGGCAATAGCATGTTTAAGTTGAAACCAAATAAATCTCTGGAAAGCATACAGTAGTGTGGGATGTCCTTCCTTTTGGAATTGGGGAATTGATCTTAATAAACCTAAGTTTTCTAACAATGGTATAATCTAAGACTGGATTCATAAGTGACTAAGAGAATATGATTAAGTTATTTGGGGGAGGTGTTTTCCTTCCTTCTCCTTCCCTCAAGTCTTGGCAATTGTCTCTACAAAACCTGAAACACACACACACACACATTTCTAATCTGGAAGAGTTGTTTACTTTTTGTTGCTATGATTTGAATGTATCTACAACCACCATAGACTATTTTTAGATAAAAATTTCAGATTGCAATGCATTCTCTACATTTTAGACACTATACTCTATATACACTATATTCTCTATAAAGATTTTAATCAATCAGGTCTGTCATAGACTGATCACTAGATCTGATCATGTTGTTTAATTTTTATGTGTAAATATGTATACATGTTATATACCTGCATGTATGTATGGTTACTGACGGCATACATATGCATATATACACAAATACACATATATACACACATAACACTTAACTAATATGGTCAGTTCTAGAGTATGTGACAGTCTTGATCAATTAAAACCTCATAGAAGTATCTATACATACATACATACACATAAACATATAAGCATGCCTTGTTCTATTGTAGTTTGCTTTCCTGTGCTTCCACAGATGTTATGTGTTTTACAAATTGAAGGTGTTTGGCAACCCTGCATTGAAAAAGTCTATTGGTGCTATTTTTCCAACAGCATGTCACATTGTGTCTCTTTGTCACATTTTGGTAATTTTCCCATTTCAAACTTTTTTCATTATTATTATATCTGTTGTGGTGATCAGTGATCAGTGATCTTTTATATTACTATTGTAATTGTTTGGAGATGCCTTGAACTGTTCCCATATAAGACTGGACTTAATTGATAAATGTTGTGTATGTTCTGACTGCCCTACCAACTGGCCGTTCCCCCATCTCTCTCTCTCTTTTTGGGCCTCCCTATTCCCTGAGACACAACAGTATTAAAGAACATAACACAAACATAGCTGATAAAGCACTGATGGGGTTTGAGAGGATAGACCCCAAATTTGAAAGAAGTTCTATTGTGGGTAAAATGCAATTTAAAAGCATTTAATGCTACAGGGAAATCTCTTCATGGAATGAAGAGCCAATCAGTGTACAACTTCACTGTAGTCTTATTTTAAGAAATTGCCACCTCAACTTTTAGCAGCTACCACCCCTGATCAGTCAGCAGCCATCAACAAGGCAATACCCTCTCCTGGCAAAAAGATATGACTTCCTGAAGGCTACAATGATGGTTAGTATTTTTTAGCAGTAAAATATTTTTTTTAAATTAAAGTATATACTTTTTTAAAGACATAATACAATGAATAGACTATGGTGTAGTGTAAATATAACTTTTATATACCCTGGGAAACCAAAAAATTCATGTGACTTGCTTAATTGCTATATTCACTTTATTGCAGTGATCTGGAACCAAACTCACAATATCTCCAAGGCATGCCTGCATATATTGTGTATATTTATACATAACATTTATGTATGCAGATATCTATATCTATATATTTGCATACACTAATGTTATGTATATATGTACACACATATGGAGAGAGGAGAGAGATGTGCTAAAAATTATTAAATGTTACTGATCGAAGGCACCTTGAACTCATGCTTCACCCCTTGATTTGACTTATATGGGAATGGATACTTGAAGAGAACATCCCCTAAGGTCAGATAACTAGTGAAAGAGCAAGAACATTGACTGATAACAGGTCTCTAAACTCCAGGGTAATTCTCATTTCACTGAGCTGTCTTTAGCTCAAATCAAATGAATTTTGAAATGTACCTTTAATCTTAGATCCATGCATATCCATTATATTTATAATCCAAGTTTTATTTTCAAAAGTGAAAAGTTATTTTAAGTAGCTGCTTTTTCAGGAAGAAATAGGGCAGGAAATTCACAAAACAAGAAACACTGAAGAGACAGAAAGAAAAACTTGTGACTTGTAAAATATAAGCTGCTAGTTATTTTAAGCATCAAAGGTAAACATGAAAATAAAATTCTAAAATCTGGAACCCATTTAAAATTATGTTAACTTTAAATGCCCACCAGTAGATGCTAGAGAATTATGCCTTAGGGCAAGTAATATCTAGCTTTTAGGGTGATATGGGGAGGGATAAACGTAAAGTGACCACATTTTGACTTTAAAAAAATCTTCAGCTTTCCAGGGATGATGATGACGATGATGATGATGATGATGATGATGATGATGACGATGATGATGATGATGATGACGATGATGATGAAGATAACGGTGATGATGATGATGATAGCAATAAGCATAGCTAACATTTCTGTAGTATTTGCCTTGCTTTTAGTACAGGAATTGTACTAAACTCTTTACAATTCTTATCTCATTTGATCCTCACAATAAACCTGGGAGGTACGTTTTATTATTATCTCCATTTTACAGATGAGGAAACTGAAGCACGCAGAAGTTAAATGACTTGTTCAGGATCTATAATAAGGTCAGGATTACTAAATTTTTCTCCTGTTGGGTAGATGATTGGAACGAGGAAACGAAGCCTGGAGCTTCCAAGCATAGCTTCAAACAAAGCATGACAATTGTGTAGCAAATGAGGACAAGGCCTTCCTCAGCTTGGTACTGGCCTCCAAATATAGGGAGAGAGATTTTTAGGTATTAAAAGAGCACAATTAACAGCTACAAATCTGGATACAAGATTTGATAATCTGATTCCCAATCAGAGGAAAATTTAAGAGCTTTTTGAGTTTGGAGAGGGATGCAGCGATTCTCAACCTGTGGATTGTGACCCCTTTTGGGGTCAAATGACCATTTCAGGGATCGAACAACCCTTTCACAGGGGTAACAGGGGTCACCTAAGACCATCTGAAAACACATATTTCTGATGGTCTTAGGAACTGAGACACTGCTCCTCTATCCATCTCCAAATGGGTCTGCCCATATGCAGATATGCCCGCATACAAGTATTAAAGGGTAGTGGCATTAGGAAGGTTGAGAACCACTGGATTAGGGAGTTTTAGCTATCATTCCCTGAAATCAGATAAAGAAGCGTCCCACTGGGGGGCGGAGCCAAGATGGCGGCGTAGAAGCAGCGAAGCAGCAAAGCACCGCAGCTCCCACACAAACACGCTAAAAACTCATAAATGGGACTCTAAACAGATTTTCAAGCTCCAAAACTCTCCAAAAGACAGAAGGCACATCTGTTGCTACAGGCAGCTAAGCAGGTGGGGCTTTTTGCAGCAGTCTGGCAGCCGCGGCCAAAACCCCTGCCGGGTCAGGCCCCAGGGCATGGGGTGGGGAGCCGCATGTATAGGAGAGCAGATCGGCTGCACTGGAGGCACAGTTACCATATTTATCAGGCAAGAAGGAAAAAAGGCTAAGAGAAAGGTCAGTGGATTTTGTTAACTTGGGAGGAGAAGAGCAGGTCCGGCCAAATTGCTCCCAGGGCTGGGAATCAGTGGGAGGCAGCTGTAGCAGCAGGAATGGCTGAAAGCAGCAGCGGCCTCCACTGGGCTGCTTCAGAGCCCTCGGCCTGCAGATAACAGGGGGGCTGAGGCAACTGATGAGGGCCAAGGGCTCTTGAGTTGAGCGACCTGGATCTGGATTGTGGTCTTGAGTGGTGGTCCTGGGATGCGCTTTCAGTGAGCCAAA
>CM053594.1:260358288-260378803 GCA_028646575.1 Pseudocheirus occidentalis | reverse complement strand
ATCCTGCCTCAGACATTCACTAGCTCTGTGGCTAGGGGCAAGTTACTTAACCTAGGTGAGCCTGTTATTTAATCTTTAAAATGTGTATAATAATTGAACTTTCTTCAAAGGGTTGTTGTGAGTTCTTATAGAATTATATAAATACCAGCTATTATTATTATTATAACAGTGAGCTTCTGATATTCTGATGACTATATTACAGAGGTGACAGAGAAACTGTGTAGTCCAAAAGATGCTATGAGAAATAGAATAGCAAAATTAAACTTATACCCCTGCAGAGGAGTTTTACAAGTGAATAACTATGATTCACAAAAAATGTGGACATTACCTTACTATATAATGATACTCTCTTAGAAATAGGTCATAACTCAAGGTATCCTGAAAGAAAGCCAGTTCTCTTGTTCTGGTTCTTGCTAAAGGCTTCCTGCTTTTAGAATGTGGCTTTGTAAGAACATACAATCAGGAAGTACAGTCATCAAGAAATTTCTGGAACTGTTATTAATAAAGAATCAAACCATTATTAAAAAATAGGGGAAACCACAATTCAAAAACTATAGTTTTCTGGAATGAAAACATGTTAATACTGCTCACACTTGTGGGTGCTCTGAAAACAATAAATGTGATACAAAATATTTGAAAATTGTGGCATTTGTAGATTAATATTTAGGATTATGTGTTTGCATGCATATATGTTGCTTTTTACAGCATTTAGAAATTGTTTTACAATTCCTCAATTTCTCCCTTTATCTCTTCTCCCCACCACAGTCAATTCATCTAACAAAATAGTATTTTAAAGAAACAAAGCAAGAGAAAAATCACCAATAGTGATCAGTAAGTTTAATAAATATGACAATATATGTAGAATTCCAGACTTGCGACCCTCCTATCTTTGCAAAGAAGTTGGAGGAGATGTCTTCTTATATTTCTCCTTTGGATCCATGATTATTTTTTGTGATTTCACATTTATTTTGATTGTTTGGTGCTTGCCCTTCTTTCCATTTACAATGTTGTGGTCACTGTGTAGATTGTTTACTTGTTTCTATACCTCACTCTGCATCTGTTCATATAAATCTTTGATAATTTGTGTTCATCATATTCATTCTTTCACACAGCAGAGTAATATTCCATTATATATATATATATATACATATATGTGTGTGTGTGTGCTGCAAATTCTTAGTCATTTTTCCAACCGATGAATATTTATTTAGTTTCTAATTCTTTGCCACAAGAAAAATAATTGTCACTATGAATATTTTGAGTCAGTGAGGACTTTTGTTTTATCAATGACCTCCATGGTCACCTCCATGCCTAATAGTGAAATGTCTGGGTCAAAAAGTTTAAACGTTTTAGTTATTTTATTTACAGAATACCAAGTTTACTTTCTGAAATAGTTGTACTAAATCACAGTTCTACCAACAATGTACTAGTCGACCTTTATTCCTATAATTCACCTTTTCTCACTTTTGTCAATTTGCTAGGTGAGAGACAAAATTTTGGGGTCATTTTGATTTGCATTTTTCTTACTCTTAGTGATTTAGAGCAATGGTGTCAAACAAATAGAAAAGAATCTCTAAGGGCCACATATTGACTTAGAAAACCACAACTTAACATTGCCTATGTCTTCATTTTGTTAAGCATTTCCCCACTACATTTTAATCAGGTCCAGCAGCATTCAGGAGTATGGGGCAATATAGAGCTGATAGAGAGCATTCTTTCAATACAGATGTTAATACTTTGCAATTCTTATTTTGAGAATTGCTTAAAATGGTAACATTTTAATGTGGTAACAAGGGACAACATTAACTGTAAAGTTATAGCCACACCCGTTGATGTCTTTACAAGGTATGTACATATCTCTGCTTAAAATCATAATGGAACAATGCCATTGACTGAGAAAACAAATTAGCTACTGGGAGGAGGGGGGAAATTGCTTAACCTTGGAGTTCAGAGTAGTGTAAACTTGGGGTAGCTTTGTGGTGGAGATTTATGCGGGGGGCTAAGTAAAGGAAATGAGGGATTATTTTCTCCTTCCTATCCCCTGCCACTTTGGTCTTGGCATTAGCAGCAATTTGCCCAGAAGGCAATAGCCTAGCCAGGAGATAGAGAGTTTGTCAGATTGAAAAAAATCCAAGGCACTGCTAAAGCAGTACAAACAAATACTCCAGGCAGATAAATAAACCACAACAAAGGCAGTTAGGTGGATGAGGAAGCAGCTTTGAGAATAGGAGTCCCAACATCCAAAACCTACAAATGGACCAGTCCTGGAACTCAAGGGATGAAATGTGGAGAGAAGACCATGAGAACCCAATTTAGCCACCCACTCAGCAGAGATATTGCAACCAAGTGGGAGCTCAGTGAGAACTCTATTTTAAGAGAAAGACCTAGGTCCTATAATATAAGAAACCAAAGGTTATACCTACTACACATATTTACCATTGTACTCTACTTTTGCTCCCACTTTTCCTGTGGATTATAGTGTGCCTTTGTACCCTGTCTTTAGGGAGAGAATGCTTTATAGCTACCCCTTTTTGCTATGCCATCTCAGTAAATGCCTTTGCTAAGTGACAGTTGTGTCTACTGACTGATTGATGATAGGAAGTACACTGGAGTCTCATCAGCAATAGAAGTGCAGGCCTACAGGGATATCCCTAGAATCTAAGATAACTGTCACCATCTGTAGAAACCCAACCCCCTTAGTGAAAGTGAAAGTAGTAACACCTTGAAAGGTTGCTACAGTATCTTTCCTAAGCTTTCCTGCCACCAGGAGAGAGTTGTGGAAACATTCAGAATCAATCTAATTCTCGACTGATAATGTGAAACAACCTACCTACATTTACCATGCAGAATTTTTTTATTATTATTAAAACTGAAAAGAGACCTCTTTGGGGAAAGTTCTTTAAGAAACAGACTAAATGAAGGTTATTCCTTATTGTTCTCATTTTAAGGAAAACTAGCTAAAACCATGTCTTGACTGGTGTTCTCTGCACAATCCAACTGACAATGAAGGGGAATCCAGTTTGAAAATATGCCATGAGCTGTGGAACAAATCAATTAGTGTAACACTGAGGTAAAATCTCAACTGTCAAAGCAAATCACCCCTCAAAAATGAGGTGATTGCATGATTGGCAATGGTTTAAAATATTCACCCAGTGATTTCAGAATAGTCAATAATGCTTATTTTCTGGTGCTCTCCCACCCTAAACATTTAAATAGTCAAAATTTAGCTCTTAATCAAGTGGGTTAAAATTAGTGGTTTTTTGAAAATTATTTTTAAATTTCATTTTTCTAAAATGTTTCATGACTCTACCTGAAATATTTGTTCACCAGATCAGGGCACCATACTAAGGTTTCATTGTCACCCTTCTTCCTTCTCCAGGCAGTTAGTAACCATGGGACTAAATCAGTTGCCCTCCCCCTTCTGCCAATGCTTTTACATTTTGCCTCCTTTGGGGGCAGTTGGAGAATCTTCTTCTCACTGGGACAACAAAATGTCTTCTTTTCATTCTTACTCTTTGGAATATTTCAGCACATTTGCAGAATCAGGGTAATTTTCCTTTGTTTCTCCAGAACTATATTATACCCCCAGATGGGGGTATAAAGGCATACCTCCTTTACTCCACCCCTTAGTTTTGCTGTGGGCCCCAGGATTCCTAGTTATAGCACTATTGGTAACCAAACCAGTGTTGAGACTTAGAGCAGGTTTCCTTTGACTCCTCACCATGTTTATTAAACCATTTAAAACTTTTTGAAAGGAAGGAACAAAGAAGAAGTCATAGGCACTATGTTCTGCATTTGGTATGTATGCACCTGATCTATGGACCTACTGAAAGAACTAAGGGAGAAGATAAAATGCTGATGACAGAGTCATAATAAATGAAAAAAATGTATTGCCTATGAACATTTATAATTTTCTCAGGAATAACTGAATGTGTTTCTCCTATATTTTAAAAGTAGAGTATAAGTGAAGCATCCTGTCTCCTCTGGATAGCAATACACATGTTAAAGGAAAACCTTTACATCTATAATTCTCCGTGTAAACAAAACATACAGTGTCAAGATTAGGCATAGAATAGGTATGTTTAGCAGCCCTTTATCTTCATTCATTTGGCTTCTCCATGTTACAATGAAGTAAAGCCTCTCTCCTTTAGAAGTATATGAGGTAAGACTAATACTTAGCAGAAAACTTCATTATATTAGGTTTTTCATAGCATAATCCACAACAAATGTCCTTTCTCCATAGAAAAGACTATGGTTCACATAGACCAAGCTAGATTCTGGGAATATGACCACAGGAATATCATTTTCATGTTTGTTTGTTTGTTTTCTTTTTCTCATTGCCCCTGCAAGAAATTACTGCAGGGTAATCTGATGTTAAAGTTCATGTCTAGGGCTCCCCCAATATGGGTAGGGTCTCCAGTTCCTTGCAAACACTCAGTTTTATATATATTGGTTATAGGGCAACCTATATATTATTATACTATTTCACCCCAAAGAAAATGCAGAAGATATAAAGGACTCACAAAGCTTATAAACACAGAAATTCAAATTGTCCATCAGTTTGTACAGGAATTGAGTTGAACTTGAGGTAACTATCAGTACAGCACTTTGACATTCCAGTGTACTCTTTTCCCTCACAGAGTCTTACATAGTCTCCATTCCTGCCAACACTAATCATATCATCCTGTGGTTTCAAGTTCCCCCAGCAGGTACACATACTTTGGGGACTGCTGAGCAAGCAATTCTCTTCCCTTCAGACCTACACTCTGTAATTCATTGATTTTGCTTTCTAAGTAAGATGCTCAACAAGAATTATATGGGCTATCTTCTTATTTCTCTAATGAGCACTGTATTAGGAATTTTTTTTTTCCAGAGGGGTCAATGTTTAGCCTTTCACTTGGCTTGGACCAAGCAAGCATGTGCTTATTCAAGGAATTCTGTCACTGTCTTGGTGGCTAATATATCTCATCTGGTCCACTATTAGGCTGTGGATCTCTCTATATTCAGGAAAGAAATCAAAAGGCAGAAGACAGTCAGGACCTTCACATCTAGGAATTTTCTTCTAAAGCCACTTGAACAAGCACATACAATTCTCCATAGTCTTCTGAACTAAGTAAAAGATTAACTGCTTGGGGGGAGGGGCCACAGATGGAATGGAAAGAGGATGAAATCTCTCATCTTTGTTGCATAAGGCAGAGAAAGTATACTAAATAGAGTGAAATATCAGTTACCTCACTTTCATATTGCATGGAAATACAGCCCCTCTTACAAGAGTCTAGCTCTCTGAGCCTCAATCAGTTGTCAGATTGTTGTTCTAGCTCATCAACAAACTGTCAGTGGACATGTATTTCCTCCCTTTAAAGATGTCCTTCAGATGCTTTCAAACAAAGATCCATGCCCATCAGGGAACTCAGCAAATTGATCAGTGATTCACTCCCACAATTGCCCTACCCTTATTGCCTATATCCAGTTCTTACATTTCAAGGAAATGTTCTATAAGCCATGGTATATCTAGCAGGATAATAGTATGCTGTATAAATATGAAGTTGAACTGAATTTTTGTTTCCTCTAAAACCCAAATACTTGTTTTTATGACAAGACAATGAATGTTCAAACACAGTAGTAAGGAAGATTTTCTCTCCATTAGGCATTTTCCAAGATGGGGACAGTAAAGAGGCTGGACATCCCTTATAGTCTTCTTATTAAGTATTTCTTCATTATTATCAAACTGACAGGTGTGTTAGTTAATCTTTTAAATTTAGATCTAGTTATTTCTTGTATAATGCATATGAATTCAGGAAGTGTTTACAACATGAAGCATCTGGATGAAAATGGAAAAATTCAGTCAATTATGTAGATATCTCAGAATATTTTAAACTAACTGGATTCTTGGCACTCTGCTCTCCCCCTCCTCAAATATCTGCATAGTTGACTGATTACTTTTCATTTTCTTCCAGATGTTTTCCATTGTGCTGACACAGCCTCTGAGAGCATATGATTATATCTCAAATATTTAGGTTTTAGTGGTCTGATGATAAAGGATAATGGTGAAGAGTATGAACTGGGGGAGCAGATTTATTTATCCTGTGTCACTGAAACTGACCTCTCCTTAAAAAGGAGATTACATTAACTTTCCTCTTGTCCAATTTTTTTATAAAATCCAAATTAGGTGGCAAGCCAAGCAATTCTGCTTTGAACTGAAATGTTTATAGTGTAGCCTTTCTCTGTGACTATATGCTATTTTAAAAAAAGAGTGTAACAACTGAGGGAAGAAGGAAGAAAGAGGGAAGGAGGAAGAGAGAAACAGACAGAAAGAGAGACAAAAAGACAAAAAGAAATAAGGCAGTCATTGGAAAGACTGAGCATGGAACAGAAGCTAAAAACCAAGGTACAGTAATGAGTGAAAAAATAGAACTGACTTATTTACCCAAATGAGATTTTCAACTATGACCTCTTCTTTAAGGCCCTTCTTCCCCTTCTATCACAAATCACCCCTATTCCACTTTTCTCCCAATAGAATATGGGCTCCTTGACAGCAGAATTAGTTTCATTTTTTTCTTTGTTATCTAGAACCTATCACAGTGCCTGGCACAGAGCAGATGCCTATGTTGGTTAATTCATTTATTTTGACTCTCCTAGATAAAGCCTTTTATTTGTCTGAATCCCCTTTCCTTTCTTTATATGTATGCAATAGATAACACATTCACTATTTACTACAATTTGGAAATACCATCCCTGCTAAGGGATATAGTCATTGCTCCACTGCCTGTGGTATGTCTGGATGGTGTTCAGCGGGAAGAGGAGGGAGATGTGGTAGAAGAGTAATAAGTACAACAGATCTGATGGGGGGAGGGGACAAGGTTGGACTCAGGAGCCAAAGTAGGAGCATGTGGAAAGGAAAAAATCAGAGAAGAAAAGCTGAGTCCCACGGTTCATCTGGTTGGCAAGTGGCAACAGCAGGTCTACCAGTCAGAAAGGCTGCTCACTACCCATTATATAACATCTCCTCTGAAATTGTATCCTTTCCCCACTATGGGTTCTCTGTAATTTGTGTTCTGAATTCTTTTTGGCATCCAATCAGCTTAATTCTTAACCTACTCACCATTTCAATTGAGATAATAATGACCGGAGGGGAACTGAAAGTTCTTTTAGACAGATTTTTAACCCTATCCCCATCTTAACATATAGTAGTTTTGACCTAACCTAACCTGGGCAGCTCGCTGCTTGAAACTCTGACAGGGACATTACATATTCATGGATCTCTTGTTAGATTGTGCAGAACTGCTGACAGGACCATCACTCAAAATTCTGAAGCTTAATATGGCTGCTCAGAAGGACCTACCATCTCATCTCGCTTCTCTCAGAGAGCCAAGTTAGGTCAAATGAATCAGGTCTGGTACTTACAGGAGAACTAGCACCATAGAGGCTTCAATTGCTTAACACTGTGAGGGAATTTTACGCTCTGTTAGTTCCATTCGCTCCAGCCTGAAACAAAACAAAATACGCATTTATCTGCCTACCTGTCTTTTGACATATGTTTTTTTTTCCCCATAAACAATACCCCAACACACTCATGCTGTACATGCTCACAGGTATATTTTGAGAACTAGAATGTGCCTGTATAAGAAAAAAGTAGCCTGTGAAATAATGAGCATTTTAATTTTCAGTCTGATGGAAAATTGCATTCATACACCATGCCCCACACATGTGGTTTTTGTTTTTTGTTTTCAAATCCATACTACGAAAAAAGCATGCACTTTAGTTACTTTTGGATATGGTATATTGAAAGTTTCTATGGAGGCAAGAGGATACCTGAGGATGTCAAGCAGTTAACAAGAGGACCTATGTTAAAATGACTTCGTGCTTGGCAACATGGAAAGAGTGCTGAATTTAGAGCTATCAGAGCCAAGGTTTAAATCTTGCAAGAAAATGTTGTGTGACCCTGGGTAAGTCACTTGAATTGTTTCAAGTCTCAATCTATTTCCTCATTTATAAGATGGAGCTAATAATACTTGCTGTACCTATCTAATAGGGTTGTTGAAAGACTCAAATGAACTCATGTATATAAAGTATTTGCAAATCTTAAGGCATTGTATGAATGTCGGTTATATTTAGGGTAATTCTATGTGGGAAAAGGCACATTTACTAAGGGTTTGTCCACAGATTGGAGGTAGACAAAAAGCTGTATTTGTAACATTGATGTGAATAATGGCTAATATAAAGATACCATAAGGAAGAAAACGCTATATGTTGCTACGTCTGGGGATATATATAACAACAACCAGAATTTATAAAATATCTTAAAGTTTGCCAAGTGCTTTACAACTATTATCTCATTTCATCCTCACAACATCCCTGGGATGTAGATTTGATTATTATCCCTATTTTAAAGATGAGGAAAATTAGAGGTTTAAGTGACTTACCCAGGGATACTGAGCTAGCAGACATCTGATTCTGGGTTTCAATTAAGGTCTTCCTGACTCTAGGTCTGAAGAAGAAATAAGGAAGAAGAAGAAGAAGAAATAAGGAAGAAGAAGGAGAAGGAGAAGGAGAAGAAGAAGAAGGAGAAGGAGAAGAAGAAGAAAAAGAAGAAGAAAAAGAAAGAGGAGGAGGAGGAAGAGGAGGGGGAAATTTGGAGTAGTAGAGAGACCTTCCTTCATGACAAAGATGACCTGGATTCAAGTACTACCTCCAACACACTGGCTATGCACCTTGCTCCCCCTACCCCCAAAAAATCTCTTCATCTTTCAGTGCCTCCAGGAACAGTCTTAAGTCAGTAAATTGCTGAGCTTTGACTTTGACTTTGGCAAAAGAGATGTCTTCCATAGGAGCTACCTATACCTATTAAATTCCATGTTTGGTAATTATGTATGTATATATACATACATATATATTATACACACACACACATCCACACATAGATATGTGTGCATGTATAATAGGAGTCAAATGCCAATTTCAACTTGCTACAGGATGGAAAAAATCTACTCCTACTGCTTCTGGACCCCTGAAACAAACAAAAGCCCAAACCAAGAAATTATAATTCCATTTTAGTCTTACCCAGGAGATAAACAGAAAAACAAAACAAAACAAAAAGTAGATCATGCTTGCAGTGTTCTAAACATTGTGTATATACATCAGTACACCCAGGTTCATTGGCTACATACTAGAAATGTATATGCCAAACTAGACTCATCTGAAGACTCAAACTTAGAAAGAGTCTTAATAGACTTTTATGAAGCACCTTCTTGGGTAGTATGGGATCTCTAGGTTTGGTTTGGGGAAGTTAGACATTTATTAGGTTTGGGTGGATTTTATGCAATAACATGAGGGAGTTGAACCTTCAAGGTCTTTTTTCTCCCCTAACATTGTATGCCTCCCCACCCTTTTACCTGGTCAAAAGAATGAATGGAGTCAGTGTTTAAAAGTTCCTGGAATTTCTCGCTTATGTCTGAAAATAGCTCCTTCCCTCCCTTCTTTGTCATTTTGTATCTAACTTTCACCAGAAACTACACAGGACACCGCTGACTACTGAATCTGTGCCAAAGAAAGGGACCAAGGGATAAGCTCAGAAGGTCAAATGGCACTTATTTCTCAGCGGAACAGGTTTAGTGATGTGTCTTGACCATGATATTTATTTTTCCCTCATACATAAAAAAGGTTCTTGAAGTAATTATGGTTCACTGATAAAAACTTCATATAGCTGTAAAATATGTTTAGACATCAAAGTTATATAAAGCCATGCCAAGGGCTGATAAAAATTTCTTCTTTTTAGTGTATAAATACCCAAGATGCTGCCGCCCTCCCAGACTCCCAGGTTCAAAACCTAGGTGTTATCTCTGACTCTTCACTTTCTCACCTCCACATAGACAATCTGTTCCCAGTCTATTTGGGGAAAGGGGGGGTTGTTTTGTTTTGGTTTTCTTTTTACTTTTCCAGTATCTCTTGAATATTTCCCTTTCTCTTCTCTGATACTACTACCACCTGATGTGGGCCCTCATCATATCATGCCTGGACTATTACCATATCCTCCAGGTGCATCTGCTTGCCTCAAGTCTCTCCCCACTCTAATCCATTCTCCAATCAGTCACCAAAGTGATTTTTCCTAAAGTGCCAGTTGACCACATCACCTCCATGTTCAATAAACTCCAGTGGCTCCCTATCACCTCCAGAATCAAATATAAAATCCTCTGTTTGGTATTCAAAGCCCTTCACAATCTAGTACTTCCCACTCAGCCTTTCTTTTCATATTCTTAACATTTGCACCTCTCTATATACTGTTTAACCAGTAACATTGGTCTCCTTGCTGTTCTGAACAATAAAAACAGAAAACTCCATTTGTAGCCATTTTCTCTGGCTATCCTCCATTTCTAGAATGCTTTTTCTTCCCATCTCTACATATTTGGTTTTCCTGGCTTCCTTCAAGTCCCAGATAAAATTCCACCTTCTGCAGGAAGCCTTTTCCAATACATCTTAATTCTAGTGCCTTCCCTCTGTTAATGATTTCCTATATATACTATAAATATTGCTCTTTTGTACATATATGTTTGTCTTTTGTTTCCCCTATTACATTGTGAGTTCCTTGAGGGTAAGGAAAGCATTGTGCCCCTTTTTGTATCCCCAACATTCAGTACAGTACCTGGTACAGAGGAAGAACTTAATAAAGGCTTATTTCACTGGCTGGTTGACCCTGAGGGATTTACCTCCTCCAAGATGTTGGCTTTTCAATATGCAAAGCTATGCCAAACCAGTGCATAGGAATTTATGTAATCTAGTACATAACTGCCTCTAACAATTTGTGATGTCATCAGTGTGAGCACCAATGCATATCTGAACCCTTCTTCACCTTAATACATAGTCTGCAAAGTAGAATTACTGTACCGCTCAAAATTCATCACTTGGTGGTCAACATTCCAATGTTGGGTGTCTTGGAAATCAGTCTCTTTCTCTGTGTCTTCACTTATATCACATTCCCTAGCTGTAAGGCTCTGCCCTGCCCTTTACTTTTTATATCTATATTTTCTCTTCAGATGATCTCACCTTAATAATTCTCATTGGTTAAACTGCCGACTCTATTTAGCTGATTCCCAGAACTATCCTACCCTGGTCTGAGTTCCAGTCCTGCATCACCAACTGCCTATTACTTGATATCCTAAAGACACTTCAAATTCAACATGTTCTAATATTACTTCAAAATTTATTATCATCCTCCATCCCCCCCAAAAAAACTTCCCATATTCTTAATTTCTTTATTAGTGTTGAAAGCAAAACTATCTTCCATGGCTTATCTAGCTCCATAAGAGGTCACCTCATTACTTTTTTCAGTCTCCTCCCCATAGCCTCAATCTCCTACCAATCTCCACTCTACCAAAGACCAGAACTATGCTCCTGAATCTCTCTCTCTTCCTCTATGAGCCTTTTGTTTTATTTACAAAGGAACCAGGCCACCATGCCATTCCTGGAGTCTCCTCACCATGCCTCCATTCTCTGCTTCCTCCTTTCCATGCCTCCTTCATATAGTGCCTTCCCCATCAGAATGTGATTTGCCTGCCTCAATCTTTTCCTCACTCCATTTTGTTCTTTCCATAGAACCGAAGTAATATTTCTAAAGTATAGGTCAAATTATGTCACTCTCTACTGAACTCAATAAAATCCATTGCCCTGCCTATCACCTTTAAGATCAAATGTAAACCCTTTTGACATTGAAAGCCCTTCAAGACCTAGTCCCTGCCAACCAGTTGTATTGTCTGACTTGCTATTTAAAACTACGTAACACTTCACTTATTGTTTCCATGTCTTTGTACTAACTGCCTCCTCACTTCTGGAATGTACTACATACATACACACACACACACACACACACACACACACACACTCCTCCACCTTTTGGAATCCTTGGATTCCTTTAAAACCCTATCCAAATGTCCTTTACATAAAGCTATTCCTGGTCCCCTCTAGTTGCTAGTATCCTTCCTACTATAACTACCTTATGTTCATTATATATGTATATAACATATATAATAATAATATATAATATAATAATATATACACATATATGTATATATACTTATGTATACACACATATATACACACATATATTATGTGTATATTTGTATGTATACATATTATCTCCTTATTGTAATATAAGCTCCTTCAAGTTCATTTCATTTTTGTTTTTTAGTACAATGCCAGGCACAAAGTACTTACTAAATGCTTGTTGACAGACTGACAGACACACAGCCTGTCTGTGGAATCTCTCAATCTGGGAAGAACCCAGGAAAGTTGGTCTTCTACCTGTGTGGCTTTTGAGGAGCCTAGGGTCACCATCATAACCACAAAGAAGCATGAGAGTAGAACTTTAGAAGAGGTGGGATTTTCATGGGGGGGGGGAATTATTAAAAAGAAAAAAAACTGTGGTTATTTGAATCTAAGGAAGCTTTTACTTCAGAAGCTCATCTGGAGTTCAGAATGGTTATTACATTTAGATGCATCCCTGCTCTGGAAGCAATTATGGGGATTAAGGCATTTCAGTAAAGTCATTTAACACCAATAGCCATCTCAGCGATTTCTAGAGTGTGCCAGGCAGCCCCTCACAACACCAGGCTAATTAAATAAAGGGAGGGTAAAGGCCACACCAAAGAGCATAAAAAGGCTCAGTGAGTTATCAACCAGATGGGAGTTTAAAAATAACCAGAAAATTACCTTAGCCTAGACCTGAAATGATTCAAGGACTGCCATTCATTATTTGAAACATTCAGTAAAACCAAACAGGAGGTTCATACTTGCTTCTTCATTGAAGGTGTGTGTGTGTGTGTGTGTGTGTCTGTGTCTGTGTCTGTGTCTGTGTCTGTGTCTGTACCTGTATGTGTGTGTCTTGTGTGTGTGTCCCGTGTGTGTATCTGTGTGTCTGTGTCTGTATGTATACGTGTGTGTCCAGTGTGTGTTTGTGCGTCTGCCTGTCTGTGCATCTGTATGTCTGTGTCTGTGTGTGACTGAAGCTCTTAAGAGAGCCATCTGTTGCCCCTTTAAACAGGCAGATATCTCAAACACCTGGGTTTTTGGGTGAGGTTTTGCTTGGCATGAAATTGGACAGTTTGGCCTCCAAACTGTTTTGAGCGTGTTCCTTTATAAGTAAAACATTACTAAGCACACCTCCCCAATCTGTATATATTTTCTTACATTAAATTATATGCATACACTATTATACTAGTAAGAATTTGTTATATAAGGTACACAAATAGAAATTAAAATATTAATTATTAAAATCATTAAGTTTAAATGAGATAAAGAGAAAATAATATTTAATCCAATAATCAATAAAGAGCTACTGACATGTATTGAATAAGAAAGCAACATGACCAGACCAGAGCTTTAGGCAAAACCCTTTGGCATCTGTATGTAGCAAATGTTGATAAAAGGCAAAAACTGAGGCAAAGAGACCAACCAATTCTCAAGGCAAGAGGTCATGAGGGCCTGACCTATCATGTGAGTTAGTCAACAGTGAGTTAAAAAGCAGTTAAGTTCTTGATATGTGCCAGGCACTCTGCTAAATTCTAGGGATACAAAGAGGGGGATGATGGGAGACTGGGAAAGGCCTCTTGCAGAAAATGGGATTTGATTTAATTCCTGAAGGAAGCCAGAAATACAGAAGACAGAGACAAGTAGGGAGACTATTCCAGGTATGGGGAGGCAATGAGTGAAAACGAAATGGTTTGGGAGATGGATTGTCATGTTTGAGGAAATTCAAGGAATCCAGTGTTATTGGTACAAAGAGGAGAGTAAAGCATAAGAAGAAATACCTCTCCAAAAAAAATAGGAAGGATCCATCTTTAAAAGATGAACTAAAAATGATACTTCATTCTGGAGGTTATAGTGATTGAAGTTGAAGTCGGAGTGTGCCAGGGTCTGATCTGTGCATTAAGATCACTTGGATAGCTCAGCAGAGGACCATCTAGAGGGAAAAGAGATGGGAGGCAGGGAGACTAAGCAGAAGGCTATGACAATTGTCCAGGAATAAGTAGCGGCTGTATCAGAGGAAAAAAGGGGATCATATATGAAAGAAATTGGGAAGGAAGAATCAAGAAGATTTAGAGAAATAAAGTGGCTATATGGGGTGAGTGAGAGTGAGGAGTTGAAAGTGACACTCAGAGGAGGAAAGGGTTTGGGGGAAAAATAACAAAATCTATTTTGAACATGTTGAGTTAAAGATACCTATAAGATGTCTGGTTTAATGTAGCAATACACAATTGGCAAGGTGAGATTTTCAGACTAGATGCATGTATCTGAGACTCATCAGTATAGAAATGGTAATTAAATTCATGTGAATTGATAAGATCACTAAGCAAGATAATATAGAGGGAGAAGAGAAGAGGGTCAAGGACAGACCCATGGAAGTCACTCATCATTAGTAGACATAATCTGACTGAAGATCCAGCAAAGGATATTGAAAAGAAGAAGTGAGACAAGGAGGGGAAGAAGTAAGATAGGGCAGTGTCATGAAAATCCAGAGAGGACAGAGTATCCAATAAAAGAAGGTGAGCAGCAATGTCAAAATCTGCAGAGGTCAAGAAGGATGAAGATGGAGAAAAGGCCATTTGACTTGGTAATTAAAAGATCAGTTGGTCATTTAGGAGAGGTGGCCAGGTCAGAAACCAGATTTCAGAGAGTTGCAGGGTTGGGAAACCTGCAACCTCGAAGCCACATACAGCCCTCTAGGTCCTTAAGTGGGGCCCTTTGCCTGAATCCAAACTCACAGAATAAATCTCCTCCACAAAAGGATTTGTTCTGTAAAACTTGGACTCAGTCAAAAGGTGGCACCCAAGGACCTAGAAGGCCACATGTGGCCTTGAGGTTGCAGGTTCCCTACCCCTAGAGAGGTTAGTCAGAAAAGAGAAAGTGAAACACCTATTATATACAGGCTCTAGGCATTTAAACATGAAAAGGAAAGGAAAATTGTCAACTTAATTGAGGGTTTTTAAGCATGGGAGATAGTAGTGTTTATAAACATCAGGGGAGCAACCCTTAGAAATGGAAAAATTGAAGATTAATGTGGGAGTGGAGATGATAGAGGAGACCCTCTGGTGGAGAAGACAGGATGGCATCAGATCAATGGTACAAGCAGAGGGGTTTGCCTTGGTAAGAGAAGGGAGAAGAAAGGAAGGAAGAAAGAGTCAATATTTAGCTGAAATAATTTCTCAATAACATATTTTCATGCATGACACATTTTTTTTGAGGCAGTCAGGTCAAACATCATGCGCACATTTCCCCACCCCCCCACCCCAGAGTTGGTTGTTAAACATTTATCAGCACCCCCTGGGGGGTGGGGTATGGTTGAGATAGAATAGAGTTAGGGAGTGGGCATTGAAAACTGGGAAATGGCGTTGCAATAATAGTTGGAAGTTCAAAATCACTGAGATGAGGAAAGAATGATGAAATGTGAATGTGCTAACTATTGAAAAATTGGTTCAAGCAGATTATCAGAGACTGGAGAAAAATCTGTTGAGAAAGACAGGTAACTAGGCTCTTTAGAACCCCCCCCCCCTTCATAATGAACTTTGTGGCAGGTGATGATGTTGACTCATATAATTGGACAAAACTAAAGAGTTTAAGTGTAATCAACTCATCAATAAACAAACAGTAATTAAGTGACTGCTATGTGCCAGGAATTGTTCTAGGTGTGCTGGGTGTGCAAGTACAAAGAACGCAATAGTTCCTCCTTGCATGAAGCCTCATTCCAATGAGAGAGATTTAATCGTTTAATAAGAAGTTAAATTCTTTCTCCTGGATTCAAAAAAATCAACTATATCAGTACAGGATGGGAATAGGCATGACTAGATCACCATCCAAATGAAAAAGATTTGAAAGTTTTAGGGGTCCCTTTAGACCCCTCATCTTTTTTTTTTTTTTTTTTTTTGCTTTTTGGAGGGCAGTTGGGGTTAAGCGACTTGCCCAAGGTCACACGGCTAGTTTTTTGTGTTAAGTGTCTGAGGCCGGATTTGAACTCAGGTACTCCTGACTCCAGGGCCGGTTCTCCACTCACTGCGCCTCCTAGCCGCCCCTAGACCCCTCATCTTAGAGATTAAGGAAAGTAAAAGAGGTTAAGTGATTTGCTTAAGGAAAAGGGAGCAGAGACAGAACTTGAATTCATCCCTGGGACTCACAGCTCATTGCTCTCTCTACAATTTCAGTATTTGGGAAATGACAATGAGTAATCATTTGAATTTCTATAATAACATTAAAATTTCATGTAGTATGAATTTCACAGCAGAGACCCAGCCTTGTTAACATTCTTCAGTCCTGATACCGGAAACTGAGGCACAAAGGACTACTTAAATCAGCACGTGATTATAAAGAAAAGTATAAATAAAACCAAAATTATTGTATTTTCACTTGTTTTTCCTTGCATCTGTGGTGTCTTTCACTGGAATGGGCAACCCTTAATTAGCCAAGAAAGTTTGTAGGAAGGCTTAGGGTGTTGAGGCTGCAGTATGGAGTGGTAGAGTAAAGGGAATGATATATAAGGAGTAGTTGCAAGAGTAGATAAGGAAGAGATTGAAAGTTTAAAAAACAAGGAGAAACAATTATGAGAAGTTCAGTTCAATTCAGATATATGTTACCCCAGGAAGCAATGTCATGGTCAGATAGAGTGATACATTTGCTGGATGATAGGTGCTTATGCTCAGAACCCAGATGCAAAGGATTTGTTATTATAAGTCGACCTTCTTCTTCTTAAAAGTACACACACAGCCTCAAGCATTAAATAATACCTCACTTTTTAACAATTACATATGGTAAGTGAATCAGAGAGATCAACTCCAGGGATGGAAAGATACTTCAAATACATGAGGTCTCAGGCTTTTGACCACAAATGAAGTTCTTTCTGAATTACAATCATTGAGAGTGAGGGAGAAGAAATTCATAGGTCATCCATAAGATTTCCATTGGTCTGGGGTTGAAGAAATAGTGGGCCATACCATGTGAATCACAGAACCCTGCAACTACTATGGCTGCCAGATCTTCTTGGCCTTCCATACCCCAGAGTTTTCCCTTGACTCTAATTTTCTGCAGTCATAAAAAGTCTTCAGAGACATCATAGTGGAAGAAACACCTTATCTAACTCTGCTGCTCCGATATTTGTATTGATGAAGAGTGGGAGCATATTATGAAATGATTAAGGCTCTTCTCTCCTTCTCTTTTATTCATACACACATGTGCACACACACACAGAGTACTAATGAAGTTTGCCACAGCTCTTATTATTGGCATTGCTAATAATTTGTATTGAACCATACCAATTTTCAAGCCAACGAAACTAATAGGAAGGAACAATAATGTGTGTGTATGTGTGTAACCTAATTCAGTTTGTGGTATGTCAGTCCTACATAGGAATAGAAAAGTTAAGCCAGCTGTTTCTTCTAATGTAAAGTCCCTGAAGACCTTTTAGAGTTGCAGAAAACTAAAAAGAAAGGAAAATAGGAAGGGAAAGATGACAGGAGAGATCTGGTTGAAATGGAAGCCATAGAGCTTCCTCCTGCCATACTAAAAATAAACAAACAAAAAAACCCTACTCATGATTCAGTGTTCCCACCACTCTCTAGTTCTCCACGTAAAACAAAAACCCTAAAAAGGTCCTCTGCTCTACTGATCCCATTCCTTCCCTTCCACTGGGGTGTATGGGAACATAAGGGTGAACATAGCTGTGCTTCTACTGCTCTAAGCAATATTTAAAGCTGCAGGAAACCAACATTATGAAAATACACTGGAGAGTGACAGAAGAGAGAATGTATATTCTCTACCTGAGAATGTATATAGAACCCAAGTCTCAGCGTGAGTCCTGAGCTAGCTCTGTCCCCACCCCCCGCACACACACACAATCATATGAAGTTCAACTGTTTTTATGTGTGAATTGGAATTGATATAAATATGGCATCCAATCTCTTACCAGGGCTGGGTTTTCAGGCCATAGCACAGTTTGCTGTGCAATTACCTACCTAGGACCAGGCCTAGAGGATAGCAGGTTCCCTTTGGTTTTGTAGCTCGTGATTATCCGGGCCTGACTTGGGCTGGTTTGCTGTTAGCTGTAGCAAACAGCTTTGAATTCATGCTTTTTATTCAGGCCTTTGTGACTGTAATATATATTTCATTTTTTAGGTATAAAATAATAATTTGGGACAGACTGAGAAATACATTGTTAACAACTTAATGTTTACTTTCAATAACTAGGCAACATTTTACAAGAAGTTGCTGCCCATTATGGAAATCAAAATGTATGCTCAATGCTGGGGAAAAAATTATTCTCCCTTTCATTGTACCCAGAGAACAAAGCATAGTCTGAGAACCCCATTGTACTTCAGATTCTCATTATGATAGATTAATCCATTTAATATTTTTAAGAAATGTTCTACAAAACACAGCATGGACCCTTACTCCCTTAAACATTAAACTGAAGTACATCAGCCTGTCTTCTGGGGATGATAGGATTTAAATTGCCCTTTGTGCATATGTGGCAATTTCAAGTTTTAAAAAATGTCCACTATCTTCTACTCAAAATGAATCAGTACCACTGGTACTCTCTTTGGTAACCATTATATGAGGCAATTACTGGTAGAGAATAGCTTTTACCATCCTTTTTCTGATTTTATAGGAAATACTTGCCTTGTTAGGACAGAAATAATAATCGCCTGAATGCATTTAAGCAACACTCCCACAAATTCTGTGCTTGTTGAGTATTGCCAATGCTTTTATTACTCGGGTTGTACTGAGCATTTGTACTGATCTGACATCCCTTCCAGGCAACAGACCAATGAAACTAATAGGACATAGCTCCTCATTCTGCATGTGGGTAATTACAACAGCAAGTGCCTCATTTCAAATCTGGAGTCCTGCTACAATTTGTAGTTTTCACAGCAACAAAGGAAAAAAAGGAGGTCGAAATAAATTGACATAGAAATGTCAATACCTTGGCTCCTTGTTGGCAAGGATAATTCAGTTTATTTTATTGCTTAAGCAGAGTGTCCACTTTCCTCTGAACTAACAAAGTCCTCTCCAGACGAGAAGATTTTCAGCAGAGGAAACTGGTGAGTTTTTAGATGCGCCATTGGAGCCATAAAAGAAACTCCTACATTCACTCCTAGACAGGAAGCATTTGATATGAACATAGGAATAGAGAGTTATGTTCCATTTCCTAATATTTTCTTCAAGATGCAAGCTTCAGAAACTTAAAGAAGTCAACCTCTGAGTACTGTAGTTTTCATGTAAGTTATAGTAACAATGGTTCATTTTACTTCACAAGGGGGTCAGAGTTCGGGAGAACAAGAGATGGTTCTGGATGCTGCTCTTAAATCTGCATAGCATCAAATATCACACTGATTAAGTGTTCATAAAAAAAGGAAAGACTTACAGGTTTCTAATAAAGAGAGATAGATGGTAGCTGGAACTAGATTATAAAACTGAGTCCTAATTTAGAGGGCCAACAAAGGAAATCAGTGAGAGAGTCCGGGACACTGAAACTTAGAAGTGCTTTTAAGTTAAAGGCTAGTGCAGGTTACATAGCAAGGGAACATGGGAAGGATTTCTTAGTCCTGCCAGATTTCTCTTCCTATTTGTCCATCCACCAGATCTCTCAGTATTTCAGTTTTCTCATCTATAAAAAAATTGAAATAGATGATCTCTAAAGTCCCTCCCAACTCTAATATTCTGTAATAATTCCAGTGTTATAAGGTCTTGCTACTTGATTTTGCAAAAGATTTCCTGATCCAGCCCAGTCTCACCAAAAATGCCCTTCTCATAAACCATGGTGATATAGGATGGGATATCGTAGTGCTTGAGGAACAACTGAAGAAACTGGAGGTGTTTAGTTTGGAAAGTTTTTAAGAAACAATTTTTAAGCAACTGTTTAAATGTTTAAGGGTGGTCTGGGTAAAAGTAATTAAAGTTGGGCAAGTCAAGAGACCTCCTTGGGACTCAGTTTCATCTTTTATAAAGTCTGGGAATTGGATTAGATGATCTCTAGAGGTACCTTCCAGCTCTCAAATTCTGATTCCAGCTTAATTCTATATGTCCCCAGAGGAAGGTACTTAGAACAACGGGTATTAATTACAAGGAGAGTTTCAGGCCCAGTACATGGAAAAACTGTCTAACAATAAGAATTATTCAACAAAGAAATGGAAGACTTGCCTTGTCAAACAGTAGGTTCTCTCTCATTGGCTACATTCAAGCAGAAGCTGACTGACCATTTGTGGGACATGAGTTTTTCCTTCTTTGAATTCTCAGAGGTATTTTGGACACTAGCTTTATACAACATCAACTATTCCAAAGCCTGGATTTCATAAGAAGCTAAGTGGCAAAAGATGAATGGAGTGTTGGACCTCAGGTCAGAAAGAACTGAGTTCAAACGTGGCCTCAGAAATTTATTTGGTGGCCTTGGATAAGTCACTTAACCTCTGTCTGCCTCATCTGTATAATGGGCATAATAAGATCACCTACCTCCCAGGACTGTTATGAACATAAAATTAGA
>CM053594.1:260335566-260357788 GCA_028646575.1 Pseudocheirus occidentalis | reverse complement strand
TGGAGTATTTAATATATAATTAAAACATAACTGTTTCCCAGTTTAGCTTCATCACCTTTACTCTGCATTATATAGGTATGAGTAGCTATGTAAGATGTAGAAAAACCAGGAGGTCCTGAGTTGGCAAAGCGCTTGGTTCTCATGCCCAGTTTATTTTGATTTGAAATGATCATCCTTCATCAATATGCTATTGACCAGAGGGAATCAGAGAATGATTAAGAGTCACCACAAGGCTGTTTCTAAGCAATGGGGAATGATTCAAACCTTTCTTCCAGCAGCTTCAGTAAGTGATGAGAACTGACTGCCAAATAGTCATTACATGACTAGAAATATGGATTCCTCATCCTCTGCAATAAATGAAAAGTCAGAGATTTGACCAACTGCCCCGAATAACCACTGTCCCCTCAGCTGCATAAATGTAGGAATATGAAGGTTCCTGTCAGAAACTGGGCTATTATTTGTGGATTTTCTTGCCTGTTTCCATGTACCAATGATAAATTCTTTGGACTAAACAATCATTGTTATATTATTATTGTATTCTTGTCATTTTTATCAGTTCTTTAAAGATAGTAACATTCTATTACATTCACCTATATATTATCACTGAAGGAATAATGATATTAAAAATAAGCCTTTTTTTAAAAGAGAAGTTCAGGGTCATTAAATCTCCCTAATCTCTCAAAAGAAATTCAGCCAACCCTATTCTGTTCCCTATTCTGTTCTGGATTTAGTTTTTCATCCATTTATAATATCTGTCCTAAGTATATGTACTGAAGAACATCCAACTTCATGTCATATTGGGGACAATAATTATTTCATCCATTTGGATGAAATGGAAGTAGTTAGTCCAAAATTTTTGAATGATTGTCTCACTTAGACTTTCCAATGATCTTGGGCTTAATGCAGTCAGCACAATGTCAGCCACCATTAGGAGTATGTGAAGGGCCTCAGCATCCAAAAGGAATCCCTCTTTGACTTGAATTCTGCAATTCTATCTCCTCTAAGATAGCGGCAAATGTCATTGCTGAATATAGGTCTCCTTGTTTGATGCTTCACTTGCTACTGATAATTGGAGGACCACTGGATAAAGTTACCTCTGTCAAACTTATTGTTACTCTCTCAAAAGAATTGAAGTTGAGGATAATTCCAAAAGTAATGGAGAAGTGTAAGATGGACATAATCAGATTTGGGAACATTAAGAAATACTCAGCAGAACTGGAGCATAGTATGTTATTGAAGAAATTTACAAGTAGAGAAAGAGATGGACCAAATGTGTGGCAAGAGTTAGGGACAAGTAAATGTACAGCCAATATTGTGTACTGTTACCTCAAAATTTTCAAGCAAATGTGGAAAAGAGGGGATCCCAAAGGATTAGGCAGACACTTTGAGGTGAGTTTGTGGGAGAATATGGAAATGAGTGACTCAAGATGGGCAGGCATGGATAGGTTGTGATCTGTACCATTGGGGGTAATATAAATATTGATAAGAGTACTGAGCTACTGAAATATTGCAGAATCTTAAGTCAACTTTCTCCTCCAAATAGGCAGAAAATTTTTCAAATTTAAAAATGACAAAAAGATTGCAAACTTTAAAAAATCCCTCAAACTATAATCATATAAATAATAAATTTGTTTTAATAAATGATATTATTATGTAAAGAATGAAGTATTTAAGAAAATGAGAAATTAACTATATGGCCCATGATTGTTTTTTTATTTGTCAGTCCTTCTCTTTGAGTAGCTCAGGCACTTTGAAAATTTAAAACACAATTATAGATTAGCATTATTCCCTTTATTCATGATCATTTAATCGGTATTTAGGAACCCTGGATTCTAGTCCTGTCTCTACTACTAGGTAGCTGTGTGACCTTAGATAAGTCACTTGTCCCCTCTGAACTCTGGTTTCATAATTTTTCACATGAAAATGTGAAAATGGTTCCTTCCAGCTCCAAAATATGTGACGTTTGTCAATTTTATTTGTTGACAGCCACTTTGCCCTTTGGATTCAAGAATATCACATAGATTCGCGGCAGCCTCCAGTTCAGAGATACCTCCCGGCCATAAACACCAAATTGGATAATTTCCTTCTGTGGTTCAGAGATCCAAATTAAGTGTGGCTCCCTTCTGATGCCCTGCCGACATCCATCCTCCATGGGTCTGGGTTTAGAAGATCCAAAGTGCTAATCAGAATGCTACTTCCAGCTGTTAAAATATATCACAATGTAGAGAGAAAGGATAGTACTCTGTCATTACAAGTACAGTGCCTCCATGATTATTCTTTTCCTTAAATGGGAGCTCTGATTAAATAGTAATTAATTCCTCAACAGGCTGAATTAAATAATCAAATAAACTGCAGGTAAGGTAATTATCATAGTTATTTAACACATAATGAAGGACTCACATAAGTATTAACAGAGTCTGTGCCCCTTGTACTTCAAGGTCCCCATTACTATTTGCTTCTCTCAATCTGAGTTTCCCAGTCATAATCTGAGGACTGTGGGGGACCATTTGAGCTTATTGCATACAAGGAAATCATAGGCTCAGAAGAGAATATATGTTTGGTATCTTATACAGAAGTGAAAAGAACACCAAGAGGTCAGCATTAACATCCACCATTTTGAAGTTTATGGAGCCGTGATTTTCTTGGTATGGGAAACTCCTTAGGTGGGATCTTCCCTACACAATCCAGGTTTTCAATCCATCTGAAACTTGATTCCTGATTCTCCCGGTTGTTGGTGCCCCACTCCCCCCTGCTCCCAGCATTATTATGCATTTCTGTATGTGTCCTGCATTTATATACCTTGTCTTCCCAGTAGAATGTAAGCTCCTTGGGGGCAGGTACTACTTTGATTGTGTACATGATACAAAGCAGGCATTTAAAAACTTGTTAATTAAATGATTAACTGATTTAAAGCTCTTTATAACCTAGGTCCAGAGGCCTTTTCTGGGCTTTTCTATATTACACACACTGTGGTCCTACAAAAAATGTCTTTCTTGCTGTTCCTCATACATGGCATTCTTTCTATATATCTTTGTATAGACTATCTCCCATGACTACAGTGGACTCTTTCCTTACCTCCTCCTCTCAGAATCCCTGGTTTCCTGCAAGTTCAGATCAAATGCCACCTCTTCCATGAGCCCTCTCCTAATCTTCCAGGCTGTTAGTGTGTGTTATGGGAATGGGAATCTGACGATCTTCTCTGTCCCTTGGCCCTTTGATAGGCTCAAGTGACTGTGAGAACCTTCCCTGATTTGAAAATATACTCTGCCCCCTAACAGTCTAAATGTCATCACATGGAGCCTGTGGTGGGAAGTTTGTTTTTCAGGAACACCCACACTTTGTTACTTTGTGATTGGGCAGTGAATCAAGAGGGTTGTGACACTGATCCAGGAGAAATTTATATATACCCAGATGTGAAGTTTTGCTTTGGGGCTCACTTTGAGAAGAGTTATGTGATTTGGCCATGTGAGATTCTGGGCAGCCATAGACCCCTCCCCCTGCCCCCGGCTTTGAAAACCCAGATGTTGGTGCTTCCCTCTCTGTTAACTAACTAGGTATGGATATAATGGTCAGATAGCTGGAAGTCTTGTCTGCTAATCTGTTTCTCTGTCTGCTTGTAACTTCTACTTGTAAGTTCTGTTTGTATTCTCTGAAGTTCAGGGTGTTGACTTTTTCCCCTGAGCTAGGTAAATGATATATGTTTGATTAAAGTAAGATGGTTAACCCATTTTGAATTGCTTTCCTTTAGAAAAGGAGATCTAAGAACCTGTGCTAGCAGCCATCCTGGGGATGCTGGGGCATTTGCTGCTACAGTGTGTACTACAAAAAAACTATCCGGTATTTATTTGGTATGTTTTGTGTAAATTATATATGTACATGCTATCTCTACTAATAAAATATTAGCACCTTAAGGGTAGAGACTATTTTTATCTTTATGTCCTCAGTATTTAGCACATTGCTTAGCAGCACTAGACAATAAATACTTGGCAGTTGATTGATTAATTTATTGATTATAGTCTTAGAGATTTACTCAGGGTGCTGGACCAGTTAAGTGATTTGCCCACAGACACAGAACCAATAGGTGCCAGAGGCAAGACTTGAGCCCTTATCTTCCAAATTCCAAGGCTGGACCTATAACCATTATGTCATACTGCCTTTTTCTTCATCCTCAGTGGCTATTTAGGACATGTGTATTGGATTGAATCAGGTTGATTGCTATGACTATTAGGGACAGGTTGGTTGAGAGTGAAAAGAGGAAAAAGGAGAGAAATAATAAGATGAGAAAAGAAGAAGGAGAAATTAGAAGGAATATGTGTAAGAAAGGAGAAGAGAGAGCAAGGAAGAGCAAGGAAAAGAGATGACTCTCCCTGAGTGGTAGATTAGTAAAAACTAACTTCCTGATAGGCTGAGTTGACTATTCCTTCACTCCATTAGATATCAAGAGTGACAATCTTGCGTCTGTGTGTAATCACCTTAGCGTTTCATGAGTGAGTGAGTTCTCTGTCACACTTAAATTCCCCTGTTGTACTTTGATACTATTTCTTCCCATTTGGTTTTCAACAGAAAGATGCAACTAATGATCATTCTACTCTGTAACTACCAATCATTCTTTGGTTTCTCTCAGGTCTTGAATCCACCTCCTAACTTTCAGTTCACCATCCCTAGACTCTGGTAAAGTCTCCTCACAGGAAGACATAATGTTATAAACAAGTCTAGGAAATACAAGTCTACTAAGAAGACCAATTATGCTTTAGGTGAATCAGATTTTTAATCTTGTTTTCCTGTAGCCCAAAGTAATTACAGGAACTTATTTGGTTGGGTATAAATTACATATTAATAAACACAGGGTTAGGATGTGGGGCTTTTCCACCTTCCACTAAAATTATACATTGATTGGGTACTTAATATAGATCAGCACTAAATGTTCTTTCTGAATAGATAGAAAGATGATTAGGCAGTTTCTATGTTTTGGAAGAGTAAAAGCAAACTTTTGTTTTCTCTTTCTTTCTCTTTCATCTCTCTCTTATACACATACACATACACACACGCACACATATTGTTTGATGTTGACCAAGAATAATAAAATTTATTGACAGTTCGACTTTTAATCTTGTGGTTTTACCATGAATATTTAGTCTCCCTGCAAGCCTAAATATAGTGTTTTCCTGGCTTTCTGTTTTCCTCTGGCTGCAATGTAAATCCATTGTTATGAAAGTGTTTCCATGGCAACAAAGAGCAGCAGAAGGCAAAAAGACTGACAGTCATCTATAAGGAAGCAGTCTGTAACAGTGGGCTAATTAAAAGGTTTTGTGCTTACGGTTACCTTGTAAATGAGACATTTCAGTCAGGAAACCATAATCAGGAAACTACTTGATCAAGATGCTCAGCAACACCCAGCCATGTGCTCAGGTAGCCCCCATTTTTCAAGTCTTGCCTCCTCTTCTCCATGTTAAAAACAATCCTAAGGCCAATGGTAAATCTTTGGTTGACCCATCTTATTAACTAAATGAATCTATTTTTGTCAGCACAAAAAATTTTGAGCATAAAGCAATGAGGAGTAATTGAAAAAAAGCCAGCTACCTTTCTAAAGTTCTAATTCCTCTGTTGCAAAGTACAGTCAAAATTTGTTAGGGTCTGAGCCGAGGAGAGATAATTAGGGTTGAGATGGTTTCTTCAAAGGAGATCACAATGGTCAGAACTTGTGAGATCCAGTAGAATATTGTTATTGATTTTAGGTAAGTATGTATGATTTTCTTTGTGTTTTAACCAGCTTCCCTCTAGTATATATGAATACTGTAGTGTCCCTGTCTCTTTTTTATTCTTAGTATCATCTTCTTCATCATCTTCATCTTCATGATCATCGTTATCATCATCACTAGCATTGATATAGCACTTTAAGGTTAAAAAAGTTATTTACATGGGTTAAATAAAGTGTTTAAAACACACTAGTGATTCAAAGGTCACAATATCACCTCTCTGTTTTAAAATCTCAGTGATGTTCCACCCCTCTACTGCTTACAGAATAAAAAGTACTTAGCTCAACATTCAGGACTTTCTAGGCTCTAGAACCCAACTACTTTTCCAACAAAACCCTGTCTGTTGTTATGGAAAATCTTGGCAACTTGAGCATTCATTGTGCTGTTTCACCTCCACATCATTACATATTCTTCCTTCTTTCCGCAATGCTACACATACACACACACACACACGCATATGCCACATGCTTGCCTATCAAAATCCTATGCTTCTTTCAAGATCCAACATAAATGATATCTTCTCCAATGAAGTTTCTGTGGAAATGTTCACTTCCTCCTCCTTTAATCTTTAGTGTTACCTTGTAGCATTAAGACAAGGCTTTGCAAATAGAAATAGAAAAAAAAAGATTTGTGTACTCATCTTACTCCTAGATTATAAGAGAGAGAGAGACAAGGTTAGAGGGACTGGGGAAGAAAAGAAGAAAGACAGAGAGGGAAGAAGGAAGGAAGGAAGGAAGGAAGGAAGGAAGGAAGGAAGGAAGGAAGGAAGGAAGGAAGGAAAGAAGGAAGGAAGGAGGGAAGGAAGGAAGGAATAGTAAAGACTGGAAAGAAGAAAGGGAAGGCTGAGAAAGAAAAAAGAAGGGAGGTAGGAAGAAAGATTTATATAGATCAGTGCTAAATGTTCTTTCTGAATAGACAGAAAGATGATTAGGCAGTTTCTACTGCTATGTTTTGGGAGAGTAAAAGCAAACTTTTGGTTTTCTCTTTCTTTCTCTCTCATCTCTCTCTTATACACATACACACACGCACACATATTGTTTGATGTTGACCAAGAATAATAAAATTTATTATTTTTTTTGCCAGGAAAGCCTGCAAATTTTCATGATTTATAGATAGTTGCCAAAGTTATCTTCTCTATATGTGGCAGCTCTGATCACCACAAATAAAATGATTTTACAAAAGCTAGATCTGAGCATAGTTTATAAAAGTTCACATAAAATTACCTCAATATCGTTCATCGTGTTGATAAATAAAGAAATCATATTCATACCATCTTGTATTCATATACTCTCTCATTCCATTGGCTCCAAAAGTTCTCTTCTCCCCTAAGAAGCTGAAGGTTTGAATTACTTCACTTATGGCATGCCAGATTTGGGGGTGTTTCTTTTTTTCTTTAAGTATGGGTAGCTATGCCAGGATCTGATAGAGTTTCCTTCAATATTTACCTGCAATGACCTCTATGACACAACAGCTTATGTACACTTCCATAAAGGATCACATACCTAGGCAAGAGAAGGCCATGGGCCTCAAGACCTGTGAGATGTCTGAGATCTTTCAAGACTGTAACAGCAGAATCCTGGTATGGATTAGGAAGATTATCAAACTGATTTTGGAATCTGAGATATTTGCTAAAATGTGTCATCTTATGACTTTTTTTCTTCACAACTCATTTCTGCTTCTAAAACAGGGATTTGGGGATATTTTTAGCCTTTTGAACATATTGTTGGGGGGAAGGGGGAAAGATCCCAAGAAGCATCTATCTCATGTGCTCCCACTTGCCTCTATTTAAAAAAATACACAAAACAAAAGTTCTGCGAATGAATTGGGTAAATGGTGCTACATTTGATGAAACAGCAATACAGTTGCTGGTTGGCATTTATTTAAATCATGTCAGTCATTAACCGCTGCCTACAAACTAAAGACAGTATAGTATAGCAGAAAAAGGGGACATGAGGTATGACTTCAGATACTTGAAGGATTAGATTTGTTCTGTCTGATTCCTGAAGGAGAATGAGGAGTAATAGGTGATAGTTGGCGGAGGCAAATTTAGGATTGGTTTCTAGGGAAAAAAAATACCCCAACAGTTGTTGTTCATTCATGTCCAACTCCTCATGACCCCATTTGAGGTTTTCTTGGCAAAGTTATTGGAGTGGTTTGTCATTTCCTTCTCCAGCTCATTTTACAGATGAGAAACAGCAGGGTTAAGTGACCTGCCCTGGGTCCCACTATTAGTGTCTGAGGCCTGATTTGAATTCATGAAGATGAATCTTCTGGATTCTAAGCCCAGTGCTCTATCCACTGCATCATCTACCCACCAACAATTAAAGCTGTCCAAAGAGGAAATGGCTGCCTCTGGAGGCAGTAAGTTCCTTTTCCCTTGAGTTACTCAAGCAGAGTCTAGGTGACTCTCTGTCAGCATATTATAACTAAGAATCTTTTGGGGATATGGATTAGACTGTACAGCCTCTAAGGTTTCCTCCAACTCTAAAATTCAGTCATTTTGTGATTCTGAGCCCTGGATTTAGTGTCAATGGACTTGGGCTGAAATTCTAGCTCTAATACAGTTGTGATCTTAAACAAAGCATTTCAGTCTCTCAGGACTTCAGTTTCCTCACCTGTGAAATGAAGGGTTTGTGTCAAATGATCTCTTATGTTTCCATCAGGCTCTAAGTGTCTATAATCTTCTAACTACTTATATAATAAACATGAATACTGCTGTGTAGAAGAACAGCTGTCAAGCCAACTTAAGAACCTGAACCAGACTTATGAAAGCTTCTGTTTTACATGTGACAGGGATTACAGAATCTTGGAGGCAATCTTAGAAGCCAGTGAGTCCAAACCTGCCTTTGAACCAGACAGTCCTGACCTAAGAGGGAAAAATAGGACCTAGCAAATGCTCTCCCTCCTCATAGACCCTTCCTCACTTGTCTGGCTTCCTTCAAGTCCCAGCTAGTATCTCACCTTCTACAGGAAGCCTTTCACAATCTCTCTTAATTTAGTACATTCCCTTTGTTGCTTATTTCCATTTTTTCATTCATATATCTTGTTCGTATATTTTTGCTTTGCATGTGGTTTTCCCCACCGGATTGTGAATTCCTTGAAGACAGGAACTGTTTTTTACCTTTCTTTGTATTCCCCGCACCTTAGTGTAGTGCCTGGCACAAGGTAGGTGTTTAATAAATATTGACTAATTAATTGGCCTGCTCTACCTCCTTGTTTTGTGCAACTACCAATTCTTAAAAGTAGGATCTTGATGTTAGTAACATTTTGGGAAGATCCATAGGACCTGACTCCTTTTCCTCTAACTAGCACTTCCAATTCTGAGCTTGGCTTTGAAGAGGAAAAGGAGGCTGGGGTACCTTTTCATTCCATCTCGTAGGAGTGATTTACAGAATGAATTTAGTAGCAGTGTTGGCCACTTGTATTGGGAGGTGCTTCTTCTCACCTTAAGAAAGATCAGAGTGTCCTTCCTTACTCTCCAGCCATTTTCTTAACCAGAGGAGGGACCATATCCTGGAGGACTTAACCCTTGCCATTCTGGAATTCAAGGCCTGGGTGCCACTGTATTGAATGGTTCACAAAAGTGAATTACATTCTGCCTTCTTTGACTATATTCCTCAATCATCTCCTTACCAGGTACCCTGTACTTTCCGGGTTATCCCTGCTCATCACCCCCTGCTGGACAAGAATCAAATCTAGTCTGCCATAACTACTGGAAAGGTATGTTACTCTACTTCTCCAGAGCTGTACTCACTACCCCTTTAAGTTTCCAAAAATGCTGTTCCATTATCACTCCATATGTGTTGTTTTCCCTCCATTAAACTGTAACCTCCTTAAGAGTAGGGACTGTCTTCTCTTTTGTATTTCTAGCCCTGGTATGTACTATAGTCCTTAGCATATAGTAGATTCTGAAGAATTTTTCTCATTTACCTATTTATTCTTCTTTACCCTCCCACTTAAATACACCAATGCATTATGCCCTGCTTCTCTCGTAGCCATTGAAGGTACCAAGAATTAGAATTTACCAACAACTAGGGCTCTCAAAAGCTGGAAAGAGGCCCCCTCACTAAGTCTAGTCCTAAATTCTGTTCATTTTAACCTGAAAACCATTTACTGCCTGTTATGTACAAGGTACCTTGGAAGGATGCAGAGAAGAAAAAGTCATTGACCTCAAAGAGCTTTTGTTCTTGTGTTGGGATAGATGTAATAAACAATAACCATGGCATCCACTAGTAGAAGTGAAAACAGAAATGATATGAAAGAAGAGCGGAGGGCAAAATTGCTTCTGGTGCAGAAAACTTCAAACCCCATGTAGACCAAAACAATAAAAGTTTGGGTAGATGAAAGTCTGACTTAGCCAAACCTGGGCAATCTTCCCAGATCAGTAAATTTCCACATTGCCAAATCACTGGGTAGAGCTCAGAAAAAGCAATGTTATCACTAACCTTCCCTTTTTCTTTTTAACCGTACTATTAATGTAAAGTAATTACAAGAACCATTTTAATACTTCCTTATAGCACCAAGTAGCTGAATTTTTAATCTAATAGCAACTATGAGGCTTTAGATGAACTGATGCTGATTTGCTTTATTGTAGCTATTTTGATTCATGACTAAGAGATAAATATACCAAGGTTTCAAGATTGAAACAAACCCATTTGCTACAATTGGCCATTCATTACTAAATGTCTTAGAAATTAAAGCCAAATAGCTGTACCTCCTGAAGTAATTCAGGCACATAAATATGCTACTAGTTATCAATTAATTTTCTCTCAGTGGGAGTTTTTCTTACATAAGGACTTTGGGATTTGGCCTAATGAATAGAGCTCAGAACACTTTATAAATGAAAAATGGAGATCCAGATTAGATTCATTCATGTAGATAAGATTTTCTGAAATTTTCCTTGGACAAGTAAGAAGGTATATTGAAATTTGTCCTCCTTATGTTCTCCCCAGGAGGAAGTAGCAATTAGTTTTTCCTACAATGAAATTGTCAGAAAATAAATGAACACAATGGGATAATTAAAGATGTACAGGGTCTTTAATTCTAGAAAAATCCCACTATTGGCACTTCAATCATTCTGAAGCCTTTTTAATTGTATGTACTTTTCAAATTGAATTTGAAATGGCTTATATAATATTCCAGCATACTTTTGGTAGAGTAATGTAAATATATAGTTGTAAAATATATAATCATAAAATATGTAAAATTATTATGAAATACCTGGATTTTAAAATAATCATGACTACCATTATCCTAATGTTTATTTAGGAAAACATGATAAATCATTTTTAAAGCTTTGCTACAGAGTAACCACTAGCTCATCATTATGCATTCAAACAATGAGTCAGTTCTAAAATACCCAGTTTATGAAATAAAGCTTGTTTCATTTATTTTTCATTTCATCAAGAAGGAATAAACTAGATAGAAAAGTGTCAAACTTGCACTCCTCAAACTGGACTCCACCACACTCCCAAGAAAGCTTCTTATCAGGAAAATCATCATCCTTCAAGATTACATCTGCTCTGATATTCACACATCCTCAGTATCCTCAGGAACCCTCCAGCCCACTCACTGGAGGTCTGAAGGGTAATGCAAAGAACTGCTCCCAAAGTCTCCATTTAAGTTAGATTCCCAGACCAACCATCTCTTCACTTCCTACTAGCTTATTCTCGTTAGACCGGACTTCCCCCATCCCATTTTTTTTTTATCTTCTTTTCATTTGTTGCCCGGATAGATAGATTAGAGAGAGAGAGAGAGAGAGAGAGAGAGAGAGAGAGAGAGAGAGAGAGTTATTAATAGATATAGATATAGATGTACAGAGAGAGAAAGACAAAGACAGAGACAGAGAGACAGAGAGAGACAGAGAGACAGAGACAGAGAGACAGAGAGAGACAGAGATAGATAGAGATAGAGATATATCCAGGGGTTAGCACAGTACCTAGCAAATAGTAGGTATTTAATAAATATTTATTGATTGACTGGCACATAGCAGGTACTTAATAAATAATTATTGACTAATTGGTAAATCTTCTAGAAAAATAAAACCAAACCCTTAATATCAATAATATCTTGGTTACACTAAAATTGTGAGATTGTCTTGATTTTCTCTAGCCTAGAGTAATCTCCTCATGCTCGAGAACTTTGGTAGAATTCTGATTGTACTTGCCCTTAATCTTACCAAATTCTAGGGAGTATCCTAATTATTTTACAAATCTGTCCTATTCACTTGTATTAGATTGTAAACTGGCCTTGAAGGTATGGCTTACTCCCTTCTGTGTACCCCTTTGCTTAATACAGTGCCTTTACAACCTACAATAGCCATTTATTGAAAATGATGCCTAAAAATGATGATCCAGAAAAAGAGTAGTAATGATTGTATTCACTGACCAAACATATGGGTACAAATGTTTTTATGGCAACTGTTTCTACATATGTGTGCTATATATACATATGTATGTATATATAAATGTATGTATACACATATGTGTATGTGTATATATTTGTGTGTATATGTGTGTGTATATACATGTATATAATCTTACATACAGCACTCCAAAAGTTGCCCCAAAAGAGCCCCAAATCTGGCCCAAATTCATTTTTAAAAAAAGTTCTGAGGCTAAAAATAACTCCAGAGATTTGGAAGTCAGGCACAGGTGGAACAGAAGCCAGGGAGTAGGTCTACTAGAAGTGAACCCAACTTGCCAGGTTTCCTTCTGCTCTCTACAGAGCCAAATCTAGCTTGCTTCTGAATATGGAAAGCTAAAAATAGCTTTGGAAACATATGCTATGACTAAAACTGTAGGAGTGATGGCCAACTATCATGCTTTCAAAATGTTCTTAAAAGCTGCTGAACAAGGCTAAATAATCATTTGTTATCTCTTAGCTTCACCATACTCTACCTGTTCATTTGTTGTTGAGGTTGTTAAACCAGGAATGATGGCGAGAAAGAGAGGAGAATTAACAGGCTATATCTTTGCAGCTAGTTTGGATGGGGTTTTTAGGGTAGAGAAACGGTCTCACACAGAGCCAACCCAATCAAACTCCAGAAACTCAGAGATATAAAACAGGCCCCTGTATTCAGGACTAGTCTGTCTCTGACAGAAATAACAGAAAATCTCAAACTAAATCCTATGCTATGATTGGTACGTAGCCTCGACCTTTCTAAGTAGGAATTCCTACATTTCCATATTCACCAGAATAAAGAATGGAAATGTCCCAACACCATTTTAGACACAGACTACTCTGATATGTGTTTTTTTTCCCTAGATTGTCTCCAGTTCACCTCTATCCCAATATTTGATTCATCTACTCATATTCAGCTCTTAAACTACTTGATGGTCTTCTCACCTGTCCTCCCCTACTTAACCATATCCAAGCTCTAGACCTTTCTTTTGCTCCCCTATCTTGCTTAAAATTTTCTATTTTATCATCTTCAGGGACTTCAATATTCCTTTTGATGACCTAATATACTGATCACACAATTCCTTATCACTATCAACAACCTCCCCCAGACCCACCTCAGCCACACATGGCTATTATGATAGCACTTACAATCCCTATCATCTCATGAAACTTCAGTTTTCAAGTTTCTGAACTTTAAAGCACTTAGAACAGTGACTACTACATAGTAGGTGTTAATGAATGCTTATTCCCATCCCACCCTTCCTCTCCTCCCTTGACTTCACAGATAACCAGGGCTCTTATCCTTTCCTTGCTTCTTAGATGACTCCATTTCAAATGTATAGACCATGACTGCAGATGGATGTCCACTGCTTCTTAACAATTCTGCCACTCTGGCATTGTTAACTCTTTTGATATTCCACATTCCTCATAGCATTACACATGCTTTTCTCTCCCAGCCAAGATCTCAATTCCACCCCAAACCCCTAACTATGGCAAATGAAGTAGCCTTCTTAGTTTACTAAGAACAGTGGGACTGTCTTCTAGGAACTTCTTTTACTCTACTCAAAACTCCTGAACATTATCACATACTTTCCTCCTCTTCCATCTAAGAAGAGGAGGTGTCTTTAATTCCTGCTAAGAAAAAAAAATAAACCTAATTCAATTCTCTGCTGAAACTATTCTTTCAAAGGTCACCAATAACTTCCCTATCACCAAATAATGATTTATTTCAGTTCTCTTACTTCTTGACTTCTCTACAATATTTAAATATAACTACGCCTATACACACCTAGACTTCAGAGACATTATACTCTCCTTGCTTTCCTCCTATCTCTTTAACTATAATGTCTGTCCATTCTCTTCCCAATTCCCAAATATTAGATATTCTTCAAGAACCTAACCTTGACCCTTTGATCTTTGCTTTCTATAGTTTTGCTGGGCAAAATAACCACTTTTATGGTTTAAATATCAATTCTAGGCATATAAATCCTTAATCGATAGGCCTACAGTCTCTTCTGATCTCCAGACCCATATCTGCAACTTCCCATAGAACATCTCTACCAGGATTCAACAAATGAAGGTCTTATTATCAATTAATGATAAGATATGCAAGAATATCAGTAAGAACATCAATCAAATTACCAATTGATTCATTTTCCTCATCTGTGAAGCAATAGCATTAGGAGATAGATAGATAGATAGATAGATAGATAGATAGATAGATAGATAGATAGATAGATAGATATATACACAGACATATACATACACACAGACACACACACACACACATACAAACCAAGCCTAAGATTCTATGATCATAATGAATAAAAATGGGGATATGAGATAACCAATGTTGAGGGATAGGGGAAGATGGAAAATAATCAAGAAGTCATACTTGGGTTCTTTTTCTGGTTTCTGCGAATGTCAGCTGAGCAGGAATATAGCATGCATCTCTTTCTACCCCAAAATCACCAAATTTTCTCATGAGAATCATTCTTTCTTCGCCTTTTCTTTCTTCCTCCTTCCTATCCTTTTCCCTTCCATCCTTTCCCTACAAAGATTAAAGAGGCAGGTATCTATGAGGACTGGAGAACTCTAGTATACTTAGGAGGTTCACTCATGCCATTCCATCTCCAATCTCTGGGCCTTTGTGTTGACTTTTCCTCCATGACAATCACTCAATAAACACTTATTAATAAATTAACTAATATTAATGAATGTTTATTAACTGGCTAACTATTTTAAGAATTTACTCCTTCCTCTCTTCTGTGTCTTAGAATCCTTAGATTCCTTCAAAATTTAGCTCATATGCTACCTCTTATTTGTGGCCTTTCTTGATTCCCTCAACTACTAATAACCCCTCATTACCTTGTGCTTACTTTTTATTTATTCTGTATTTATAGGAATGCATATTCTTGTCTCACTACAGTAAGAACAAGAACAGGGTTGTATAAAGTACTCTAAAGTTTGCAGTTTGGGTTTTGTTTTCTACTTGATAATCATAATAACCCTAAGAAGTGTGTATTATTAATTCCCACATGATCCCAGAGAGCAGGAACTGTTTCATTTTTGTCTTTTGTTATTTCCAGAACTTAGCACAGTGCTTGGCACATAGTAAGAGGTTAATAAATCATTTGAGATGAGTTTTGAAATATGAATAGATTTCAATAGGAAGAGAAGGGATGGGGGTGGATAAGGAGAGTACATAGTAAGCATAAAGAATGATAAAAGCAAAGTAAGAGACAGACAGTAAAGGACATGTTTGGGAAACAGCCAATATTTCATTTTTCTGGTATTTAAGGGTATATAAAAGAGAATAGTATGAGATGAGGCTAGAAAAGGAGGCTGGAGTCAGATGGTGAAAGGTCTTTGAATGCCAGGCTAAGAGAACGTTGGACTTTGCTCAGCAGGTCATAGGAAGCCATTGAATTTGCTGAAATGAATAATAAGATCTAGAAAAGTCTTTCTCCAGGCTGTGCATGTAAAATCGCTTAATGGGGTGTCTAGGTGGTACAGTGAATAGAGCACCAGCCCTGGAATCAGGAGGACTTGAGTTCAAATTCAGCCTTAGACACTTAACACTTACTAGCTGTGTGACCTCCAGCAAGTCACTTAAACACCAATTATCCTGCCTTCTCCCCTGCAAAAAGCAAAAAATAAATAAATAAATAACTTGTCCTAACGAAAAAAAAAATACTTGAGTGTATGCTAGCTGAAGAACAAATGTGGCTTGCTAATATGTTGTGAACATTAAAACCATAAAAAACTAAACAGTTCTTCACAATTTTTCACTCAATAATTTCCCTCAAACTTTCCTCACCTCTCTCCACCTCAAATATCCCCTGATTCACTCTATCCTCCAAACATAATTTATTTTCCCTCTACAATACAACCTTTCTCCCACCTTCATATCATTGCCCACAATCCACCAGTCATAGAATACTCTCTTTCATCAACTCTGCCTCTCATAATCTCCACTTCCTTTCAAGACTCAAATTAAGTTTCACCACTTAGAATAGGCTTTTCCTGAATTATCCAGGTTCTCCTGGGGAATTTGAGCCTTTGCCCCTTTATAGAAAATTGTGTACTCTCTATTTCTGTCTCTCCCTCTCTCATATTATATGTGCATGTGTATATGTGTGTACATATATAACACATATGTACATATGTGTGTACACACATACATATACATACATGACATGTGTATATGTATGCTTTGTATGCACGTGTGTGTATCATATACATATCTATACACATACATACACATCCCACTAAAGGGAAACATACGTCATTTGTTTAGTTGTGTCTGACTCTACATGACTGTATTTGGGATTTTGTTGACAAAGACCTTGGAGTGGTTTGGTATTTCCTTCTCCAGCTCATTTGACAGGTAAGAAAACTGAGGCAAACAAGGTTAAGTGACTTGCCCAGTTGATGGAGTGCTTGGGTGGCTGTGCTTGAATCACAGTTTGTAAAATCATATTTCTCTCTAGTTTCAAGTCTCCCTAGCCGCAAAACACTGTCTCAGGCAGTTCTCCCTAGCTCAAGGGCAGCATGCCCTTACAAAATATTTATCTCTCTTCCTATTACAGTGCTCACCTGCATCTATAGAATTTAGTAGTTTGACCCAACTGTGTACTGGCTGAAGCAGCTTTGTACAGGTATCTACCTATCACATATATCATAGACTCAGTCATGTGTATACTCCTTAGCCCATTATACACATCCTGGATCCCTTGTTGGCTTGGGACATATGTGCACTCCCAACATCCATCTCGTAAAACAGGACATTGATAGGTAACAGAATGGGCACTTCTCAGTCAGCCCTGACCATTAGTTAACTTAGTGACATTTTAAGCCTAAAAACACACGTCTATGCAGCGCCTCCTTAGGCTATTTCCCAGTGAATTATGGGCAATAGGCCTGCACAGTTGAGGCTAAAAGTGCATGTTCCTTTAAGCATTGACCACTCCTTAACTTCTCCCTAATCCCTCCCTTACTCACCTAGTTAGCATAATTGGCACAGGTTATACTATGGATTATTCTATAAAAATATACCTATGACTCCTTTAAGGTTGAAGGTTCCCTAAGACCTCCTGCCCACAATATAGCCTAATGATAAACTTTTATCAACTTGACTCAGAATTCTTGAGCCTGAGAATTTATTCCAGACTGACCACTCAGGGACTCAGGTCATTGGGGTCCCTGAAACACCTGTCATCCCTTGTCATTTATGATGACCCAGATGGGACAATAGTCTGAGTTCTCAAGCTTTCTAATTGGACTCTGATGATCTTCTTCTAGCCACTGGGATAACAGGTAAGCACCCTATCACAGTGTCATAGCTAGGAAGTATCTGAGGTCAAATTTGAACTGATAAAGATGAGTGTTCCTGACTGCTAGGCCACTATTCTATCAACTGCACCATCTAGTTGCCTAAAACATATGCATGGAAATGTAAGTATGAAATATACAAGTAAGTAAATATTAAATACGTAAGTAAATAGTAAATATATCTGTGCATTTCCTATATGTATATTTCATATTACTTACCTTTGTACATGTTTCCCTTCAATAGAATGTAAGCTCTTCTGGACCATTACATTTATTTTTTCTTTCCTCAGCACCTTGTACAGTGCCTGGCACATAAAAGGTAGTTAATAAATACTTGTTTAATGGAATTGAACTAAATCCCAAACTCCCACCTCAACACCACCTTCCAAGATAGCCCATTTTCAGCAAAGCTTCTTCTGTCAAACAAGGAACCTCTGTGCTGGCAATCCCCAAAGCTCAAGTGCTCCAAACAAAGTCAGAACCAATTCTAAAGCTAATGAAAGGAAGTGACTTCCAAGAACAACTTCCCCTTAATCCCCAGAAGCTCTTGTACTATAAACTGCACCTCTGCTAGGGGGGTGGACAAGAAATTACGGTTTGTGCCTTGTGATCCATTGGTATGAAAAATAAATTAAGCATGGTCTCTTTTTGGTTGCTGGGAGTGAGGAGCTTGGCTGGCAAATAATACCATTAGCAGCAAAATTTTCACATACAATGACAAAGATATAGCAGATATATACATATATTTTTTTTTCAGGATTAAAAATCCAAACTACTATATGTTACTTTGTTGAGGGCCTAGAGGACTAATTGCAGCACAAGGGAAATTATCAAATCAATAAAACACAAGTCATGCTGTGAATTAGTTCTGCAAGTTTGCAAATTGGTTTAGTGGGCTTTTTTAATTGCGTCTCATGATTCATGAATTTTAAAATGTGAATCACAAAGAAAGTTGAAACAATTTAAAAGCAAGGTATTAGGGAAACTCTACTCCAGGATGGTTGTTTTGGCCTGCATTGGTGAACCAAAGATGAGAAGATAAAATATGACATGACAAATGTAAGCTCTAATACTTGGGTTAAAAAAACTCAACATATCTAATGACAAAGGCATGTATAGAAAGCAATCTGCGTGAAAGGCTGATTGTAGGAGCTGTAGAGCGATAGGCAATTATGAAGTGGTGACTGTTCTGAATTTCAGTTCGGAATTACAAAAGAAAAGTCACTAAACTGCTATATACTTTAACCTAGCAAACCCACAACAGGTCATATACTCCCAAGAAAGTCAAAGACAGGAACAAAGTTTCAATATATACTAAAAATGAATGACAGCAACCTTTGTGATAGCAAATAACTGGCGATAAAATGAGTGCCCAGTGGCTGGGGAAGACTGGAAAAAAATAAGGGATTTGAATATAGTTAAATATTACTGAGCAGTAAGAAAGAAAAGTTTGAGGGAATCAAAGAATCATGGGAAGATTTCTGTGAATCAATAGAGTGAAAAATAAGCAGAACCAAGTGAAAAAATATACACAAATACAACTATGTAAATGAAAAGATTACTCAAAAAATTAATTCTTAGCATTGAAAAATAAACAAACAATAAAGGTCCTAGACAAGACATAATGAAAAATGTCTCCTCTCTTACACCAGAGAAATGTGGATTGCTAGGATTTAATATTATATGCATTGTCAGACATGGTTTCAGCATCAAATATCCTAGCATGATAATTTTTTTCTTTAATATGATAAGTTTCAATCTTGTGAGAGTATTTCAAATGACCATGATGTAAAAATAAAATGCATCACTAAAATGTCTTTTAATTTTTCAAAGAAAAATGCCCAACCTGCAAATTTGCTATGAGTCAGCAGTTTGTAAAAAGATCTCAGACCATTTCAAGACTGCATTAATAGAAGTAAATGTCCAATGCAAATGAGCACAATATAGAATGTATTTGCCAACATTCTTACAGTGATCTATTTTCATCACTGACAATAATGGAATCTCCACATTTGGACTCTACCACCTGAGTACAAAATGTACTCCATGAAGAAGGCAAAGTAGCACTTAAGAAGATGAAGTTGGGAAGAAAACACATTAAAGACATCTTTGCTCTTTGGGTGGAGGCTGACACAATTTTAAAGGCACTCAGGGATCAATTTTCAAGATCTTTCAAAATAGAAAATTCAAAAGAATGGAAATGCTTTGCTTACAAAGAAGACATCAGCAACCACTAAAAGATATACCACCTTTTCCACAAAATATTAGAGCTAATAGAAACCTTAGAAATCATTTACTATGTCACTCTCATTTCATAGATGATTAAGCTACAGCCCAGAAAGATTATGTGATTTGCATAAGGTTTCACAACTAGAAAGTGATTGAGCTTGGATTCAAAGCCTATTCTTTTGATTCCAGGACCAATTCTCTTTCCACTGATTAAAAAAAAGATCTCAGGAGAATGTTTGGAGTTGATAAATATTTTGACTATAAAAACTATAAAAAACTTATGCAGGTGCTAGAATCTCTACTTCAATAGTAGCGACAGCTATTGAGGACCCAGATAACAAAGTTCTTGCCACCAAAGTCTTTGTGTTATCAAATGGTTCAATATCTGAAATGGATATGATAACATAAATAAAAATGACACTAAAAAAATTATATTTGGTCAGACAGGTGGTGCAGTGAATAGAACACCGACCCTGGATTCAGGAGGACCTAAGTTCAAATCCAGCCTCAGGCACTTAACACTTTACTAGCCCTGTGACATTGGAGGAGTCACTTAACACCAATTGCCCAGCCTTGTCCCTTCCAAATAGAAAAAAAAGAAGTTATATCAGTATCTATTTTACCAGTGAACACTCTAAAAACCACTGGGCCTTTCCATCTGACTTGCCAACAAAACCATCTTATATGTATTGATTCACCCATTAAAATTTGATCTCTTTGAGAACAAGGGCTATTTTGATTTTTTAGTCCCATTGCTGAAAGCTTAGTGTAGTGCTTTGCATATAATTAGCACATAACAAATATTTAATCATTCATTCAGCTTACAGAGGAGCTATGCTGTGAATTATTGGGTCACACCAATGAAATCAAAATGTGGAGAATATGGCCTATGACATCACTGATGAAAATGTGAGAAGGTGACAGACAGGCTTTCACATGCATAATTAAGGAAAGTTATTCCCATCATTACATTTATTATTTCAATTTCATTCATTTTAATAAGTAGTTGTGTCTATTATGTGCTAGGAATACACATAAAAACAAAAAAGCAAGACAGTTCTTGCCCTCAAGGAACTTGTAATCTAATGGAAGAAGATGACAGGCACAAAAGCAGAAAAGCTGGTGGGGAGTGGAGGGTGGGAACTGGGGTATACCCAGTGCCAGAGTACAACCAAAATCAAGGAGAAGCACTGATGGTAGATGGAGTTTATTATAAAGACATTTCCCTAGCACATACCAAAAGTTATACATAACTTTTTAAAGAGATGTTAATCATGGGGATTACTCTGCTCAATGTTCCATATGACATCTAATTCAGGAAGTTCCTACATCAGTGAAGTTATGACTCCATCTGAGTATTGAGAACAATATAGATAATAATCTTACTTCTTTCTATCAGGGTAAGACAACATTATTCTCCATTCTTCCAACACTTTAACATCTCAAGTAATAAGTGACATTCTGGATGCCATATATTAGAAGAGATATTGACAAGTGAAAATGTCTAAAATATGATGAACAGGATACTATGGGGATTTCAAACTTTTACCACGTGAGATTCACTTGAAGAAATGGGGTATTTAGCTTGATTTAAAGAAGACAGGAAGAACATGAGTGCAGCCTTCAAATATTAATAGAATTGATTTTTGGAAGAAGAATTGACCCAAGAAAACAGAACTAGGACCAATGGGTATAAGTTACTGTAAGTCATAATTCCATTCAACTTTTAGGAAAAAATAAAACTTCTCAAGAAGAAGGGAAAACTGCCTAATAAAAAGAACTGTTGAGGCAGCGGAGCCAAGATGGTGGAGCAGAAGCAGCAAGGTCTTGCAGCTCCCATGCAGCCACCCTAAGTACCCATAAAATGTGACCTCAGACAAACGCTAGGGCTCTCAAAGTCACATAAATACAGAAAACACATCTCTCGCTGAATGCAGCTTGGCAGCAGGGGCTCAGCACAGCAGGACAGGACCTGAGGCCAGCCCAGCCTGAAACGGAAACACCCAGGCCAGACCCTAGGGTGGCCGGAAGGAGCAGAGCAGAGCTTCAGCCAGTCTACAAGAGAGAAGATCTACAGCCTCCAGCATTTCCACATCTACCATGGCTCATCATGCAGGCCTGCAGGTCGGGAGCTGGGGCCAGCCCAGCACCAAACCTTAAGCCCGGACAGGAAGAGCCGAGCCTCCAAAGCCACTTGAGTCTACCCTGCAGAACAGATTTACAGCACCTGGAGCCATCTTCACATCTGTTAAATCAGAAACAACAAAGATTAAGAAAGGTCAGTGAAAGTGAGTGAAGCTCTCAAACTAATTTCAGGGGAGGAAAAGCAGTTTGACCAATTTTCCTCCAGGGCAAGGAAGCAGTAGGGGAAGGGAACTGCTGTAACCAGCAGAGGACCCCACTGGGCTGCTTCAGAGCCCCTGGCCTGCAGACTCCGCAGGGGGGCTGAATCAATTGATCAGGGCCAAGTGCTCTTGCATTGAGCGGCCTGGATGCAGATC
>CM053594.1:260281172-260335066 GCA_028646575.1 Pseudocheirus occidentalis | reverse complement strand
TTTTTTGGAAGCTTTTGGTGGGGCAGTTCTTCCTCCCATTCCATGTATTGATCCTTTTTGCCCCCAAAAGAATCTAAAGTTGTATTGCTGGGCTTGCTTTGCTTCCTTTGCCTGCTCATGTTGCCAGTCAATTACTTGACTTTTGGGCTCAATAGAACTCTTCTTCCAAAGGGGAGAGCTTTGTACCAAATTGCTGGAGTTTTTGCAGCTGCCAGGGCTATTGGGAGGCTGCCATCTCTGCAGCCTCGTCCAGCTTTGGCTCACTGATTACACACCTCAGGACCACCACCCAAGACCACAATCCCAATCCAGTCTGGTTAAGGCAAGATTAGCCTCTGAATGATCACTTGATCCCCCCACCCTTCAATCTGCAGGTGGGAGCTCTGAAGCTGCCACATGGCAGTGGCCACAGGGCCACCACTGCTTCTTGACCTAGATTCAGAGAGCCAGACTCTCTCCCCAAAATTTAGCCGAGTTCCACTGACCTTTCACTTAGTCCTTGTTTCTTATGGGTTGATAATTCTGGAAACCAACACAGTTGCTGGTGATATGCTCTCCTGAAAGCTCCAGCTGTAGCTTGTTCTGGACACCATAGGGGTCCAGCTTCAGGTTCATGTGGTGCTGGTCTGGGCTCCCAGCACACTGTGATGAACCACTTTCCATCAGCCTGCTGGCCTGCCTTCATTGGAGCTTTGTTACTCTATAATTTTGTAGGTTCTCCAGCTCTAAAATTTGTTTAGAGACATATTTTATAGGTGTTTGAGATGGTTTCAGGGGAGCCATGGAGTTCTCCTGCTTCTAAGTTTCCATCTTACAGAAAACTTTGATGAGATATCCAACTAAATTCTATCACCTCAATAGGATTTAAAAGTGAAATTAGGACAATGAATACAAAAAAAAAGGAAAAGACCTCTAGAAATTTAAATGGTAGATTTATTTCTTCAACATAAGGAAGGCTAACACTTTGGAATGGGAATTTCAAAGTCCTTAATGTATTATATGAGCAAATAAAAATGGCAAAGAGAAAAACAAAGATGGAAGGGGAGCCTGAACAAACTCAATAAATACATAGTAGGGACATGCTAGAGGTGATTAGAAAATAGAGGACTTTGATGAGCAGTTTCTCAGGGTAGCAGAAAACAAGAAAGTTTCCAAAATCCATGAGGCAAAACTATGGACTTTATTATTATCAAAAGATGACTAAAGAGCTACCAAGGAATATTGACTATATCTGTTTTTCCAGCCCAACAAACTTTTAACAAGAATAATCTATGCATGTATCAAGGGTATATCTGATACTTAATTCAAAGTACAAGAAAAGTTAGGTTTTTGTGCAGGCTTTTCCAAATAATGTTCCACAGTAGATAAAATTGCTGCAGTCAAAGACTTAATGGTGTAGAAAATATTGATCCCATGATATTTATTGTTTGATAATTATTTTTTTAAATTGACTTAGGAGAGCAAAATACCACCTTTAAGGCTGTCTTTCAATAAAGTCCCTCCTGTTCTTACATAAAAAATTATATAATTCCTTGAAAAGAGTGACAACAGAAAAAACATTGCCATGAGATTATTAATACAAGTAAGGCATAAAAATAGATAGATGAAAGATGTTTGCCAGTATCTTGGAGGATGTCTAGTTCAGGGTACAAAGGAAAAACAGATTCCTTATGAATGGTGAGGTCTTACACCATTATGTATGCCATTTTACTGATAGTATCAAGTCTTAGGACATAGTAAATATTCCTAAATGAGATCCATAATCACTCAAAAGGGTTATGGAGATAGCATTGTACAATGGAAAGAAAATACTGGTTGTTGGTTTCAAAGACTTGGATTCTGATCTCAGACTTGAAATTTACCACCTGTATGACTTTAGGCATAATTTCTTTAGCCTCAGTTTCCTCATATGTACAACACATGGGTCAAGATAACTTCCATGATTCCTTGCAGCTCTATAGTTTTAATCCTATGATCTTATAAATTCTCATTTCCCACAGTAATTATCCAAACAATGGCTTGATGCTTTTTTGTACAGATGATAACATACAGTTAGTTGGTAACGTAATCTAAAAGAAAAACCCTCTAGACTTTATCTGGCAATCTTTCTCTTTTCTATACATGCCCTCTCCTTCTATTATACTCTGTCACTTCTCTGGAATTCCATGTATCTGGAATTTTATATGTCTGGATTTTTCTGCCTAGACACTTCAAACTCTCAGGCAAAGCTGATGATCATTGCCTCCTTTGACCTCATTGGTAGTAAACGTATCAGATGCTCAAGACCTCTCTCCTCATGATAAGATGCTTGTTTTTCTCTGACATCAATACATGACTATGTTATATGGGACAATTCCCATCCACAATTGAACAGGAGAGCAAAAATAGCCAGCATAATCTAGGGGTGAAACAACATAATCTAGGGTATGAATACACAATGTGACTGTGTCATTGATCAAATTGCTCTTTATAGAGAACACAAAGATCATGTCACCCAAGTTCAGGATCCTGCCTTCTTCTCCTATCTTGTTCTTCTTTGTCCCTATAAGGAAGTAGGATTCTGAATATATATTTTCCCTCCTCTTCAATCTTTCCTTTAAAGAATAGTGTCTAAACTTAAGAGGTAAAACATAGTCACAATTTTTAGTAGAAGTAATATAACAATAGATGACTGGAATAGGGAGCGGGTGATTATATACCAAAAAATAAAATACAACTTATGGATAGCTAGCATGCCTTATTGGTATCCTTTTAATGTCAAAACATCTAGAAGAAAAATTACAGCAGTTTGTATAGATCCTTGGAGGCAGATCTATGAAAGGACATTTAGAAAGTTGTCCTAGATAAGAGAACTTAGATGAATTGCAATTTATAATTTTAAAGGAAGTGTACATATCGCTGATAGATCCATTATAATACAAAAAGTGTTACTTGGTTACTTGGCTAAGAGAGGATAATGCACACAAATCACCTCACAAAACAGCAAAGTGAAATGTAAAGGAAAATGAACCTACAAAAACCCAAGCAAAAAAATCTAATTAAATCAGTTCATGCTGAAAACAATTACAAATGGAATCAAAAGTGAGATGAAAAAATAGATTCAAAGTGATACAGATCTGCCATTGTTTCTGTAATGATCCATTCTCATTATTGACAATAAATCTTGCACATTTAAATTCAGCATCTCCACATTGACACTCAAGAAAGTAAAGTTATTGTTGCATTAATTCCATTTTCCCAATACTCCTCCAACATTTGACATTTTCCTTTTGTGTACAGGTGAAAAGACATTCATTAAAGCAACTTCCATTAAAGCAACAAATTATAAGAATAAGTAATTTTGAAAGACAGGCACTCTGACCAATGACCAATGATCAATCATGACTCCAGAGGGCTAATGATAAAAAATGATACTACCTCAGGACAGAGAAATAATGAACTCAATACTCAGAATGAGGCACACATTTCTGTACCTGGCCAATGTGGAAATTTTTTTTGTTTTATTATGCATTTGTTATAAGTTTTTGTTTTCAATTAGGGGTTGATGTGAGGACAGAAAATTAATGCTTATTAATTGGAAGGAAAAATTTTAATTAAAAAAAGAAAGGAATAGTGGTTGACTGAATTGATTAAATAAAGATAGAAGACATTCCTACTATCAATGACATAGTTTTAAAGCATTTAGGGATTAATTTTCTTTTAAAAAATATTTTCCAATTACAGATAAAAGCAATTTTAACATTGTTTTACAAATATTTTGTCTTAAATTCTCTCCCTAACCCCCTCCCTGAGAGGCAAGAAGTTTGATATAGCTTATTCAAGGGCAATAGTGCTAAACATGTTTCTGTATTGATCATATTGTGAAAGAAAATGGAACAAAAATAAGAAGAAAAAAAAGAAAGTGAAAACACTATGCTTCAGTAGGAATTTAGAATCCAATAGTTCTTTTTTTCTGGATGTGCAGAGCATTTTTCATCATGAGTGCTTGTGAATTGTCTTGGATCACTATGTTGCTGAGAATAGCTAAGTCATTCACAGTTGACCATCATATATTATTGCTGTTACTGTGTACAATATTCTTCTGTTTCTGATCACTTCACTTTGCATCATGTCATGTCTTTCCAGTTTTTTTCCGAAATCATCCCAGCTCATCATGTCTTATAGCAGAATAGTATTCCATTACAGTCATATACACAATTTGTTCAGCCATTCTCCAATTCATGGGCATCCCCTCAATTTCTAACTCTTTACCACCAAAAGAAGAGCTACTACAAATATTGTTTTTACTTATAGGTCCTGTGCATGGTTTTTAAAAATCTTTTTGGGATATAGACCTAGTAGTGATATTGCTGTTTCAAAGGGTATTCACAGATTAATAACCCTTTGGACATAGCTCCAAATTATTCACCAGAATGGTTGGATCAACTCAGAACTCCAGTGCATTAGTGTCCCAATTTTTCCATATCTCTTCCAATATTTGTCATTTTGCATTTCTGTCATAATAGCCAAAATGAAAAATATGAGGAGTACCAGAGCATTGTTTTTAATTTGTATTTATCTAATCAATAGTAATTTAGAACATTTTTTATATTCTAGTTCTGAGAGGGGCAAGTTGAGGTCCCAAACTGTTTTGTGTGTATTGTCTATTTCCTTACATAACTCATTTAACTTTTTCTCTAAGAATTTGGATGCTATACTATTTTGTGGTTATAATATTAAACTTACAATATTTATAAATTATTTATAATTCATAATATTAAATTTATAATTTTATAATGGAGCACAATTATAATAGCACAGACTGAACCATAGAAAACCAGCAGCGGGCCTTGGGAGTATCTGGATTAACAGCAAAGGCAGCCTCAGAAGCTTTTAGTTCACAGATGGTAGGGGGTCAGAAAACTGGTCAGAAGTAATTAATGGAGATACTTTGCTGGCACTGGGTGCAGGACTCTGTTGTATTGTTATTAATATTAGAATATTAAATTATTATAGATTTATAATTTATAAATTTATATTATAAAATTTATAATATACTTTTATATTTATAATATAAATTGTCTAATTTGTAAATTTATAATACTAAAATTTATAATATTAAGATAACTTCATTGTCTTTTTTTTGTAGGGGGGAAGGCAGGGCAATTGGGGTTAAGTGACTTGCCCAAGGCCATAGGGCTAGTGTTAAGTGTCTGAGTCTGGATTTGAATTCAGGTCCTCCTAACTCCAGGGCCAGTGCTCTATTCACTGCACTACCTAGCCACTCCACAATTACTTCATTGTCTAAGGCACCTTTTAGCAAAATGAAATTTCCCTGCATATCTATTTTAATTAGATCTCTTTTGCTTTTGCTTTGTCTGTGAGCATGATTGCTACCTCAATTGTTTGTTTACTTTTTTTTTTTACTTCATATATTTTCCTCCGACCCTCTACATTTGTGTCTCTCCACTTCAAGTGTATTTCTTGTAAACAATAGGATTCTGATTCTTAATCCAGTCTGCTATAGGCTTATATTTATGGATGAGTTCATCCCATTCACATTTACAACTATGATCACTAGCTGTGTACTTCCTTCTTTTCTATTTTTCCCTGATTCTCTGATTCTCTAATTCTCTGATTCTCTCCCCCCCCCTCTCTCTCTCTCTCTCTCTCTCTCTCTCTCTCTCTCTTTGTCTCCCCCTTCATCCTGTTTGTCCTCACCTTTGCCAACCACTTCCCTCAGTCTACCCTGCCATCTCTCATCCTCCTCCTCTCATTTGCTTGCCCTCCTACTTCCCTATAGGGTAAGATATATTTATACACCCAACTGAGTGTGTATGTTATTTCTTCTTTGAGTCAATTCTGTTGAGAGTGAGGTTCAAGTATTTCTCATCACCTTCCCTCCTTTCTTTTATGCTTCTTTTATATGAGATAATTTACTCCCTTCCCTCTTCTCCCAGTGCATCCATTTTTTTTCAGTCCTCAAATTGATTCTTGGCTATCATCTCACCATAGTCAACTCACACTCACATGACTTGTCTTTGTACACTCTAAATACCCTAAGAAAGAAAAAGACTTTTTAATAATTATAAGTGTATTTTCTCATGTAGAAATTTAAACATTTTAAACTTATTGAATCCCTTATCATTTATCTTTCCTGTTTACTTTTTTATCTTTTTTTTGAGTCATATTTAACAATCAAATTTTCTCTTCTGCTCTGGTCATTTCATCAGAAATGCTTGAAAGTCCTCACTTTCAATTAAGTATCCATTTTCTCTCTCAAAGGAGTATACAGTTTTCTTGAGTAAGTAATTCTTAGTTGTAATCCTACTTCCTTTGTCCTCTAGAATATCATTTATCAAACCTTCTGATCCTTTAATGTCAAAGCTGTTAAATCTTTTGTTATTCTGACTCTGGATTTGCAATATTTGATTATTTCTTTTCAGTGACTTGCAATATTTTCTCCCTTACATGGAAGCTCTGAATTTGACTATAATATTACTGGGATTTTTTGGGGGGAGGTGGAATCTGTTTTAGGAGGTCATTGTTGGATTCTTTCAATTTCTATTTTACTCTCTGTATCTAAGATATCCGGGCAGTTTTCCTTGATAGTTTCTTGAAAGATGATGTCTTGGCTCTATTTTTGGTCATAACTTTTAGTTATTCCAATAATTATGATATTATCTCTCTTTGATATATTTTCCATGTAATTAATATTTTCTTCTACATTTTTATTTCTTTGATTTTGTTCTATTGTTTCTTAATGAATGTCTCAAGTATTCATTAGGTTCCACTGGTCTGATTCTAGTTTTTAAGAAGTTATTTTTTCCAATGAGCTTTAGTACCTCTTTTTTTCCATTTGACCAATTCCACTTTTTAAAGACTTCTTTTCTTCAGTGATTTTTTTTTGTAATTTCATTAGACAAATTTTATTTTTTGAGCAATTCTCTTCAGTAGATTTTTGTGCCTCTTTTAACATTTGGTCTGTTTTGTTTTAAAGGTTCCATTTTCTTCATTTTGTTTGTGTGTGTGTTTCTTTTACCAAGCTATTGACTCTTTCTTACATGACTTTCATTTATTTTCCCCATCTTTCTTCTTCCTCTCTTATTAGATTTTTAAATTTCTTTTAGCTCACCCACAGTTTGAGACTAATTCACATTTTTCTTTGAGGCTTTGCACATAGTTACTTTGATCTCAGTGTCTTCTTCTGAGTTTGTGTTTTGATCTTCCCTCTTATCATAGCAACTTTCTAGGGTCTGGTTATAGTGTGTGTGTGTGTGTGTGTGTGTGTGTGTGTGTGTGTGTATACTCTGTATGTGAGAAGTTTATCTTGCTATATTCAGAAAATGTTTTGGGAGGCTGTAAATTTCAGTTCTTCAAAGATGGCACTATCTAAAGTTAGGGGTCTTTATTTGCTCTTCTGGATTGTACTCTGAACTGAGTGACCACAAGCAATCCTCTTCCATAGAATTGTCAAGAAGGTTCCTACTTTTTCTAGTGCCCCTCCTTTCCCTGGGACTGCAACCCAGTGGGCAATGCAACAGTCCTTCACCCAGTGCCAGCAAAGTATCTCCTTTAATTCTTTCTTACCGGTTTTCTGACCCCCTACCATCTGTTAACTGAAAGCTTCTGAGGCTTCCTTTGCTATTGATCTAGATACTCCCAAGACATGCTGCTGGTTTCCTATGACTCAGTCTGTGCTAGCATAGCCTGCATTAGACTGTACTCTACTCTCACTCTGGTGAGCAGAAACATTGGAAGGAAAGGGTAAATCTAGAGTGGGGCATTGGGGTGGTTAGTTTGAAGGTCATTGGAATAAAAGTATAGGTAGTAGGAGAATGAAGTTTCTAAAATAAAAGCCAGCTGTCCAGAATCATTGTCATGGGGAGATTTTAATATAGGGAGAGAATGCTAACCATTGAAGAATGTATTTAGGCAGATTATCTTTGACTAGAAAGAAATCTAGCATCCAGGTGGCAGAGTGTATAGAGAGCTGGGCCTGGAGTCAGAAAGGTTCATATTCCTGAATTCAAATCTGGTATGAGACATTTACTAGCTGTGTGATCCTGGGCAAGTCTCTTAACTCTCTGCCTTGGTTTCTTAGTTTCTTCCTCTGTAAAATGAGCTATAGAGCAAACCACTCCAATATCTTTGCAAAGACAATGTCTAATGGGGTTGTGAAGAGCCAGACATGACTGAAACAACAGAAAGCAATTCATGGAAGAAGATGGGTGATTAGACTGTTTAAGTCTCCCCCTTGATGTCAAAATTTGTGGCAGTGAAAGATAGTGAGTTCTGCAAAGTTGGTAGGCCTACCTTAAAATAGGTAGGAGCAGTCAAAGGGAAAGCCAAAGAAAGACAAAAAAGATTCATTGCCCTCAAAGGATGTCTATTACAAACAGGAGAGATAATGGATAAATAGGTATACACCAGACATATACACTGTAGACAGAAGGTTATCTCAGAGTGAAGGGCATTAGCAGCTGGGATAATAGGAGGGGGCTCCTGCAGAAGGCAGGACATAAACTAAATATTAAATGAAGCCAAGGAAATCAAGAGGTAGTTGTGATGGGGCAGAGAATTCCAGGAATGGAGGACAGCTAATTAAAAAAAACAGGTATGCGGCCTGGAACACTGTTCAAGGGACAGCAAATAAGCCAGTGTAGTTAGTTGGAAGACTATTTGAAGGGAATTAAAGGACAAGAAGCCTGGAAGGTTAGGATACAGTATGATTATAAAGAGGTTTAAATGTCAAAATAGGATTTTTTATTTTGACCTTGAAGATAATAGAAAATCACTGGAGTTCATTTAGCTTACAGAGGTAGCAGGGTTACACCTACATTTTAGAAATATCACATCTCAGTGGAGGATGCGTAGGAGTGAAGAAATGCTAAAATTGAGGAGACTAGTTAAAAGGATATTGCAACTATCCAGGAGAGAGGTCATTAGGGACTAAACTGGTAGTGCTGGGGTGAAGATAATAGAACATTATATGAGAGATGTCAAGGAATAAATGACAAGATTTGACAACAGATTAGATGTATGGGTGAGTAAAAGTGAGGAGCTGCAGATGACAACAAAGTTTTAAATCTGTGCTATCATCAGCAATTTATAGTGAAAAGAATAATAGTATTTCAGTGCTCTAGAGTAATTATCTCTGGAGGATTCATAGTCAGAAACCAAAACAGCAGAATGTGATGTGTGTGGATCATAATTCAGAGAATCAGAGCTAGAGGGGGCTTAGAGGTCATCTCATTCAACAATCTCATTTTATGGATGAGGATTCTGAGGATTAAAGAAATTAAGTAATTTGCTGAAAGTCATGCAACTATTAAGTCTTTGAGGCAGGATTTGAATGTAGGTCTTCCTGACTCTTACTCTGGCAGACTATCCATTAAACTATACATGGATGGGTTGCAATCTCTAGCAGTTGAAGTTTGTGTGGTATAAGATGTTAGTGGCACAAGTTTAGAAAATAAAAAGTCAGAGAAGCACCAATTCCTCTGTCCTAATCATATTAATAAGGTTTCATGGAGGAAATGAGATTCCAGAATTTTTAATTTTTTTTTTAATTTTAGTTTTCAACATTCATTTCCGCAAGATTTAGAGTTCCAAATTTTATCCTCATCTCTCCTGTCCCACCACCCTGAGATGCCATGCATTCTGATTTCCCCTTTCCAAAGTTTGCCCTCCCTTCTATCCCCCTTACTTTCTTATAGGGCAAGATAGATTTCTATACCCCATTGTCTTATTTCCCAGTTGCATGTAAAAACAATTTTTAACATTTGCATTTAATACTTTGAGTTACAAATTCTCTCCCTTCTTCTCTCCCTACCCACAGTCATTGAGAAGGTAAGCAATTCAATATAAGTTATGTATGTGCAGTTGTGAAAAACACTTCCATAATAGACACTGTAAAAGATTAACTAGATTTCCCTCCATCGTATCCTGCCCCCCACTTATTCTGTTTTATCCTTTGATTCTGTTCCTTTTCAAAAGTGCTTGCTTTTGACTAACCCCTCTCCTAATCTTCATATTCAACTCATCTCATGCCATTTATTGACCTATCTATCTATCTATCTATCTATCTATATTTCCTCCAACTACCCTAATACTGAGAAAGGCTTTATGAGTTACAAATATCATCTTTTCCTGAAGGGATGTAAATAATACAACTTTCATAACTCTATAATGACATCTCTTTCCTGTTTACCTTTTAATGCTTCTCTTGATTCTTGTATTTGAAAATCAAATTTTCTGTTCAGCTCTGTTCTTTTCTTCAAGAATGCTTCAAAGTCTTCTATTTCATTGAATGCTCATTTTTCCCCTGAAATATCATACCCGGTTTTTTCTGGGAAAGTGACTTTTATTTTAATCCTAATTCCTCTGACCTCTGGAATATCATATAAAAAGCCCTTTGATCCCTTAATGTAGAAGCTGCTAGAGCTTGTGTTATCTTGACTGAAATTCCACAACACTCAAATTGTTTCTTTCTGACTGCTTGCAATGTTTTTTCCTTGACCTGGGAACTCTGGAACTTGACTACTATATTCCTAGGAATTTTTCTTTAGAATCTTTTTCAAGAGGTGGTCAGTGGATTTTTTCAGGTTCTATTTTTCCTTTGGTTCTAAAATATCATGGCAGTTTTTCTTGATAACTTCCTGAAAGATGGCATCTAGGCTCTTTTTATAAATAATCACTTTCAGGTGGTTGAATAATTTGTAAATTATCTCTCCTGGATCTATTTTCCAGGTAAGTGATTTTTCCAATGAAATATTCCACATAGTCTTCTACTTTTTTACTCTTTAAGTTCTGTTTTGTAATTTCTTATAAAGATATTAGCTCCCATTTGCTCTGTTCTAATTTTGAAGGTATTATTTTCTTCAGTGAACTTTTGAACCTCATTTTCCATTTGACCAATTCAACTCTTTAAGGCATTCTTCTCATTGGCTTTTAGGACATCTTTTCCCATTTCATAAATTGTGAGACATATAAATGTTATTTTCTTCAGTATTTTTGGGGTCTCCTTTAGTAAGCTGTTGACTTATTTTTCATGATTTTCTTGCATCACTTTCATTTATCTTCCTAATTTTTCCTCTACTTCTCTTACTTGATTTTCGAACTCCTTTTTGAGCTCTTCCATGACCTGCAGCCAATTGATATTTTTCTTGGAGACTTTTGATGTAGGTCCTTTGACTTTGTTGTCTTCTTCTGGTTGTATGTTTTGATCTCTTTTTGATCAAGGTAAGATTCTATAGTCTGATTTGTTTGCTGTTTGCTCATCTTCCCAGGCAAATACTTGTCTTTCTAACTCTCTATGAAGGTAGGACTCTACTTGCAGTGGGAGTGGAAGTGAGGGTGGGTGTACTGTCCCAGGCTTCAGGGGTTTTGTATTAGTCACTCAATCCCCCACTGTCTGTGGGCCAGGAGCTCTGGAAGTAGCCACTGCCACTGCTGTTGCTGCAGTTGCCACTGTCTCTGCCCAGGACTGAGGCTGGACCTTGATCTTCTTTCACCCAGGTCCCACAGAGTTTTCTCAGTGATCTTCTATGCTGTCTTTGGCATTTGTTGGTTGAGAAGTCTGAGAATCACCACAGTTGCCAGTGATTCAGTTCCTTGAGGCCTGCTCCAATCCTATCTGTGCTGGCATGGCCCAAACTGGAATGTGCTCCTCTACTAGCCCAGTGTGATAGACCCTTTCTGTCGACCTTCCAGACTATCTTAGGTTGGAGACTTGTTTAACTCTATCATTTTAGGACTTTTATAGATCTAGAATTTGTTTAGAATCATTTTACAGATATTTGGAGGGGTTTGGGGAGAACTCAAGTGAGTCCCTGCTTTTACTCTACCATCTTGGCCCCAGTCCTCCCCCACCCCATCATTCTCTCCAGAATTTTTTGAGTGATGAAAAAGATTCAACATAGTGGTATAATTCAAAATGCAGAAATAAAAAGGCATCTAGAAATATGGTACCACTTTGGAGGAGGCATGGATATGTGAGTAAGAAGTCTATAAGGGTTTTTGCCAAGATTAATGCTAAGGGCACTCTTTATGGGTACTATAACTTCAAACCCATTCTTCACCTTCTCATACTTAATTTAGTAATTACAACTGTATACTGGCACTTATTGACTCCCTTTTTAAAAATTGTCTAAAGTGCTTTTCCAAAACATTCACTGTTTAGTCATGTCTGACCCTTCATGATCCCATGTGGGGTTTTCTCGGCAAAGATACTAGAGTGGTTTACCATTTCCTTCTTCAGTGGATCCGTTTTGTCATACAATCAGAGATTAAATAACTTGTCCAGAGTCTCATAGCTAGGAAGAGTCTAAAGTTGGATTTGAACTCAAGTCTTCCTGACTCTCTCTAGCCCAGTACTCTATCCACTGAGTCACAAGCTACTTCTGATGGAACCCTTAAGATGAATATAAGTACAATGGTATTGTTTTCATCACTCCTGAGGTGTAGAACAAGAGAAGTGCTTTGAAGATTCATTGACAGCATCCTTAACATAGACCCCACATAACATATATTCCCATACACCATACTAGTCACTGAAACTTTTAGGTTGTCTATTAAAAGAAATGCATTAAAGGAATACAAGTATTTGTCTGGTATGCATGTCAGTTCTGTATTTAGATCTGGAATATCATCTGTCTAATTACACAAAGCTCCATGATTAATCTATTGATTATTCCCATCTTCACCATTAAAGAAAGCATGACCATGGATGATCACTGATGAGAAGATTAATTACTGTGCAGGCCTGGTGATATTAGGGAAGAATGATTATAAAATTGGAGAAGAGATGAAATCAGATTTACATGAGAAATAGAAAGAAGAAAAACAATTGTTAGTTGCATTTACAATTTGCTAGTTCTTGGCAAAGGTCTAAAGAGTGAAGTTTCATCTATCATTATGTTGTACCAATATAGGAGATATTAATAGGAGGAAAATATTTCATAAATTGTGAGACATATAAAGCCCACTAGGAGCTCTTTACTAATAACAGCTTTTTTAAATGTCTATGGGTTTTGAAGGGAATGAACTGAATTTATAGTCCATTTGCTAAAAGATTAGAGAAAGATTTTTTCCTGATTCAATCAATGACCACAGTATACAGATTTAGAGAGATCTCTGTGTTATTTTATCTCCTATGTACTGTGTGCCCTGGCCTCTGGATACCCTTACCATAAAAAAGAAAGGAAATTATTATCAAAAAAGCTGTTGGAATAAAAGTAGAGAGGAGAGGATAATAAAACACAGTTTAACCAAGGTTGAAAATGGATCTGGGACTTTAAGTTGCCCTTGTATTAAGCAGATTTATATTTCTTTCATGACCTGCCTCTGTCTTTCTCCAAAAAAACCATGTACTCTTCCATGCTTAATATCCTCAATTGTGAGCTGGAAAAAGAATGAAATAATCTAATTGAACTCTTATTTTGTAAGTAACAAATTTAAATGTCCAGAGATATTGAATGAATTACCCAAGGTCACATAATTAGTAAATTTCAGAGACATAATTTGAACCCAAGTCCAATCATTCCAAGTTTTATATTCTTTAGACTGGGTCATAATACCTGATACTAATGTAAATTTTGAATTTTGTCACAATCCGATCTTGTACCTTCCTAAGAAATTTGAGAATTCATACTCTGCTGTAAAGGCTTAAAAGAATTTAGATTGACCATAATACTACTAAGAAACATTATTTCTGACATATTATTAAATATGGAACTAAATTTATATTATTTGGTTAAAATATTTTGTATTTTTATCAACTTTGTTTTCAAATATATCCATCTTTCCTCCTATGCTCAGTGAGCTATTCATAGCCTAAGCCTTTCAAGCCTTACAATCTTCTTACACTCTCCCCATCCTACCAAACATACTCTTCATTCCTGCAATACTAGCCTATTTGCCATACCTAGAATGAGACATTCCATTTCTTGTCTCTGGGAATTTTTACTGACTGTGCCCTATGTCTAGAATGCTATCTTTCCTCATGTTCACCTTCTGGATTCCTTCATTTCCCAGTTAGAAGCTCACCTTTTACAGGAAACTTTTCCTAATTTCTCTGAATTCTAGTGCCTTTCTCCTGTTAATTGTCTCCTATTTATCCTTTATATAGATTGTTTGCACATAGTTGTTTGGGGAAACCATGTGGCCCAGTAGATAAAGCACTGGAACTGAAATCAGAAAGACCAGCATTCTTCAAATCTAACCTAAGACATTTACTATCTGTGCAACCATGGGCAAATCACTTAAACCTGGCCTGCATAAAATTAGAGAAGGAAATAGCAAACTACTTCAGTTATCTTTACCAAGAAAACCCCAGAGGCAGTCAGTCCAGAGGATCATGAAAATTAGAACATGACTAAACAGCAATAATGTAATTGTTTGCTTGCTGTCTCACCCACTACATTGTAAGCAATTTGAGGAAAAGAGTTTTCTTTTGCCTTTCTTTGTATCCCCAATGCTTAGGAAAGTACTTGGCACATAGTAGGCACTCAATAAATGTGTATTAATGAAATGGATTATTGACCTTATAACAAAAAAATTTTTAGAAGGAAGACAGTTCAACAAAACCAATAAAAAATAATCACCTGTGCTTAATGATCCACACAATATTCTACAATCATAAGCACTGTACAACTACAGTGAAGAAAATGAAGTGCATTTTCTCAGTTCATCGTAGGGCCAAACTTGTAATTATGGCATGAAACTTTAATTTTTCTCCACAGAACCATAGAAAATTCAGCTGAGATCCCAAGAGGTAGGAACTGGCCTGAACTCTATCCAAAGAAGTTTGCACAGGAGTTTCGTTAGTAGTCCTCCTAGACCACTTATCCAAACTTTTTATCCACAAAACTAATGACAATGAATTGATGGAGTACTTTAAAGGTTGCAAAGCTCTTTATATACATTATCTTGCTTGAGCTTTATAACAACTCAGAGTGAGGTAAATTCTTCAGGTGGTCTTTTCTCATTTGGCAGATGAAGAAATTACAGCTCAGAAAATTAAAATGGCTTACTCAGAGTCCTTCGTCTAGGATTAGATAAGTGGTAGAGGCAGGATAAAGTCAAATCTCTGACTATCCACTGGGTCATTCATGCTTCTCTCTCTCCCTCCCTCCATCACCCCGCCCTCTCTCTTTCTCTCTCTTTCTCTCTCTCTCTCTCTCTCTCTCTCTCTCTCTCTCTCTCTCTCTCTCTCTCTCTCTTCCTCCCTCCCTCCCTCTCTCTCTCTCTCACTCTCTCTCTCACTCTCTCTCTCCCTCCCTCCCTCTCTGTCTGTCTGTCTGTCTGTCTGTCTCTCTCTCTTTCTCTGTCTGTCTGTCTGTCTCTCTTTCCCTGTCTATCTGTCTGTCTGTCTGTCTCTCCCTCTCTCACACACACACACACACACACACACACTTTTTTTTGGTTTTGCTTTGGTAGTGTGAGTTATACATTTGGAATTAGATTTGAGTCCTAGATCTGTCTCTTACTAGCTCTGTGCCCTTGGATGGGTCACATACCATCTCTAAGCCTCAGTTTCCCCTCATTTGAAAAGTGAGAACATAAGATTACAGATATGGCAGAGTTCTTATGGAAAAAACTATTTGTAACTACTAAGTGCTAGCGATTATGATTGATACTTGAAATATATCTAACTTTACAACCCTCCCTCACTTAAATCCAATTCACTTGTATGTCATGGCATGACCTCCCTGATGGTCCTCTTAGAGAATGAAGGATAAACAGTAGTAACCCTAAAGCCCCTCAGGAGCTGTCCACGGTACAGGAATGATTTTTAGCGGACCTCCAAAAACCATTGCCTTAGCACGAGGCAGTATAACTACTGTTTTCCCGAACAGATGGGACACTCTTACTTATTAATGTATTCTTTAAGATCTCCAGGGAACATAATTTCACAACCTCCCTCTGTAGACTTCTCTGGAAGTGTCTCACAACTCACTGCTGGGAAGTTTTTTGTTTTGTTTTGTTTTCCTCCTTTCTCTCTAAACTAAATCCCTCCTGCTGCAATGTAAGCCCATTTCCTTTTGTTCTTTCCTCAGTGGAAAAGAGGAACAGCTGGTCAGCATCTCTGTCTAACAGTCTCTTTTATACTTAAAAGGGGTTATTGAGTTGCTAGACTGAATTATCCTAATCCTTCTCACTTTTCCTCACAGGTCCCATTTTCTAAGCTTTCAAATCATGGTCACTGCTCTCTGCTGAAGCCTTTCTAAACTGTCCTCCTGTAGGTCTCTTTTAATTTATAGAGACCCCAACTGGAAGCAAGGCTTCATAGGAGGGAAGTCTGACAAGTCCTGGGGAAAACTGATTGACCTCAAGCTTTTCCCTCTAGTTTCGATAGATCTCTCACAGATATCCTTTGCCTTTCCCCTTTAAAAGCACTGCTGTCATTTTAGTCATCCCAGCAGACCACCCAGAGCTGCTAATTAGCTAGCTTTCCTTGCTAATTAATCCCCACCTGTTTAATCTCTCCCAGTCTGACTTTCAGACCATATGATACTGTTAGCCTTCCCTAAAGGAGTGGTGCACTGGGGGGAGTCAGTTGATAGCACTATGATAAAGAGATTGTAATGAAGAATGTGGAACTTTTCTTCCAAAATGTGGTTGGTTGTGTTTTTTAAAATCAAATTATACATTATAATACTCTCCTATAATTTATTCCAGTAACCATTACCAGAGAAGTTGACAAGAATTATGACTGAAATGTTTTTGGATCCTTATGAAAACTTTATTAATGACAATATTCACATTTATTAATGACAGTATTAACCTGAGATGCATTCTGTAGTTCATCTCTTTGAATTTCTGGACTGTGTGCTTCAACTTTCTGGATATGTAGCAGCTCACATGTCTGAAATTACTTGAAGGCATCCATTCCTTTCCACAGAGCTCCCTGCTAGACCCTGAGCTGTCCCCAGGCACCTGGAGTCCCCTCCCAACCCTTGCTGGACTCTTTTCATAATTTTGCCACCATTCTTGAAGGGTAGTTGAACAGAGGGCATAAAGATGATTTGCTGTGGTGTGGGCTGTAAGCCTCAGTGGAGTTTAGGGGCAGCCTCAGAAGGTTCAGTTTTAAAAAATTAAATTACTGTGCAAGGTCTATGTTTTAGTTCCAAAATACATGGGCAATATGTTAACAAGGTGTGTGGTTCCCACCAAGTGCCGCATTCACCTTTAAATACTGTTATAGCTTGTCCTATATGCAGATGGAAGGGGTGGAGCTGGGCCCTGATACAGGGGCTTCTCAGGGGCCTCTACTGTATCTCATCACATTTTCAGTCTGTTTCCCTATAGAGTATATATCCTAAAAGGTCCAGCCTGTTCAACAGCCTTACTCAGATTCAGCCTCTCGAGACCCTGCTGTGCTGTACCTCAGTGACTCTGTGTGTAATTGTATGCACTGAGGATACACAACTACCACCATACAATGTGTACAGGATAATTAATGCCTCATACCAAGCAGATGTCAATTTATTATTGAGTTTGTTAACCCTTTATCTCTTGGTGTTATAAACGCCACTTAAAACTGATTAAAGTATCATTCTTGTAAAAAAAATATCAAGTACTACAAGAGTATATGTGTGCCCCTGGAAAATCGTTGTCATCTACTCATTCGTTCATGTCTATCATCTGCCAATACATGACAGAGAAAAGATTCACCAAACACTAGAACCTGTGTTTGATCCCTTGCTGGGAAGCATAATATTTGTACATAATGAGTAGAAATTACAATTTTACAGAGTGTGGGATTTTTCTCTTTTCTATATTTTGCTGTATTTCTTGAGAGACAGGTAAAAGGGAAAGAGTCTTAAACAGGAGAACAAGAAAGAGCCCTCTTTGAATTTCACCAAACATTTAATAAAATTCTCTGTTTCTGTCTCTCTCTTTCCATTTCTATCTCTGACAATTTTTTTCACTACTACATCTTTCCAATATTTCATCTTCCCGTTGCTCATACCTTCATATCTCTAGTCAGATCTTCATTAACCCTTTCCCTCTGCTTCTCTCCTTTCCTCTCTCTCCTCCTCCCCTTATTACCCCTCTTTTTCATCAATCATGTGTGCCTAGACAAATCACTTAACCTAACTATGCCACTGTTTCCTCATCTGTAAATAATAATAGCATTCACCTCCTAGAGCTGTTGTGAGAATCAAACCAAGCAATAGTTACAAAGCACAGTATATGCTACACATTAGACACTGTATAAATGTTAGCAATTAGTTATTGAACACACAAGATAAATCCAGAAGGGATGGAAACTACTTTAGAGGAGATGATACTAGCAGATGGGGAAAACCAGACAGGCCTCCTGGAGAAAGTGGTCCTAGAACTGAGTCTCAAAGAGTTGTAATTTGAGGGAGAGCATTATTGGTATGAAATGCATACAGCAAAAGGACATAGAGATGGGTTATGGAATGGTGTGTGCAAAGAATAACAAGTAGGTCAGTATGGCTTGATCACAATGCATGGAAAGAAATAAGATATAAGAAGCTGGGAAAAATAGAAATAGGACAAGTTGTAAAGTGCTTTAAATGCCAAAGACCTTAAGAATGAATCTAGATAAAATCTCAAGACACTAGAGTTTACCAAATAAGGAGATGATATGGTCAAACTTGTGCTTTACAAAAATTATTTTAAGAACTGAGTGAAGAATGCGTTAGAGCAAAAAAAAAATTGATATAGGGAGACCAAATAGGAAGTTTTGGCAACCGTCCAGGGAAGAGGTGATGAGAACCTGAATGAGAAAAGTGGAGGTATGAGTGCCAGGAAGGAGACACATTCAGTTGATGTAGTAGAGAAAGGAATTACATTATTTAGCAGGAAGACTAATGTGTATACATTTAGAAGGAAAGGTCAGTAAGAGTCAGAATATGAAGGGATTTAAATGTCAAACATAGAAATTTGTATTTGATCTTAAAAGTGTTTGGGAATCACTGGAATTTATTGATCTGGAAGGGATATGGCTAGACTTATACTTTAGAAATCTCATTTAGGTGGTTGGATAGAAAATGGATTAGAAGGGAGAGTCTTGAGATTTGCAGACCAATTAGGAGGCTATCTCAGTGGTTCAAGAGAGAGATTATAAAGGCCTGAACTAGGCAGAGAGCCCACAGAACTCACATAAGAATCAAAGACACAATATGTATAAAGTGCTCTCAAAATAGCAGCTACTTTTATTCTTGTGGACTTATCTGAAAGCTCACTATAACTTTTATTTCCTTAATTGCATAATGATTGTCAATGCTTCTAAAATTCTTGATTTTTTTATAGAAAAGCCCATTCTGTCTATTTAGTGTTAGGTTGTTATTACCTGTAATACAGAAGGGCAGTTGTCTCTCCCTTAGTTTTCCTATCATAGCTCCAATTAATTCTTCCTACACTTCTCCCTTCTTATCCAGGATATTTCTCATAATTTTCTAAAAATAGAAAATGCATTGGTCTCTATAATTCTGTTGTTGATTTTGATTCTTTTATTAAATAAGTTTCCCCTGAGACCTCCATTTTGTGAAAGGACCCAGGTTTCATTCCTCTTTTATTTCTGTTCTGATATTTTGGATTTCAAAACCATGCCCCTAACTCGGGTAACTTCATCTCTGTACCCCCAACCACCCAACACACACAAAGACACACAGACACAGACACACACCACTTTTAGCTTCCTTCTGCATGCTATCTTCACTCATTAGAATGTAAACCCAAGAAAGGCAGAGCCATTCTTTCTTTTTGCTTGTATTTGTATCCTCAGCAGTTTACACAGAACCTAGTACATAGTGAGCTCTTAAAAATTAGTTGTTTCTTTCCCCTTATTTCCTTCCTTCCTTCTTTCCTTCCTTCCTTCCTTCTTTCCTTCCTTCTTTCCTTCCTTCTTTCCTTCCTTCCTTCTTTCCTTCCTTCCTTCCTTCTTTCCTTCCTTCCTTCCTTCTGTCCTTCCTTCCTTCCTGTATCAGCAAGCACCGTAGCATGACCAGGATGGCTGCTAGCACAGGTTCTTAGATCTGCTTTTCTAAAGGAAAGCAATTCAAAATGGGTTAACAATATTACATAACATGTTCCTAGTTCAGGGAGAAAAGTCAGCACCCTGAACTTCAGAGAATGCAAACAGAATACAAACAAGAAGGTATAAGCAGAAGTTACAAGCAGACCAAGAAACAAATCAGCAGATGGGCTTCCAGCCATCTGACCATAACATCCATACTTATTCAGTTACCAGAGAGGGAATCACCAATATCTGGGTTTTCAAAGGCAGGCACAAAGGCTTCCCGGAGTCTCATCTGACCAAATCACACAGCTCTTCTCAAAGTGAGCCCCAAAGCAAAACCTCACATCAGGATGTATATATAGCCTTCTCCTGGATCAGAGAATGTCACAGCCCTCTTGACCCACTGCCCAGTCACAAAGTGACAAGACGAGGACATTCCTGAAAAGCAAGCTTCCTGCCACAGGCTCCACATGACCACATTCAACCTATTAGGGGGCAGTGTATACTTTCAAATCAGGGAAGATTCTCAGAACCTCTTTAGCCTATCAAAGGGCCTAGGGGTAGGGAAGATCTTCAGATTCCCATAACCCTTCCATCCTTTCATCCTTCCTTCCTTCCTTCCTTCCTTCCTTCCTTCCTTCCTTCCTCCCTTCCTCTCTTCCTTCCTTCCAAGTCCTAATTCCAATAACTTTCTTTTCCCCCTTACTTACCACCTTGTCCTCATACGCAGCCCCTTTCTCTAAACTTTTATATCATTTATTTTACCTACTGATCATTTTATACTTAGAAAGTACTGCTATGAATTATCTGTGCAACTACCCTTTTAGAGCAAAGGTAGACTCTCATCCTCATTTGTTTCCCTAGTTCATAATATGTAGGTTCTCAAAACATCTTTCTTATAGAAAATTACAAAATAATGGCATTTTGATAGTTGGAAGGGACTTTAGATAATGTCCAATCCAAAACACACCTAAAAGGAATCCCACATGGTCATCTAGGCTTAGCCTGAATACCTCCAGTGAGCAGATGACTATCACTTTCTCAGACAGGACATTCCAGTTTGGAAGACTCTGATTACTAGAGAGGGTTTTGTTTGTTCATTTTTTTTGACATCAAGCCTAAATTTGCCTCTTTGACATTCCTAACTTCTTTCCTTCATTCTGTCCTCAGAACAAAAAGGTTATGAAAATAGTGAAAAGTAAAGTAGAAAGGAGAGAAGGAAGATGTCTCTCATAACTGATGTACTAGTAAGGGGAGTAGGTTGGTAGAAAATACTTGAAGGTTGTTATGACCTTTTCACCATTTGGTCTTTCAAGGCCTGCAAACTTGATGTCAGTTTATCAAGAGTTATCAGGCTCCGAAAAAATTCACTTTTTGACCATATTCAAACGAGACATTCTTGTGACATGAAGTTTATTTTCCAATTTATAATCAGAATACAAATGCCAAGTTCACTGAGAGATGGTTAGTGCATTATTTTCCTAAGAGAGAGGCCTACTTGCCCTGGTACTATATCACAACTTACTCAAACTATGATTACCCACATTATTAAAATTATTTAAAATGGAAATAGGTTGAAATGAGCATGATTAGAATTTATTTATATTTAACAAATAATTTCTAGACTTTTTTTCTTTCCAATAAAAGAAAGACATTTTATCAGGGAGAAACCAGGCAAATTATCTTGTTAAGCAGAAAATGTTTTAACCTGATATATGTTGTTAGACAATTTTGAACTTGAAGGAAAAGAACCATCAAATAAGATAATCCCAGAATATCAGAGCTAATGGGGTTTACAGGGTCATAGGATCGCTGAAGAGATATTAAAACCCAAATCATTGTCAGATAAGGACACTAAGCCTGAGTGTTTAAGTCACTTGCCCAAAGTCACAGAACTATTAAGTATTTGAGGCATGATTTGAACCTACCATCATATGCAACAGGCTATATTGCTAATTAAAATCATCGCTGAAAAATAATTTCCTCTAAATTTTCTGTAACAAAAGGTAATTAAACTTGAAGTTCTCCAATGAGGGGAACCTACTACCTCCTGAAGAAAATAATTTCATTTTTGGAGCTCCATATGTCAGGAAGTTGGTTTTGTTTTTGTTCTTTGCTTGTTTGTGTGTTTTGTTTTGTTTTCCCTGATGCCTAACCTGACATTGTCTTTTTTTAAAATTTCAACCAATTAACTTCTACTTTTCTGCCTTCTGGGATAGAACAGAAAAAGTCTAACCCATCTTTCATTAAAAAAAAATCCCTTCAAATACTTGACAAGAAATATTCTTGAAAAGTCTTTTCTTCTCCAGACTTCATGTGCCCATTTTCTTCAAAAAGCTGTCATATGGCATTGAACGCCATCTTGGCATCAAAACCATCTTCATTACCCTCTTCCAGATGATATCTATTTTATTAATTTGCTTCTTAAAATGTATTATATTAAAGTGAATGCAATACTCCAGATGTAGTCTGACCAAGGCATAGTATGACCTTCTTTTATGTCTCAAAGCTATACTTCCTTTAATGTAATCTAAGATGACAGTCATATGAATGGCTGTCTTCCTTTGACTCCTTTATTATGAATTTGGAAATTTCATTTAAAAAAATAAAATATACGAGTAGATTTATATTTGAGTTTCATTTTGTTTCAATTTGACCAAATATTTGTATAAAGATGTTTCCATTTTTATCCACTTTTCAAAATATCTGAGGATGTGCCCTTCCCAATTACCTCTCCTATTCCCAACAATTTTTCAAAAATTGTGGCTATTGGGGTTCAGCAATCACATCCATCCTGACTTTCAGTACTCGAGGATGTAGTTCATCTAAATTGATCAACTTGAACTCATTAAGGTGCCCTAGGTACTCTCTTACTATCTCTTTAATTTTGGGGGATATTAAATCATAAGTCTTTGGTACAGAAAGGAAGCTGGATTCATCATTTCAGTGGTATTTGGAATGCCTGATGAAGAAACTTTTTTCTCTAAAGATTAGCAATTGCTTTGGTGCACTATGAATATATGTCTCTTGACCAGTGTTATACAAACAATAGGTCTTAGAAGTGGGACTTGATCGTAGATCTTTTTGACTTGCAAACTGCCTCTCTATCATAAACTGCCTCACATATTCGTAGGTTTTTTTCCCCCTTAGGTCAAATATTCTCCCTGGCAGAAAAAAAAACATATCAAAAGAAGAAAGATGAGTTAGCTAGTTTTGCTATTTCTTTACCAGTTGTTATAATCATCACATTAATTTCAGGTAATGCTCTTATACTTTCTTTCAATCTCTTTTTCCCCAATGTAGCTTCAAAAAACCCATATTTTGTTGTCCTAATATTTCCTCAATAGCATTAGTGTATTCTGACTATTTGTAATGCCATGTACCAGAAGATTCCCAAAAGAATGCTACTGTGAACAGCTTTTAAGGTTCATATTGCACAGTAATAGTGAACACTCTGTTTATTCCACTACAAATCAAGGCAAACATTCACAATATAATATTCACATTACATCTCATCACAGAAAATCATAATATGGTTTTCATAACAGTTTAACATTAGAATGGCCACACAGTTTTCACTACAGTGGCCACAATATTTAGAAGAAAGAATAAAAGAATAATCATCTGGTTTCCCTAAGGGGAAATGCTCCTTACTTAAACATTCAGTCAAGTCACAATAAAATAATCAAACTTCCACTCATGAGACAAGCATTGACTTAATCAATCACTAATCTAGATTCCCAATTACTAAATATCATTAATCACTAGTATAGTCATTAGAAAATTACAAACCCTCTACACCTTGGTGTCCAGAAAACCTCAATTTCCTCCAAAGAGAGGCCTTTTCTTCATCTTGACTCTGGGTGGTCTCTTTGGTTCCCTGGATCCCCTTCCATGGTCCCAGCTCTGTCCTGAATCCACCAAACAGTCACCTGGATTCAGAAGCAGACAGCTGCCAGGTTCTCATCCAGTCCTCAGAGGTAGACAGCTCCCAGGTCCTTGTCCAGTCCTCAGGGCAGTCCTTGGCACACACTGAAGTTCACAGAGTCCAGCACATCTCAAAACCTTCACCACTTCTCTTGCCTGGCACTCAAGGATCAGCCAAGCCATGAACAAACAAAGTTTTATCCTGGTCATGCTTCTTCAGTCCTCCAGCAGGTCATCTGGCCCTAGGACCCAGAAGGAATATCAGCCTTCTAGGTGGCTTTCACCAGATTCTGGTCTCAGGAAAACTCCATCTCAGTTCTCAGTCAGCCAGATGCTGGGAAAGAAACTATCTCTCTCTCCCTCTCCCTCTCTCTCTCTCTCTCTCTCTCTCTCTCTCTCTCTCTCTCTCTCTCTCTCTCTTTGTCAAGAAAACTCCAACTCACTTCTTCAGTACAGCAGCCCAGCTCCTAGATGCTGAGACAGTCCTGCTTCCTCCAACAGGAAAATTCTAATTCTGTCTTTCTGTCTCTGGAATTCTTGCTTATATACACACACTGGTTTCCTGTATCATCCAATCCCCTTCTTCCACATCAACAAGGGAGTTCACACCTTCTCAACAGTGGACAGGGCTCACACTTTCTATACTTAACCCTAAGTTACTAAGTGCTAAGTATCTGATAAACTGATTGCTGTTACAGCATTCTGAATAGTGTCTCTTTCCTTCTAGATGACATTACTTGAATAATCTAGGAAAACTGGCCTCATATTGAACCTTTATTCTCATATACTTCCTTTCCATAGTCAAAGCCTTATGAAAGTCCCCTTATTCAAAATGATCTCTTTTAGATCCCAGAAAAAATTTATTCATCAAAAATTCACTTGGATTAACATCACTAAGAGGGCTAAGGTCAATTAATTATTAATATCTGAGCATCAACTAGCTTATACAGACAGCTTTCCTAGTCATAGTTGAGGAAAAATATATTTTGATGAGGACATGGAAGTAGCAAGAGGTTATTGTAAAGCACAGAGAATATCTAGAAGACTAAAGTGGGATTTTTCAGTCAGCCATTGGCAAGAATGAAAACATTCTACACTAGATAAAACATCCTCTCATCTTTCTGCCATTCAGTGCCAGGGAAACATTGTGCACATTGCTCTCTAAATTCCACTTCTTTATAGACAGATAGATACGAATGTTTCAATTAACCAATTAACAATTAATATACATCTATATATACATATATGAACTATAAGCATTTGTTTTCTCTCCTAAAGTCCTTCCCTCATTTAAAAACATCCTTGTAATGCTTTTTTAAAACTTTTATTTTTTTCACTTTTAAAACTTTCTTTTGTAATGCTTTTTTAAAAACTAATCATTAGGTCATGTTCTTACACATGAAACTTAAATTTACTTGTAAGTAGTTACTACTTCATTATTCCTGGTTCTTGAATCAAGTAAAATGAGCCTAACCCTTCTTCCAGGCAATAGACCTTCAAATTTATTTTTGCACATGGCTTCCATGTCTTCTCTAACTCAAATGTCTTGATTTTTTTCACTGTTTCCCAAAAGGACCTGGACTAATAACATAAAACTAATATAATCTCTCAATCCTTTCACAGTTGAGTTGGGAGTAATTCAAACCAGAGTAACCCACTGACTACCTACACTGTGGTAAAACTAGGAGGGGACAAGGGAGGAATGCAACTAGAAACATCACCAGGGAGCCCTGAGTCTGCAGCATAATCATCTAGAGGACGTAGAAGAAAGAGAGAATCTATTTTGGTTTATTTCTCCTGGATCCATGCTTCAAGGCAGCTCAGGCAATAAATCAGTGCAGCTTCTGGGTCAGTTAAAATGGCCAATTCAGGAGAGCCATTCAGCTATTTCTACAGAGAAGAAAGGTATCTTTTTGTGGTGTCAGATTGGTTTTCCTCCTCTGTGGCCATAAGTGGAGAATGGCCAATCTGCTAGGAAAGTAGAAGTTGCTAGCCTGAAAGATTGCAAGAATAAAAGTTTCAAGTTTCCCAGTGAGGAAAAGTGAAGAGGAAAGAATTCTGGAGGAAGAGCAAGACAGATGGGATGAAGGACCCTGGGGTAATGGATAGAGCTCTGAACTTGAATTCAAAAGACCTGTGTTCAAATGATGATTCAAGGAACTAACTAGCTACATGAACATGAACAAGTTATTTAAGCACTGTGGACCTCAGATTCCTCATCTTTAAAATGAAGGGGTTAGACTAGATGACCTTTCAGGTGCCTTCTAGCTCTATATCTGTGATTCATTCAGGAGTATGTGTAATGACTAAGAAACAGGCTGTCTGTTAGATGAAAAAAGACTTGATCAGAAAAATCTAAAGTTTTTCTGGGCTAAAATACCCCCATTTAGGACCATGCTCTTACCACCAGAACTTGGTTTCCTTGATTGTTTGCTGTCTTGCTTGTAGCACTAAAGTCACAGATCATAGAATATTGGTACTAGAAAAGGACCATTAGAAATTGTCCAGAGAAGAAGAAACTAAGTCCCAGAAGGGCAATGGTATTTGCCCACGGGCATACACCTAGTACTAGATGGAACTAAGATCTTGAACCTAGGTGTTCTTATTACCAATACAATGGTCTTGTGACTAAACTACAATATGTTTAGTGAAAGGGACATTTGTCTTCCATGCCAAATCTATGAGTGTCCCCTGGTTGTTCTGGCTTTCATCCGTATGCTGGGCAGTTTTTTTTTAGGGGTAAAATACATACAGGAGTTTAGAGACCTCTTCCAGTCTCTGCTCAGTGGCAAGACTTTCATCTGGAAATAAGCTTTGATTTACATGAGTTTACATCCAAAATGCAAATCACAGAACTCCCAGAACAAGAGTAGGAGGAAGGCTAAGGGCAGCTTGTTTCTCTCTTCATCTCAAAAAAAAAAAAATCAAGCTGTGTTCTGCTGATTTTTATAGTGGGAAAGCCCCCAAAGATTTTTTTTCCTGCAGACAGCCTCATACACAAAATGTAAAATACTTTATTCATGTGTACATAGCCTCCTTTATTCTCTCTGATGGGCAATTCTGAATCCCTGCCTTCTTCCATCTGTACTTGATTTACATGTCAGACACACTTGCTGCCTTTCTAAATTGCCCCTTAACACAGGGGAGAGGGGTGAAATAGGGAGGGCGGTGTTTCAAAATACAGAAAACCACAGAGACCTCAGGCAAAAATCTGGACCCAGTCTAATGGTCTGATCACTCTGTTGAGAGGGCCGAATCAGGTTTGATGGGATGCCCTTGGTCATGAATGGAGAGGCAATTGGGGCTCAGATTTTCTCTGAAGTTGGTGGTGAAAGGGACGGGCAAGGGTTATGTATCCATTTGCAAAGGTATAAGGGTTATTGAAGGAAGCTGACTGCTCCAAACAGACTGCTTTGGTGTGAAGCCAGCTGCATCAGAGTCAAGGTCCCCATACACAGATATGCCAATGAGCTGTAATGACAAAGCATTGCAACAAAAAGTCCTCCATGGTATAGTCCAATAATTAAGGGTCTGGGAACTAATTAAATGTAGCTGCTTTTTGTTATTCAAAATGTATAGACATAATGTAATACAAACTGAACTTAAGAAAAATTGACCAGAAGTAAGAATAAGGAAAATCTTAACAACTTCAGTTACATAAAAATTCCTCCTCCTTGGTGGAAAGAAGGCATAGATTTTGAAACATCTGAACAGGGCTAAATTGAGAACACTGGGTCTTAGACTGTTCAAACTGGATGACCTTGTTGTAATGGAAACCTTTATGGATTTCCAAGATTTTCAAAGTACTCTCTTCCCAAGTACTTGTACAAAAGACAGGTAATATCATCCCAGGAAACTGAGGCTTTAAGAAAGGAAAATTATATGCCTGAGATAACACAAATTATAAATAAGGGGACCAGGACTGCAAAGGACTGGATAAACAGTAGTCTTCTAACTGCTTTGTTTCAGTATTTTCTAGCCTAAGATCAATAATAACTATTAAAATTTGTTATGTTTGAGAGGCCTTGAGGAATAATGAACAGAGGCCTGTCTTATCATCAGGGAGACCTGGGTTTAAGATATGACTAATACATGCTAGTTATATATGATTATGGGTCTATTATTTAACTTCTCAGAGTCCTAGGCTCTGGGCAGCTAAGTTGTCCAGTAGTGAGAGCACTGGACCTGGAGTCAGGAAGAGTTGAATTTTAATCCTGCCTGAGATGCTTATTAGCAAGAAACTTAATTTCTTTTTGCCTCCGTTTCTTCATCTATAAAATGGGGATGATGATAGCTTACACCTCATAGACTCATTGTGAGAATCAAATGAAATGATAATCATAAAGCACTTAGCAGACTGTCTGGCATATAGTGGGTACTATATAAAAACTAGTAATAATAATAATAAATGATCATTGTTATTAAGCAAGTTACCAATTGCCTTCAGTGGAAGGAGTTTGTACATTGGCAGTTTACAAAACCAAATAAATTCATAGTCTGAACAAGAACAACAAAATATGATAATCTGGAACATCTTTGTATTATTTTAGTTTCAAAGTAAGACTATTTAGGTATTAAATACTATGTGCATTTACAAAATAGCTCACATTTCATAGCACTTTTAAAATTATAAAGTGTTTTAAATACATTATCTCACTTGATTAATCCTGAAAGGTAGTTGCTATCATCCCCATTTTGCAGATGAGAATACTGAGGCTAAAAGAGGATAAGTGATCCAAAGCAACATACCAGAAGAGGCAACCAGCTTCCCACCTAACCAGATCTAAAACACAGTCCTATATACAGTACTGCCTGGTAACATATACTTTCTAACTGCCTCCAGAATAATTTCTCCTCTTTAAATCATCCTAATATTAAGGACAAACATTACTCTTTAGAATTATTTATGATCCTGCAGTCCTCTGTGTGTATGAGTAAACATAGACTTCCCAGTGTATAGTTTGTAACTGAGTTGAGTGGTGCCCATAGTATCCCAGGGAATTATGTTGGTTTGAGCACCTGCTAATCATGTTTGCCTAAAAATGCATAAGAAGAAATCAGAGCACAAATCAAAAATTTTTTGAAAAATGTAGTAATTGAAGAGATTAAAATATTGGACTTAATTTTTTGCAAAATTTTAGAACAATTCTGGTTTATCTAAGTAATGGTTATTTGAGAAAGCATTTGAACTCTTCTGTCTGTTATTCCATGCTATAATGAGGATACAAGATGCAGGATCTTTCAGTGACCTCTTTATTTGTTTTCTTTCTTCTTCAGCTAGCTTAGGCACTAAGGGAGGGAAGGTAGAGAAAAGATAATGTCATCCAAGGTAGTCTATTTTTTTTTACATTTCTCTAGGGTTTGTCAATTATAGAGTCCACATGGCAACTGAAAGTTTTTCTGAGTGATAAATTTAGTGTTCAAATTTAAAAAGGGAGCAATGAGTGAGAATCTCAGAATCACAGAATTCGAATATTACAATGGAACCCCAAAACCATCCATTTCAATACATCTAAAAAGGAATCTCCACCATGCCTGAATACCTCCGGGGAGGGAGAAGTCACCCCTTCTCAATTCAGCCCATTCCAGTTTTAGACCCCAATAATAGTTTTTAAAAATTCTCAATATCAGGCATGGCAGCTAGCTGGCACAGTGAATAGAGGACTGGCCCTGGAGGCAGGAGGACCTGAGTTCAAATATGACCTCAGACACTTAACGCAAAACTAATCTTGTGACCTTGGGCATATCACTTAACTCCAATTGCCCTGCCCTCCCCACTCCAAAAAGCAAAATAATAATAATAATAATAACAACAATAATAATTGTCATCATCAAGACTAAACTTGCTTTATTCAAGAACCATAATTTTCTTAGTCTTTCAGCACTCAATGGGCATCTTTTTTGTGTCTAGTTCTCTACGACAACCAAAAAAATGCTGCTGTGAAAATTTTGGTGTATACAGGTCCTTTTTCTGTGTTTTTGACCTCTTGAGAATAAATGCCCTTCAGTGGGATCTTTGTAAAGGGGCATGAAAATTTCAGTAACTTTTTTTAAGTGCAATTATGCAATGATTTCTAGAATGACTGGACCAAATCACAGCTTCACCAACATTTTGTTTGTGTCACTGCCTTTCCATAGTTCTGCTATATGTGGACGATGCAATGATTGTTAATGCTGTTATTATTATTGCCTTTCTTGCTAGTTTGCTGGGTATGAGAAGAAGTCTCAGAGTTGGGTTGATTTGCATTTTTCTTATTCATAGGGATTTGAAACAATCCTTAAGGTAGCTGCTAACATTTGTTTATAACTTTTGACCACTTGTCCACTGGAACATAACTCATTGTCCTCTCCTCTATGAGTGTTAGTTCTCTCTTAGAGAGCTTGAATAACAGACTCTTATCAGTTATTTGATATAATACATACAGACAGACATATATAAATATACAAACACACACACACACACATATATATACACAAGTATACATATACACTCATATACATATATATGTATGTGTGTGCATATATTGAAAAAGTCAACTTCCCATTATTGTCTACAGTTGCATTAATGTTGTTTATGTGATTGTATGTTCATGTCATTGAAATAATTAATTTCATCTTTCAGAATTGGAAAAAACAAACCTACCTTATTAGAACATCTACCCATTGTTGTTGGTTTTGCCCTCTAGTACCAAACATAACAAACCTAATCATTTGCCACATGACATTTCTTTAAATACTTGAAGACATATATCATGCTTCTCTCTCCATCAGACTTCTCCCCCATTTTTTCTTTGGGCTAAACAGGCCCAGTTCTTTCAACTGATCCTGACATGACAGACGCAAGGTGCTTTACCATCCCTTTTGTCTTCCTCCATATATGTACTAGCATGTCACCACCCTTCTTAAACTGGGTACACAGAAGCAAACTAAAATCCCTGAAGCAAGAAGCTAGCCAAATAACAGTAAAATAAGAAAGCAACCCAACACTTTCCATCATATGACCATAGGCAGGTTTTTTTTTCTTTTTTGTGTTGCTCAATGATGGTTCAAATTTTAAAATGTCATATGACTGGGTCAACGGCAGAATTCCAGTGAACCATCTGCAAGTAATTTTCTAGTGCTGAGAGTGAACTATTCTTACATCAATAGCAACTGTAGAGATCTGTCCATCAATGGGTCAGAAAACAAAAAGAACTAGATTGCCTTGTGTTCATATGTGCATGCAGACAACATGTGCACAGATTTCTAATTCAGGTTTAAATTAGCAATTCCTCAGGACCAGCACCTTCAAAAATGTCCAACCTGTGCCCTCAATGTCAGTTGTATAAAATTTTTCATGCTATTTTCTTCACTAAACACATCAAACAAAATATCTGTGAATTTAGGATCAACAATCCTATTTAAAAGCTTGTATAGTCCTTCAGTAATGACTACTTACTAAGCAGATTCTTTACCCTCCTATTTTCCTGAAAAAGATAGAAGCTTTCCACAGTAAGCTCCCTCAATGTGCCTTCTCTATGCCTAAAAAAAACACCTCAGTATCATCACCCATCCTTTTTTCATAGGTTCACAGACTAAGAGTTAAAAGGGACATCAGAATTCATCTAATGCAATGCCTTTCATTTTAGATAAGAAAAAAAATGAGGCATAGAGGGGTTGACTTCCTTAAGGTCACTCAGGTAGGAACTGGTAGAGGTCAGAATTGAACCAAGTCCTCTGATTCCAGTTATTGGTATTTCTACTGCGCCCTCCTTCCCTTTGTTTATAAATGAATACTAGTCTGCATAAAGATAAGTAGTTCTCCCTATGGCCCTTCACTACTTTGACAGCAGAATCACAAAAGTTTAGAACTTTAAGTGAACCCTGAAGTCATTTGGTCCACCTTCTCTACCCCAAAAAGTCCTTTCTCTAGTATACCTGATAAGTGCTCATGCAGCTTCTGTGGAAGCCCTTTACTGAGGAGGATCTTCCAAAGTAGTGCCTTACACTTTGGTAGAGCTCCAACTGCAAGATAATAACAGAGAAGGTATCTAAATTTACTCCTATGCAACTTTTAACCATGGCTCAATTTCCTCATGCAAAAAAAATTGGACTAGGTAGATGTCCTCTGAGTCTGCTTCCAGCTCTGAATCTGTGATCCTGTGGTCACTGGTAAGGCACTTGATAAATGTGAATTGTTTCTGATGTCAGGTGATTGCCTCTTTCATAGTACTCTTTTTTCCTTTGAGATCTCCTCATTGTAACTGAAAGTCATGTTTTATATTTACCTAAGGAATGAAGTAGTCAGCATTGTCAATTCTCTTAATTGATTAGACTTCATCAATTAAATAGCTAATTGAATGTCTTATTTAAGTAATAATTGAAGAGGGGAAATACTACAGTGATACACTCTACAGTGATAAGTGGTTGTGTTCAATAGTAATCAAATGGTTAAATACCATGAAATTCATTAAATTAATTTTGCTTTTATTTATTGAAAGAGTTGATGACAAAATAGTGTAATTACCCAGGAATTATATTCATCAAAAGTTTCTAAGATGTTTCTGAGGAGGGATATAACTGAACAATTGTCCAAAAATCTATTATTTAAATGTCCTAGGCTATTTGCTAAAGTCCCAATCTGATCCTTCATTGTAAAATAGAAGTGACCCTGGGTTCTGCCTATGCCAATGGAATGCATGCTTAAAAGTTTTGATTGAGGGTTATGTAACAGAATGTCTCTATATTATCTTAAGTTCAGCTTTGATCATTTTGGATCATTTGGATCATTTTATCAAGAGAAAGTCTGATGTCAAATATTTAATTTTGGTACAGGATCTCATAATGGCTATATAGTAAGATGTGAAGACGTATCAATCTACATTGGTGGAGAGAATGTCTACACAAATGGAATAATGGATCATTTAAAAAAGAATATTCTAAAAACCTGCTGGAAAAAACTAAAAAGTTTTCAATAAGAGGATGATGTGGTCAAATTGAAACTTTTGAAATCCTGCTTTAGCCATGATATGAAGGATGATTTAAAGACTGATAGCTGGAGGAAGAATTAGGAAACTATTATAATTCTTTCCATAATCTAATCATATGGCAATGAAGTTCCAGTCTAAGATGCTGGCATTAAACTTGGAACAGCTGTGAAAGATATTTTTGAAGGTAGAACTGGTAAGTTTGGGCAGCTAATTGGATTTTAAAGGAGAGATGGAGACTTAAGGCTAAATCTAGAAATTTTGAGCCTGAATGAGAAAACTTTAGAGCAAATAACAACAACAAAAACAATAATATTTATATTGCACCGGCTGTGTGCTAGGCACAGTGCTAAGCACTTTACAAGTGTCATCATTTTATCTTTACGATAAACCATGGAGGCCAGTGCTATTGCCCTCAGTTTATATTGTTAAGGAAACTGAGGCTATTGGAGATTAAGTGACTTGCCTAAGGTCACACAACTAATAAGTGTCTGAGATTAGATTCAAAATCAGGGACTTCCTGAACCTAGGGCCATGGTTTAAATCTGCTGTGTAACATGGTGACTTTAAATGCTCACATTAAAAAAGAACAATGAACACAATTCAGACAATTATTATTTAAGATTTGCGCTATTGTACTAATCTCCTAATCTTCTTGACTCAACTTTCCTCAATCTAGTCTGTATGTCATTTCACATAATAAAAGATAATCTATTTTTATTGAATCCCTTGCAGTTAGTGTTTGGTCTTGGCTCTTGTATCTCAAATCTTCTATTACATTCAGGTTTGTTGTTGTTTTTTTAAGGTCATAAAAGGTCTTTATTCTTTCTCATGAGAAAGGACTCTTCCCCTGCTGCCCACATGACAGCAAAGAGAGAGCCTTTTGTTGTCGTTTTTAACAAACTCCTGAAAGTCTGACAATTCATTGAATGCCCTTTTATTTTTCATTCAGAATTATGCTTAGCTTTGCTGGATATTTTTGTCAGGAAGACCAGTTATTTTTCTCTTCAATATATAGTGTTCCAAGACCTGTGATCTTTAGTGTTGCCTCTGCTAGGTTTTGTGTGATTCTGTATTTACCATATGTAATTTTTTTTCTCTTGTTGTTCATAACATTTTGTCCTTGAGCTGGTTTTAGAATTTGAATATGATATTCCTGTGGGTTTTCTTCATAGAATCTCTTGCAAGTAGTGATTAGTGAATGTTTACTATTTCTACTTTCCCCTATTGTTCTAATGCTTCAGGACAATTTTCTTTAATTATTTCTTGTATTATTGTAGCAAGATTATTTTTTGACCATAGCTTTCTGGTAGTCCAATTATTCTTATATTCTTCTTCAAATTAGTTGTTTTTTCTTATAAGATGTTTCACATTCCCTTCTATTTTTCATTCTTTATATTTTGTTTTTAGTATTTCTTGCTCTCCTAATTTTGCTGGCCTCCACTTACCCTATTCTGATTTTCAAAGAGTATTCTGGTTCTCCTTTTCTAATTGGTTGACTTTATTTACTTAATCTTCTTGTCTCCTTGTTTCCTTGGGTGATTATTTTTTTTTGGTTTTTCCTCAATCTCATTTGATTTTAAATTCTTTTTAAAGTTCATCTATGAATTTGGAGGGAGCATGTGACAATTTAACATTACTCTTTGGGGTAGAAGAGGGTTTCTTTGCTTCAGTATCCTCCTCTGAAGATGAACACCAGCCTTCTTTACTCCCATATTAACTCTCCCTTGTTGGATTTCTTTCTCCTCTCCCTGCTTTTTTTTTTTTGCTTTGCTTCAGCTTATTTTTAGCATCTCTAGTCCTGGTGTATGGGGGATCATAGTTCTGCCTTCAGATCTTCCTTCAGTTCTCCCCTCTGGCCTAGAACAAAAACCAAGATCTCCAGCCTCCCATAAGTACCCACATCCAGCAGCATCCATACCCCACTGCTTGTGCACTCACTGGGTTTGTGCTGGTTCCTTCTCATCCAGCATCATGTCTTCATAGAACAGGTGGGTCCAGAGTTCCTTTTCAGCAGAAGTTCCCTTTATCTTCCCCAGCTCAGATACCCAATTCACCTCACTGTTCCAGGGGTAAAAATTACTCTGACTGCAGCTAAGCCTGCCTCAAAACCCAGTTAATCCCAGGGCTCACCTGTTGTCCTTTAAGTAGAAGTAGCCTGGAGGTGTTTATTCTCCACAGGGACCAAAACTTGTCCTGGGATTTCTCTTCAGTTCTCTGATTGTCCCAGGAGGACCATTGTTCTGTCCCTACTCATTCATTTTTACTGCTTTATATTCTCTCTGAGATATTATTTTATCTTGTCTGTATGGGAAATCTGGAGGGGCTGGAATTTTCTGACCCACTCTGCCGTCTTCCCAGAATCCTCTCCTGGTCCCTACTTTGTTGCAGCTCAGCCTCAAAGTCTGCACTAATAGCACAGTCATCTACAAGCAAAAACTAATGCACCAACTCTTCCTCCATTTTAGTCTTGACTTGTAGCTTCTTCAAGTTCAATAATTTACCATCAGTGCAGTAACTGACCTTGATACCATTTTCATCCTCTTTGAATGCATTTGACAATATTATAGAAAACATCATACTAAAAAGCATGGGAACAAGTACACAGACCTCCTTCACTCTAGTGACTGGGAAAGCATAAAATCATAGTCCAGTATCCAGAACCTGAACAAGCATGCCATCATGATGCTGACATACAATACTGATGAACTTCCTGAGGCAACCAAATTCTGTCATATGTTTCTACAAATCCACACAACTGACAGTGTCAGAACTTACATTAGATCTACAAATGTTGTGAACAGACCTCTGCTCTGCTCCTGGCATTCTTCCTGGAGTTATCAAGCAGCAAACACCATATTGATCAATCCTCAGCCCTTTTTGAGGCCACACTGGCTCTCAGGTAGATGACTATCTTCAAAGTGAAGGATGAAGCTGTTAAGGAGGATTGTAGAAGGAATCTTTCTGGCAGTGACTGAGAAAAAGAGCTACTCCCTGTGATTGTTACAGGACAACCTATTTCCTTTTCCTTTACAGAGATGAACAATGGAGGCATCCTTGAAAACCTGCGAGATAACATCCTTTTATTATATAACCCAGAAAATTTATTCAACTTTTTTATGAGCAGTGGAACCCCAGCCTTATCAATCTCAGATGAAATAGAATCAACACCAGGTTCTTTGCCATATGAGATGAGTCTAATGGCATTCAAAACCTCTGTTTTTGAAACTTCAGCTAGGAAGGGACTGACATCAAACTGAGGCAAACTGTCAATGGCTTCAGTATTATTGATGACTGTCTATTGAAAACACTATGTAAATATTCAAGCCATCTTTCTAACATCATGTCCTTATCACTTATCAATGTGCTTCCATTGACACTGAGCAGCTAAGAATCAACATAGGTCTTTGACCCACAAATACCCTTCAGGGCATCATAGAATCCACTTAGGATTCTTTCTATCAGTGTAAAACTGAATTTTATCTTCCTTTTTACTGAGCCAACAATCCTGCATCTCTCTCAAGTTTAACTTGCACTTTAACCTTTATGAAATTAAATGCTGCATTATTAGAGATGGATGACCTATCCTTCTGGCAAACCCTGTGGCATTCACATTTTTCATTTAATATTTTCTGAATTTCCCCATCATTTTCATCAAAGCAATATTTGTGTTTGTGAGTGGTCTGGCCAAGATGAGTAAATACAATACTGTTTACCACTGTATTTGTTGAATGTGGATATTTAGCTTGGAGAGGATAAGTCTATGATCAGTCTAGTATTCTGTGATACACATTGCCTTCATCATTTTCACATCCTATCTGTCTCTTTCCCTTACACTAACATAGCCTGTTAAATGTCAATGTTTGCTGTGAGGATGTATCCATGGAATTTCATTGCATTTAGGTAAATGGAAGACAGTGTTGGTGATGAGAAAGACATGGGACACACAAGTCTTCAGTAGCAAACGTCTGTTGCTGTTGTTTTTTATGACTCTATTTTTCAAAATGACTCCCTGCTATGTCTGATACTCTGTGCCTCCTCTGGCATTGAAGTCACCCAAAATTATTATCTTGTGCTGTTTTGAACATTGATGATGAGAGTCTCCTAGTCTTCATAAAATTTTTCTTTGACCTATCAGGGTCATCATGGTAGGAGCATGGTAGAATGGTGCTTTACTGCAAGGGGCAATCACATTGTCATGAGTTTGTCATTCACTCTTTTTGGTTGTCATGCAAGTCTGTTGACTAGATTAGTTTTGATTATAAAACCTACATCAGCCTCATAGCACTCCCCATCACTGCAGTCACTTCAGAAAAATGTGTATCTAGCTCTGATTTCAGTAAGCTGGCCTTCATTTGCCAATGTAATTTTACTCAGGACTGCTATTTAGATGTGATACTTGCTGAATTCTCTCACAAGAGCTACACTTCTTTCAGGTCTATGAGATATCAGGTCATATATAAGAATATGCACATTTCATGTACTGATGGTGAGTGGAATCATCTTTGCAAAAGTCTCATATATATATATATATATATATATATATATATATATATATATAAACTTTTTACATATATGTGTGTGTGTGTGTATATGAAACACTCACACACACATATATATAATTTCCAACTGCAAGGTAGGATTCCTGCCTGCCACAGCAAACAGGTCAAGACTGAATAAAGCAGACATTTTTAAAGCACCTTTTCTAACCTCTTCCTCACACCAAGATGTAAGCAGTGTGGTCCTCAAAAAAGGCTGCTCAGTTACCTAGGGGACTGCCAAATCCCACGGCTGCTTCAGTGAGAAAATCATCATATGGCCTGAGCCACCTGTGCACAGGGTATGACTACAGCTCACAGTATATCTGCTCCTACTACTTCTCTACTTACCTGTCACCACAGGACTTTGAGTTAGGTAAAAATAGTAAGATGGTGTATGTGTTGTCTTTTGACTCATACATGAATTAAATTTAAGGGAGGTAGAGTTGTGTGAAGTCCTTGGCCTCAGTCTTTTTGCCAGTCATTGGAATTCACTGGCAAGAGAAAAGTCAAGACCATTAGTTATGATATTTAAGGATACAGTGGATGACCTTGGCATCTTTGATGTCTAACCAATCTCTAAGCAATCCACAGCACCTGCTTCAGCCACCTTCATGACCATTGGAAAGAATTGTTCTCATCTGCCCGTTCCACTGGGGGTAGTCTTCACATGCTTGGGGCAGACATCCTCCCAACTAAGTGAAGGGTTGAGACCTCTAGATTACCCTCAACCTGATTTAGTCTGTCTGTTGAAATGGATTGAAAAGGTGTGGCCACTGCCCCTTCTACAACTTCTTGGCAGCACAGGTGAGAGTTGAATGATTTAGGTGGAAACCAAAGGTAGAAAGCAGCTCTGAAAAAGGGCTCAGCAGCCCTCAAACTACAGGTACTAGTCTTCCCTGAATACCACTTCACACCCTAAACATAGTAAGTACTCAATAAATGTTTATTGAGTAAATGAGTGAGAAAGATCTTATGTATTATAAGTAGGGTTGCCTTTATACATGGATGTAATAGGTTAAAAAAAAAAAGAAAACCCAGAGTAGAAAAATCTCATGATTTTAAAAAGATCTTTCCAGTTAAAAGATATTTTCTCCCACCTAGAGTCTTTGGTGTCTATCTAAAATAGAAATGTTTTAAGCAGTAACATATAGCCATAAGACTAATTCTTAGAGAAGTAAATTTGATTATGATATAGTCAAATCTTGTGGACTCAGCTTTGTGGAATTTTAGAACTGAAAAGATCCATAGAGGTCATAAAGTCCAACTCCATCTGAATCACCAGTGTCATTCCATTGAGTCAGATGACTCTTTTTCCTTTTTGAGGATTAATACTTAATTCACAATAAATTTTTGGTGGCTTACTAGATCCTTTTCTATTTACATAAAGGGATCAGAGTGAGGGGATGAAAGAGAAAGTAATAGGGTGCAGGAGACAAACTTTACCAGGTATACGATTTTGCCTCAAGTTGTCTCTAATTACAGGTGTATCAGGAAAGGATAGTGTTGAATGAACCTAAGTCCCTGCCTTAAAATGTAATATGTGTGCAAGTAAAACACGCAATTTTAAACATGTGGATTGGTTCATGTGTGATCAACAAGGTGGAGGAATAGGAACTTTCTCTGATGCCTACTACTTCTCAGTTCTCTCCATAAAAAAGAAGGAAATTATGCACCAAAGATAAAGCAATTTCAGCTGTCTCTGTGGCATAGGATATCTCCAGTGCAAAAGGAGTTTATAAAAATATGAACTGACTTTTTGAACTCACTGAGCAGCATCTTCCTCCTTAAAACAACCAATCTCACACAATCTCTTCTTCCCTCTTTTTGGTGGCATGGAGATCCAGGCTCCAGGCCTTAGAAGTTTGCTGGGGGCATAAATAAACAGCCAGCATGATAGAGGAAGCATATCTTGCTGTAATAGATTTCTGCAAGATAATGGAGAAATAGAAGGAAAAATGAAGAATATATTTCCAGACTTGAAATAACACTCAATCCCACAATGCATCCTAACCTCCTCTCAGAGCCTTGAAGACACAAACTATAGAAATCGACACCAAGTGGAGTAGCTCTCTGAACTGCTGGTGCTAAGTCAGAGAATTAAGAAATAGAGAAAGCTGGATAGGATACCAGGGCAGAACAACACATATGAAGGCTTGTGAAGCATTCCACTTAGCTTGAGAATAAGAGCTCAGAATCCAAATTGGGTGGGTTCTGTCCCCATGCCCACAAAAAATAAGCTACTTAGGGGAAAGAACTAGGATATTGAACATGAGTTGCTCAGCATGGGAGCAGGCTGAAACACTTTGAGATTCTGCCCCTACACAAACCACCATCAGAGAGGATGGAGTCATAAAGTGAACAATAATAAAATGGGAGGGGTATTCTAAAATTATCAAAGATTTAAGGAAGAAGGAAACTCAGAATATCAAACATAATCATATAAATCAACATGAAAAATATTCAAATCAAAGGGAATTATGACTTCTACATTTAGAAGACAAATTTAGGCATCTATGAATAAATAATTCAAAACAAAAGAAAATCATCCAATGCTTCATGAGACAGAGAACACTGTGGTACTTGAAGAGACCATGTAACCAATGCTGTCGCTGAGTGATTTTAAAAAAGGAATTAGAATAATGAGAACCAAATTTATGGTATACACAGAAAAAAATAATGGAAAGAATGAAAAAAAAACAGTGAATCTATGATGTCAAGTCTCACCCAAGAAACAAAAAAGAAAACAACAGGTTAGGAATGCAAATACACATAAGTGAAAAACAATCTAATAGAAGGAAAGCAAAAAAAATCAAAGAAAATATCCTGAGCAAAAGATACCATTCTATAAAGTCAACCTCTGAATTATTGGTCTCCCAGAAGAACACAGGACACAGAACCTGAAAAATCTAATGCAATGAAGATACTAGAGAATTGTCCATAACTTCTGAACTTTGAAAATAAAATACCATTTGAAAGAATTCACAGATCACCTCCAGAAAAAGAAAAAAGGAAAAAAACATACTCTGTAAACTCCAAGACACTGAGCAATTAAATTTAACAACTCAATTCAGAAATGGCAAGTTCTGCAAGCAACCAGGAAAAAGATCTTCAAATATAAAGAAAATGAATTTCAAAGAAGACAGAAGTATTCTACACCCACCATAAAATGCAGGAGGGAAAGAAATAATGTATTTCCAAGAATAATTGAGTTTAGGTAGCAGCCCAGCATGACCTAGCCAGAAAATGTGACTTTAAATATAAAAGAAAGAAGTAGTGTATTCAAAAATGAAGAGGTGCTTGAAACATCCTTAGAGAAAAACCATACCTGAAGAGATTGTTGATTTTTCAAATGCCCCAGAAACAGAAATGCAGGAGGGGTGAACAATTACAAAGCCAGAAACAACAGCAGCAGAGCAATAACAGAAAGACCAGTGAAAGACTTTTTTTTCTAAATGTACACAGAGACAAGGGTGAAGTCAAAGTCAGATGGAGATAACAGTGAAGTATGAGGTCTGAGGCAGCTAGGTTGCACAGTGGATAGACTGATGGGCTTGGAGTTAGGAAGACCTAAGTTCAAACCTAGCCCCAGAAACTTTCTAGTTATGTGATCATGGGCAAGTCATCTAATCTCTGTTTACCTGTAAATCACTGCTTGTCAAAAAGGTGATCCACTAGAGAAGGAAATAGCAAACCACTCCAGTAATTTTGCCATGAAAACCCCATGGACAGAAGTCCACAGGGTTACAAAGAATTAGACATGCCTGAAATGACTGAAGAACAACAAAACGTGGACTTGAGGCATTATGGACATTGTGGGCCTAGATCATTTTGGACTGGATGTTGTGACAATACCCTGTCTTAAATCAAGGTGAATCAATGATTTGGAGGGGAAGGGAGGGGACATCATTACAAAGTTGGAGAATATATAAAAGCCCAAGGGTAGCAGGGAGATAGAGAAAAGCATGTGATGTGTTAGGTTCACATCAAGGGCTAGCAATTAGGGTAAGATGAGTTCTATGGTCTCCCAGGAAGAGAAGAGTCAACAGAAGAGTAAGAGTGGAGGGGTAAAAGTTAAACCTTCTTTGGTGATGAAAGAGGGTTCCACTGATAAATGCTCCTATAAATAGAGAGATTCGGTGAAGGACCTTATATATGTATGGAGGATTTAATGTTTGAAAAGACTTGTTTTATTATTGGAGAGGAAGAGTTGGAATTCCTGGGGGCAAGTGGCACATGGGAAAGTGGAATAACATGGACTAGGGGAAGAGATTTCAAGGCAAATTGGGCAAGAGGAAGAACATAAATCAGTGGTGAACTGTGTAATAAGGGAAGGAATGCAACAGAAGGAGAGTGGTTCTACCATGAAACAGTCACCCATACAGTGAGTGAACTACAATGGAAAGGGGAATCCCAGAGGTAAAATCTAAAAGGCAGTAGGAGAAACTGCCTAGAGAGGAGAGCACAGAATAGATATCTTGAAAGTTTTGATTTCATGAGGAATACAGAGACTAGAGAGGGACTACATAATTAGAGAAGTCATGAACCAGAGAGTGATAATCTAGAGCAGGATTTTTTAAAATTCTTCCACTTGTGATCCCCTTTCACTTGAGAAATGTTTATGCGATGCTGGGTATATTGGTATATAAAGTAGGTATACAAATCAAACATTTACTGATGATAAATCATGAAGAAATTTAATTTAAAACAATTTTTGGTATTGCATAAATATATATATATATATATAATTTTATTATTTTTTAAAGATGAAAGTAAACTTGCTAATGAGATGGATGTGCTTGTTTATTTTTACATAAAGAAATTTTGGTGGAATATTTGATACTGTAGGATGTAAACCATCTTTAACATTTTTCAGAGTTGATTGATATTTTGATTTTATAATCATCAAGGCTGAGAGTGCCACTTCACATAAATGCCTAGTACAAAATGGCAGAAGTATGTTTAGGAATTTCAGAAATTGTTAGAAGTTCCATCCTAATCCCAAGTCAAAAATAACTTAACCATTTTTTAGGGAACTCAAGTTCTAAACCTCTGTCACTTGAGAACTTGGCAATTCTTCTTGAACTTTTCATGTCAGATGACCTTTTTAAAGCTAGATTCTATTATATAGTGTACTAGGTATTCACTGAGCAATTGATTATTTGCAAATTTAACAAACCCATCACCTATACTGACATCCATTTCCTGAATAACAAAAATTAACAACACAGAGACAAGGACAGATGCTTGAAGCGTTCCATTTACTACTTCCTTCCAAACTAATGTCAAATCATTAATGAGTGCTTTTTGAGTACAGTCATTCATGTAACTCCAAATTAATTACTGTGCTACTCTCATCTATCCTGTAGCTCTCCATCCAATTTCCAAGCATCATCTGCTTGAATCTAAATATATTGTGTCTATAAGCATTCCCTGTGTCTACAAGACTAATTACATTTTCAAAAAAAAACAGGTTATTCTGGCCTGACCTGGTCTTGATGAAGCCACACTAGCATTTAATAATGGCTATTCCTCTTTCTAAACACTCAAAACTATTTCTTTCAGAATTTTTTTCTAGAATTTTGTTAAGATAGAACTCAAACTATCCCTTTTCCTTTTCTGAAAATCAAGACATCCCCATTTTCCAGTACTGTAGTTCTTTTAGTACCTTCAGATAACATCCAGAATCATTTTGAAGATTTGAACTTATTGATGACAATCAACTAATAACTAATAGTTTCATAATTTTTATTGGACCTGAACTCCATCTTGACAATTTTTTTTATTTTTTTTTTTTTTGCTTTTTGGAGGCCAAATGGAGTTAAGTGACTTGCACAAAGTCACACGGCTAGTTTTTATGTCAAGTGTCTGAGGCAGGATTTGAACTCATGTCCTCCTGACTCCAGGGTCGCTGCTCTATTCACTGTGCCACCTAGCCGCCCCATCTTGATAATTTTTGTTCTGTCCTTCTAGGTCCACATATCAAGAAAACAGAAGCAACATAAAAATTGAGCAGCAAAGCCCCCTTGTTGTCCACCCCTAAGAGCTGTCCTGTCTCTTCCCCTATTCTTCATATACCTACTATCTATCATGCATCCTATCCTGAATATACTTTAAAAAGCCTTTGTTATCCTTAGAATTAACCTCCAGACTCAGCTCATTCTGAGCTTCAGGGCTTTTGATGCAGTCCTTAGAGTTCTCAACAATTATGTTTTATCCATTCATAGATATTTGGAGAAGCAGATTAATGTATTGACCTGAGAGTTGGCCTTAAAGTCAGGAATAAATACTGAGATTCAGCTCCTGCCTCTGACATGGATTGAATACATGACTCTGGACAAGTCACTGAAATTCTCAGTGCCCTTGGCAACCTTCCAAGTCTATATACTTTAGAGCATGTGCCCATCCACATTAACAGAAGGAATTTGTTCATGAGGAGCTCCCTCTATCAATATAATCACAGATTGCCTTCCCCTGCCATAAAATCAAGTAGTCTGTAGTATTTACCAACAATTTTTAGCTCTGGTTCTACTCTATTGATTCTTATTCAAACTCTTTCTGCCATGTTATTCCTCTCAGATCCCTATATTTCCTCACAACTCATCTGAGGTATCCTTAACATACAACAGTATCCAATTCCTTTATTCTCTTCTTTTTTGAATAGGGTATTCACTTTCAAAGCAAAATTGAAGTCATCAGTCCACACCCCATATCTTGGTGATGTTTATGAAGTTAAATTTGTTTCCTTGCCTTAGGATTTCTAGTTTACCCCATTTGTTACACATACTTTGTGAATTTATATTTACAATCTAATATTGGTTTTTTCCTTCTTGTGAGTATATTATGTCTATATCTTTCAAATTACAAATTATAGCTCTTATTTTTCTGCTATTCCTTCTCAGATGTTTTTCTAGGATTTTATCAGATCTATTCATGGACAGTTTTCTCTATGTCACATTTTAGTATAAAGCTCCCTTAATTTGGCTTACAAGGTTCAAGGGAAAAAAATGGGCTTTTCTCTCCACATCAAAAGGGAGCCAAGTCTTGAGGTAGCTTTGTTTAATATCAGCCAGTCAAGTAGCACCACCCCTTGATCCCCTGCAGAGAAGAAACAGATTTTCTGGGATCTGATTGTATACTTTAAAGATTTTTAAGACATACAGTGGAGGTGTGTAGTGTTTGTGAGGATGAGGAGAGGGATGGGTAGAGGGAGAGTTATATTCCTATCATTTGTGTTCATAACGAAATCCAAAGTCATTTTCTCTTTCTTCTCTGTAAAAAGTCTTTTCCCAATCAACCCAACACACATCATCTTCCAATTTTCTTTTCTATACAGCCAGACATAATATTTCTAGTTCCTAATTTTACCTGTCACAATTCTTGAACAAGTCCCTTTGGCTCTTCCCATTTGAGGAAGGAAAATAACCATAGTTATTAATGACTGCCTCTCCAGGATTTGGTAAAGAATGATGAGTTATGAGATGGTGAAGGGATGAAAGACCATAGCCAGATAAGAGATGGAAATAAAAGAAGTGACAGACTTAAGCTGGTGGGAAGCCCTAGCTAAGGAAAAATGCCCAGATGGAAATACCTTAAATATTTATTGAAAGAGTCAAGGTACTTCAGGGTAAGTGTGGCTAAAATGCATGAAAAACCTGGAGAATAAACCCAGGATGGAAAAAGTAGCTTATACTAAAGAAAAGGAAGCATTGGATCTCATAAGAAATAGTCTCAGTTGCCCAAGGGATTAAAAATAAAGGTAGGGGAAAGGGTATGACAAGGAAAAGAATTAAGATATATGGATATATTGATATCAATACAAAATTACTTTAGAAACATTAATGATAAGTAGATAGATTCATAGATAGATAGATAGATAGATAGATAGATAAGAAGAAAGACAGAGACTAGAGTAGGGGAAAAAAAGATTGTTCCTTGAGATTAGAATATACATTTCAGAATGCCCAAAGCCCAGCAGTCAATGCAAGAAGCATGATAAATTTTACTCTACTATATAGCACCCTCTTAGAAATATGACTTGATTGCTTTACAAATAGACTATAAGATGATGCTCACATTAATATATTCAAGACAGAAAAAAAAGCTTTGAATTATGGAACTAGGAAGAAGAAGAATATGAAACCTCACATAGCACTGAAATGTTCACTATTTTAAGGGAAACCAAAGTTAGAATCTCATAGGAAAAAGGGAACTCATTCTATCAACAGAGATTCTGTAATTTACAGTCTTAAAAACTTGACTCGGCCACTGGAAGATTAAGTGACATGCCCAGAGCCCTTCTGTCAATGTGTTTTAGAGTAATGACTTGAACGCATGTCTTTCTGACTCTGTGGGCCACTAGGCGACTTTGCCTCTAAGACATAACATATATGTTGGCCCAAAGCTGAGATGGTTCTTCCAGATTCTGTAATAATAATTTGAGTAAGAATAACTGGCATTCACAGAGTACTTTCATACATTATTTTCTTTGAGTCTCACAATAATCCCATGAGGCAGAGAGACGATATAGATCTTACTCCCATTTTACAAAATGGAAATTGAAGCTCAGAGAGGTTAAGTCATTTGCCTATGGTCACATAGCTAGTAAGCATAAAGGTAGTATTTGACTGCAGGTCTTTCTGTCTCTGGGACTAATTTTATCCCAGTGAAATTAAGGCAAGGCAAGTTGTGAAAATTAATTTCATTTTGATTAAATTCAAAACCAGGGCAAAGTCTGAGTTTGCAAGCTATATCTAAATGAGGAAATTGCAAGCTTTTGTCTTTGTGACTGATTTTCTACAGCATCCATGATTGAGAGGATGTAGGCAGCCAGCCAGAGAATCTGAATTTTTTAATAAAATTCCCAAACAACTTTGACAAGGACAACTTCTCATTTTAGCAGCAGCAGCAACAACAACCCAAAAAAGACAAATTAAAATTGCAATTCTAAAAGAGATAAGATTCAAGATGGATAAATATATGGTAATATATCTGGAGGAAATGATCGACATCCATATAAAATGAGATATAGCTATTTAGAAAGAAACAAATACTGAAAAAGATCTAGCAGGTATAGACAGTAATAAATTGTATGGAAGCTTATAATATAAGACTGTTGTCCAAAATGATAAATTCCTTCCCACAGCATAGGAATGGTGGATTTTAGTACTAAAATCCAATAATATGATTTTATGTAGCATTTGTAAGTCCATGCTATAATAATTCACTGTGTTGGGATCACATTATTATATGAAAGAGCCTGAGAAGTTAGCAAAACAAAACCTTTGTCATAACAGAGGATACAACAGAGACTTCCCAAATTGAAGCCAGGGTGAAAAGTCAGATTAATGAGATGCAATAAGTATTTATTAAGTGCCTATTTCCAAAGCCCTGTGCCAGGTTCTAGGGGCAGAAAGGTGATATGTAAAATCCCTTTTCAGCTCTAACTGTTATGATATTCTAAAGACATGGCCCCATCCCTCAGAGAGCTTTCACTTCACTGAAAGGGAATAAGACAAATACATAGACAACTATAATACACATTAGAGTGTGAATAGAACCCAAAAACAGTATTATGAGAAATTTTAGAAGACAGGGGGAGATCACTTACAGTTGGGCAGGGGGGTGGGAGAAAGGATATGATCAGGAACTCTTTGCAAAGGATGATTCCTGTTTTGGTAACTGAGAGGGTTGGGAACAAAGTTGCGTAAGGGATTGAAATCTAGTAGAAAGTCTGTGAAACCAGACATGGAAATAGTTCTGGTTATACTTAGGAAAATAATTCTTCACTAATCCTGGTAATTAGAAAACCAAATGCACCATTCTGGGGAGGCAGCTATTTCTTTTTCATTTAAGATATTTAAAAATCAACTTGTCTTGGATTAGTGTGGAAGAAAGGGAGTTTTAGGGGCAAGGCACCAGGGGTTTCTCTACCCCTTTTTAATCTTCTCTTCTGAGACACTTTAATAAAATTACTTTGAGTAAAAAAAAGAAAATGAGAGCAGGAGGAGAAGGAAGGAAAGAAGAAAGGAAGGAAGGAAGGAAGGAAGGAAGGAAGGAAGGAAGGAAGGAAGGAAGGAAGGAAGGAAGGAAGGAAGGAAGGAAGGAAGGAAGGAAGGAAGGAAGGAAGGAAGGAAGGAAGGAAAGAGGTTTTCATTTGATGGCAACAACAGCAGCATGCCTATTTGGAGCTTAATATCTACAGCAGGTGGAGACAAATTGGGAGGCTACTCCTATGCCATAAGAAGGTATTAGCCAGGCTCTCCCATACGGCTTTCCCCCTTCTCTTCTCTCATTGTGTAACCCCTCTACCTCCCTTCCCTTATACAACCTTCACACCTGGAACCCAATGATCCCTGGATAGCAGCCACCCTAAGCTTAACTGCTGGGGACTGTGCCCTTCTGCTAAGCCAGCATAAAGCCTTGCCAAGAATGCCTCAGCTGTAAGGCTTTTGCACGAGTCACATTTGTCTGCCCTGATGTACTGACACATGCCCATGGGAAATCTCTTGGGGTCCCTAAATGGGAAGCCCGTGGTGCTCTCTTTCTAACTTTCCTGGGGATGGGGGTGGAGGAGGATGGACTGGTTGTAAGACACAAAGTCTGCCCAAAAGAAAGTCTGATTTGCCCTTAGTCATGGTCCTCCAAATACCTCCTATGCCAATTGAAGGGAAAGGGTTAAGGTGTGGTGGTGGGTAATGTTTATTGAAGAGCAAACCTCAGCACATGTATTCCTAGCCGTTCCCCACCCCCTCTTCTTGAATCAAGCACCTTTAGTGACAGGAACCTTCCTTTTTCTTGTCAGGCTCCTTTTTTTAACCAGAGGATAGGAGCTTTTAGTGTCTGATTAATTAACAGTCAGGACAGGATTATGCCATTTTGCAGCTTCCACATTCCCATTAGAAAATTGAAATCTGGCACTTAGGTTTTGAATGGTGTGAGGCTATGAGCAATTTACATTCCTTGAAGCACCATATATTATTAGCCTGAGCCTGAAAGATAAAATGATCTCACCCTATTCCTACCATTTAAACTCTAGTGCTGATAGCAGTAATGGGTACAGACAATGGAAAGGTTAAAAACAAAAATCTGCAGGAACTGATGTTAGAGGAGTCTGTCTCTGAAGACTGTAATCTTCTTTAAGATAAAAAAATAGGCAGAGTTCTTGCAGATAAGGCCCATATTCCATCTGGTCCGGATGCCAGCATTGGCAGAGGATTGAAAAGAAAATATACAGCTATTAGGAAAATAATGTATTCTAACTGGCATTTCACTTGGTACTCCTACTCTCAAGCATATTAATAGATTGTTTGAGGAATAAACAATACAGTAAAGGAGAAGATTGATCAGTGAATACATTCTCCACTTAGGTTAATGTGTGGTGAAACCAGAATTTAACCTGAATTTCCTAAATGGTTTGCAAAGGTTGGCAACTCCAAAATGTAACCAAACCTCTGTTATCCTACAAAATGTAACCAAACCTCTGTTATCCTACAAAATGTAACCAAACCTCTGTTTCTTACATAAAATCGATACCTAACCTGTCAGCACTCTGGACTCCTCCTCCCCAGCACTATCACCAGCAGTGGACCTGCCTTACTTGTAGTCCCCCTACTTAACCTTTATGTTTTCACTATTCACTTGGACAGAGCTGGGTGGGGTAGGAGGGTTTGGTGTCTTTTCTTTTTCTACTCTGATTTCACCTACTATGTTTATCATGGAGTCTTCTGAAGATGCATGAAGTTCTCCATTCCTGACATCTAACAGTCACAACCCTTGCTTCCAGGTTTTAGGTAATCTCCTCATTGGATTTCTATTTCCAAACTAGGAAGTAACTCTTTTAGGACTTAAAGAGCAAGGTTTCTTGACAATTTTTGTGTCATGGACCACTTTGGAAGTCTGGTTAGAATTCCTCAGAATGAAGCTTTTGAATGTATAAAATTTTAAAACGTATAGCATCACAAAAGAACTGTATTAAAATCATTATTTCAATAATATTTTATTGAAATTATTAAAATACTTAAAAACAATTTCCTGTACCCCAAGTGAAGAACCCTGACCTAGGGAAGGATAAGCCTACTAGAGGAATGAGATGGCATGGGAGAAATATTAACTTAAGAGAATGTCATTGTCATCAATGAATGAAAGATAAAAATGACTTTCAGGTCAATTGGCTAGAAGTGGAAATATGAAAATTCCAAACCAAATAGGCAATAGTTAAATTACCAAAGATAAAAGTGATTTAATGATTTCCATTTTTTCATCTCACCAGTCAGATTGGCTAAGATGACAAAACAGGAAAATGACAAATGCTGGAGAGAATGTGGAAAAATTATAACACTAATGCATTGTTGGTGGAGCTGTGAACTGATACAACCATTCTGGAGAACAATCTGGAACTATGTCCAAAGGGCTATAAATAACTGCATACCCTTTGACCCAGTAATATCACTTTTGGGGTTGTATCCCAAAGAGATCATAGAAGTGGGAGGAAGACCCATATGTACAATTTTCCTCTGATATTTTCATTCCAAAATGGTTGGAGTTGGGGGGTGGAAGGAGAAAGGACATAAGGAATTATATAAGCACTAGAAACCTTATTAGATATCACTCTCTGTATTCTTTTTCATTATTGTTTTGGATCGCTATTACTAGTTATTAAGGAGCTCTGAATCCCTATCCTATCTCCAAAGCCATCAATGAGGAAAGTAATTAGCATCTAACTGTCATCTTTCTTTTTTATGTCATATCTTCATTGTGGTGAAAGAATATCCCAAGAAAGACTTAATTTGTGTGTAAAAGAGATAGGCAGATGATTTAGAAATAATTGGAAATTCTCATCCCTCATTATCAACCATTTAATAGTTCTTTGGCCTTCAAGTTTCAGGTTTGAGTCTTGAACACTCTTAGTTCAGACCTCAGCTTTTGCTTGTTTCTTCTCACAGAGATAAAAGTCCAGAGTGGATGATCAATAATCCTGATCTTCCAGGCTAAGCGAGGCAAAATGGCTACTGTTTTTTAATCTCATATCCATCCTGGGGAAAAAAGTGTATATTTCACTTAAAAAGTCTCTGCTGCCAGTGTATCTGCCTTTTCAAAGGAAAAACAAAATTATATGTGTTAGGAAGAGAAGAAATGATATGAGGGAAAGATATTTCTTAAATTTTCTCCTAAAATGTAGCTATATCTCAGAAGCTCATAAGAAAATAGTCATTGGTTAATGCCTCAGGGTCAGGAAGTCTAATTCTTATATACTCTGTAATCATTCATGATCTTAAAATGTATCATTTATTATCCTAAAAATGTAGATTCCCCTGTTATTAAAACAAAACAAATTCATGGGTTTATAGAACTAGAGAGAAGCTCAAATCATCCAATCTTGATTTTCTTCTCCCATTTTAGAAATGAGGAAACTAATCCTTAGGGATATATGTGACTTGCCAAAGGTTACCCAGGTAGCAAGCATCAGAAGGGGTATGTAAGACAAATAAACACAGCACACAAGATGGGTTCTAGCACAGGTTCACTCTAGTTAGACAGGAAAGACACTAAGAAGGGGTTAATAATCTTACTTTATTCTAGTCTAGTTTCTCCAAGAGAATTGCTGATAATGGGAGCACAAACTCCTACAGCATTCCCTAATCACCCTTCTCTCAGGGGCCAGCAAGAAGGGAAGAAACTACCCCTATGTCTCAATGGGGTCAGTCGAGATAGGCACAACTAGTACATTCCCTAAATCCCCTCAAGCCTCAATGGGGCCAGTTGAGACACACACACAGCATTTGTGCATTCAGCCCTAAAGTTCTCCATTAACTAGTCAATAACCACCTGTTTTATAGGGGCAAGAGACAAAGAAGGCATATTTAGCATAATCATGTCAACTCAGCACAAAGCATGCGAACTACACGTTTATAACTCTAAGCACAAATGTTCATATTGTTTCAAGGTTATATAAGATTATGCAAGCATGATGGAGATGTTTCAAACCATAACTATAAGAACTCATATCCAACACCTGGGAACAAGAGATTGTTATGGCCATGGATCCTGGGAAACTGAACTTTAAGAAATAATAACAAAAATTCCCTTTAAACACACTAAAATCTACCTTACTTACACTAAAATTCACCTTATTTACAGGGTATTTGAACCTAAATCCTTACTCTAGATTGGTATGGTAGAAAGAGCCCAGGACTTAGAGACAATAGCAGCCTAGGTTAGAATTTCATCATCTGCACTAACTAGCTGTGTTTCCAGGAACTACATCACATGTAAACAGGGGCATAGTTTGTCACAGGTTTGTTGCAAAGAACCATCTTCAAAATGCTGTAGTAAAGTCGGATATCATATTTTATATTTTACAGCTCCCATAGTTGTGCGGTGACTTGGAAAAAAAAAACCATTGGCAATAGTTTACAGAAGTGGTTTTCTATGAACCTAGAAAAAGCTAAAGCCACACAGGAGTAAAAGACAGAAAACCTCCCTTCTAGGATCATAAAATTAGACCGTGCTTTCTCAAGGTGCAACCAAAGTCATGACTGATAAACTAGTAATTCACAAACTAGAAAACTACAACCCCCACTGGGCCCACATATGAGATAGAGCCTTTGATGGGCTTCAGCAAGCTTACAGTCCCATGCTACATGCACATTAAGATTCCAACCTATGTGTAGGTCAGGAGGGTTGAACTATTTCTCAGAAATGTTGGCAGCTCTTTCCTGGCATTTCTCCCTCTCCCTTACCCCCAATTTTTCCTCCTGAGGATAACAGACATGCTCACTGACAGTTTGTGAGATTTAGGGTTAGGGTTGCTAAGCAGCTGTTTAGGTCAATTGTTTTGTGTGGTCATATTCCATTTTTAATTGGGCCCTACCTTGAACTATATTTATGTCATGACTATTAGTCACTTTATTATTAACAAAATTGTGGCACTGTTTCAGGAAGCAAACAAAATGAGGTTTGAAAAGTTGTGGTCTCTGCCCTCTAAGAACTTAGAATCTAAGATAGATGAACCCAATGCCAAGCTTTTTGTATCTCTAGCTTTAAAACAACTAACAATGACTTCAGGACTGCTTTGACAGGAAAAGAATTTAGGAAAGAGTGCAGCCCCAAAGAACCTTTTACAAAGATTAGAAACCCCAGGGACATCAAGCAGCTGATCTGAACACGATCTGGCTATTTTAATGGACTGCTAGCTTAAGGTTTGCGAGTGGTGTGATATGGCAGCTGCTGTGACCTTGGGCCATATGAGAAGCAGCACTACTTCTAGGAGTGAGGAGATAGTGGTTTGACTTCCTGAACACTGTCCTGTTGGACCAAATCTGATGGACTGTGTTCAGCTCCAAAGATCACACAATAAGAAAGATAATAATATGCTGGAAAGAGAGAATAAAAGGAAATGAGATGAAGTACCTAGGCTCTGGGTCCTATTAGAATTAGTTAAAGAAATTGGGCATGTTTCACTTAGAGGAGAGAAGATTAGGAGATATGCGATAGTGTTCTTTAAGGTTTTAAAGGGCTGTCATTTGGGGGAAGGATTAACTTTGTTCTGGTATAACTAAGGGTCAAAGTTGAAGAGGCAAATTTAGACTTGATGTCAGAAAACAAATAAACAAAAACTTAACAATTAGAGCTGTGCAAATGAAGAATGGACTAATGTAGGAGATTCTGGGTTCCCCCTGATTGGAGGCCTTCAAAGGAAGTCTGGGAGACCACTTACTTAATGTTTTATTAGAGGAATGTTTTTAGGTATGGGTCAGATTAGATAACCACCAAGGTCCCTTCCAGCCCTAAAAGTACTTGATTCTCTGAAGTACAAGCAGTTCCCAATAGCTGAACATGAGTGGCCAATAAAGATTTCCCTGATGACACTTTAGGAGCTGGAACCCCACTGACTCTTTCCTTTCCCACTAGTCCCTAATTACTTATGTTCTTCCTCAGGGCTATAACACAAGCTATTTAGTTGGTAGAGTCTTGGCCCATTGATTTCCAATTCATTTTCTACAGGCTCAGGCATTCAGGGCTCAAGGTGGCTTGAGGATCAAATTTCAAAGAATACCAGGTGTCAGAGAACTGAAAGTAGTAGGAGAGAAGGATGAAAAGCCCTTCTTTTTTTAATTTATTGACTTGTTTACTTTTAGTTTACAAGATTCAGTTAAAGAATCACTTGAGTTTCAGATTTTCTCCCCTCCCTTCTACCCCCTCCCCCATGGTGGCGTACAATCATGTACGGGATCTGCAAACACTTTCATGTTGTACAATAGTCTGGTTTTATAGAAGCATTGTAACCAATGGAGCAAATAATGAGGAAAATAAAGAAACAGAACCAAACATGAAAAAGAACAATAGTATGTGTTGCTTCAGTCTCCATTTAAACTCTGGTATTTCTAGATCTTTCTCTGAGTGTAGATATCTCCTTCCATTCTGAGACTTGTAGAGCTGTCTTTTAACTGTGTGTTGCTGAGAAGAGTCCAGTTTATCAAGGTT
>CM053594.1:260250158-260280672 GCA_028646575.1 Pseudocheirus occidentalis | reverse complement strand
TTCTATGATCTCTTTGGGATACAACCCCAAAAGTGGTATTACTGGGTCAAAAGGTATGCAATTATTTATAGCCCTTTGGGCATAGTTCCAGATTGTCCTCCAGAATGGTTGTATCAGTTCACAGCTCCACCAACAATTAACACTATTTAAGGGAACTTAACTCATGATATAGATCATGAGTTAAACAGGTCTGTATTGATTCTAAAGAAAACCTGGCTACTATTTATGATGTTTTTTTTTCTAAAGAGGAACACATTCAGAGTTCCAAACTACAAACTTAAGAATGATATCTTTAGAATGTTAGAATTGAAAAAAGCCATGGAGCTAGCTAGTCTTTGCTTTAATTAACTGAGGAGGAAACCAGTGCCTAGAGAGGTAAAGAGACTTGCCTTAAGATTACATACATCTAGTGAGGCAAGGCATTTCAACACTACAATTCAGACCTCCTTATTCCTTGTCTGGAACTTACTTCTTTATACTTCACAATCTCCTACTTGGAACACCACCCTTTATTAAGCTGGCACTGTTTGGACTGATACTCAATTCATGGTTACATCATTATGCATTGGTCTATGAGACATTGTCATTTATTGTAGTGGGGAAAATTCAAAGGAAACAATCACAGGATAAAATTCTCTTCTTAAAAGACAGATATGACTCTTATTTTTAATGATCCTGTCTGAGATGATGGGATCCCATTTTGATGGCCTTATAACTAAAGAGATCTGAGTATTAGCAGTCCAATACTCAGTAACTTACCTTGAAAGGACGGACAAAACCCAGGACATTTTACTCATAGAAAATAGTTCTTGTGTCATAGGGGACATTTCAAATTCATATATGAAACTCAGAGTGACACTTTTATTTTCAAAATATTTTTGTATCTACCTTGTCCTTTTAAATCCAGAGAGGAGTTAAGTTGAATTGGTGCTCTCATCCCATTTTGCAGACAAGGAAAAAGCAGTGAAATTAAATCAATTCCCTCAGGATATATTGCCTAAGGCAAGTGAAGTAGAATGAAAGTGTGCAGGATTCATTCCTGATCCTAGGTGCAGGAATTAGGGTTCAGATTGCCATCATGAAAGAGAACTTGGTGTTTGTCATCACAACAGCCATAACAAGACTTAAATCTGTGGCATTTGCAATGGTGGGCTGGTAAATGTTTGACAGCAAGTTCTACCAAAATATAGACCTTCTGGGAACATTTTTAAGTGTAATCTGTGGTATTAACATTTTCTCCATCATTTTCTTAAATCTAGACAAATAACAACAATTCAATATAACAAATCTTGATTTATTGATCAACATTTGCTGATTCCCAAGGAATAAATGTTTATACTGAAAATTGCCCATTTGCCTTTTGAAGTCCCAGTTCAAACTGGCTCCGGTGTACCTCTGAGGAGTTCACACTGTTTGTAGCGCTTTGTTTGCAACAACTCTCTGTTGTACTTTCACTGAGGTGAAATGACTTCCCATGGCTTCCCTTTGGTCATGTGGCTTATTAATGTTTTTAAAGCATGTTTTTAAATCCAATGTGCTAATTACAAATCCAACAAACTTTTAAAATATCAAAAGTACGTACATCATGATAATTATTACACACTCTTCTCCTAAATCAAAAGACAGCATATAAGCAAGTGTCAGAACATATGCGCACTCCTTTTGCATTCTGGATGCTTTATGATAGCATCCAACAACCGGAGCTGAGAAAAAGCTAGCTTAGAGTTGATTTGGTCCAAATTCCTCATTTTTGGAGAGGAAATTGAGGTTACAAGAAGTTAAAATACTTGCATGAGGTCACATACATATTAAGTAGCAAAGTCAGTATTTGAACCCAGGGTCTCTCAATGTTAATTCTAGCACTTTTTCCTGTGGCCCTCACTGCCTATTTGGGGAAAAGGTTGTAAAAGAGGTCACCTTCCTAACACTACCTTTCTCCTTGCTTGGGGAAAAACATCCAAGCTTTCCCTCAGAAGCCCACATAAAACATAAGAGGCATGGAAGGAGGCCAACCTCTATACAATGAGTTAATGGAAGCTCTTTACAAATAGATTTCCAAGAAAGGCAACTCAAACTGAACTGTATACCACTGAATACTTATTTGCAGTACAGACTTTAGCTGCTGGCACACCAGTTGTGAAGGATTTAATAGGCCACCAATAGAGATGACTGTGTTATCACTACAGGGTTGGCTCTAAAGACCTTATCCTATTGAGACAGACAGCTCCTCAATGTGGGGTGACATTTTGCAAAGAATGTACAAGGAAAACAAAAAGTAGCAAGAGCTTGGAATCATTGAAAGTCAGATAGAATCTTAGAGATCATTCCCCCAACCCATCTCACAGATGAGGAAACTAACATGACTTTGTACCGGAATTTTACTTCCCTGTCCCATGCTCAGGTTACCCAAGGATGAGGAGCTGGGAGGAACCTTAGAGATCATCTAGCCCATAGGTTCTTAACTAAGAGATCTGTGTACTTGTTTTTATAATATTTAATTGTATTTCAATATAATTCATTTTCTTTGGTAATCCTATGTATTTAATTATATTCATTTAAAAACCACTTCTGTAGCTAGGTGCCAATAAATGTATAGCCAAGCATGAGCAGCTCTCCAGAGAACTGTTCCTGTGAATAGCTTTAAGGTTCTGATCACATAGTATAGTGAGCTCTCCATTCATTGTGCAGTAAACTAAGGCAAAACATTCAGAAAAACCCAAGTACAGCATTCACAATGTTATAACATAACAACTTATCAGTAAAGTGCCCACATAGTTTTAACAAAAAGATATCATTCAGCAAGTCCTTAACTCAATCATGCTAAAGGAGCAATCCTCCTTAAGGGAGGCAAAGTACAAAGGTCAAAGTGGTTATAACAGGGTGGCTAGGGGGCACAATGAGTAGGGAAGTAGCCCTGGAATCAGGAGGACCCAAGTTCAAATACAGTCTCAGATAATTAACAGTTACTAGCCATGTGACCTTGCGCAAGTCACATAACCCCAATTGCCTCACCTTTACCCCTCCCAAAAGAAAAAAAAGTGGTTAGAGCAGTGATCATGGAGTCAAGAAGACCTAAATTCAAATCCAGCCTCAGTTACGTTTATTAGCTGTGTGGCCCTAGGAAGGTCACAACCCCTCTTTGCTTTAGTTCCCTCATCTGTTAAATGAGTATAATAATACTACCTACCTCCTAGGGAGGATTAAATGAGATAATAATTATTAAATGCTTAGTACAGTGTCTGGCACATAATAAGAAATATATAAATCTTAGTTATCATTGTCATCTTCATCATTATTATTTTCTCATTATCATAATCATTATTGTTAGGAGAAAGGTTTCATAGATGTTACTATAGTGTCAAAGGGGTCCATGATACTAGAAAGGTTAAGATTACCTGATCAAGTCCAATCATCTAATGTTTACAGATAGAGAAACTGAGGTATAGAGTGCTTAAATAATATGTCCAGGGTAAAATAGACAGTAAGCATCAGATCTGGAACTGGAGCTTGGTTCCTGTCTCCCCAAATCCCTTATATAGCTGCATCAATTATTCTGAGACCAGTTGACCTCTCATATCCCTTCCAGATCTAAATCTATGATCCAAAGAGCTACTTTTTAATTATCCGAGATCATTTTTCTCTCTCACTGACTGCTTGTATTTTCATTTCACTGCTCATTAGCACCTACACCATAAGTTGGACTGGGGAAAATAAAGGAAAAGAATTGTCAGTTAGTTGTGCCTGTTGTCAACAGCCCCTGGAAAAGATTTGGTGGCAGCAGAAAGTTGATAATTACGGCTGAAATGAAATGCATATCTATTCAGATTTCGGAATCCATGAAAATCATAGTAACAATTATACTGGTACCATGAAAATATGATACCAATTATGTGAATCCATGAACTACTCTCCAAAGTGAGCAGGGATCATTCTACAGGTAAGGAAAAAAGTAAGCCAAAGACTAGGGGTTTTCCCCAAGATTACTATGAAAAATAGTGAAATGGATGAGCTAATTATGTAACACTATGATATCATCTATAAAATGGGGACAATTATCTTTTAAATTCCATTCTCCTTTCTCCCTTAAACTTACTGGCACCATAATCCACGGCCTTGGGGAAAAATGCATATACATATATGTCTGTGTGTATGCCTATACCAAGTATAGCAATTTAGCAAATTTCAAGTATGTGTGTGTGTGTGTTTGTTTATACACTATAGCAAAGAAACAATTTGCTTCCTCTATCCTACTGTCCCAAGAGGCATGTTTATAAAATGCCTTGAGATCTCTGGAGGAAAAGCACAAAGCTTCTCCATTGTCATGGGAAAATTTGTAGTTGAAGAAATAGAAAAATAATCTAGTCGATATCCTGTCATTCTCTAAAGTCGATGAAGAATAATGTTCTGGCATTCAAAAGTCTTAATATAAGATATTTATTTGGTTATTAAATATCTGGTTTATAGCAGTTGAATTTATGTAAAAGTACAGAGGTCTTTTCCATTGTACCACTGCAAGGTATAATCACTTGATATTTTGAAAATTAAATTCCAAACCCCTAGTCTCTCAGGATTTTTGGAAGTTAGCAAGCCTACGATACAGGACAACACACTACAACACACATAAGTGCATTTATTGCAATAATGATGATTATTACCACTAAAATATACAGTGTTAGACACTGAGGAAAAAGATATGACGTTCAGATAATACTCTAGCCCTTAAGCAACTCATAGTCCACTGGGAGAAATAACAGCACTATAGACAGCCATAACACACAATATTTCAGTACATGACTAAGTGTACTAAAGAATCACACAACAAAGTGCTATAGGATAAAGAGGTTACCAATTGGTAAAAGGAAAGACATTGTGGGAGAGGTAGCATTTGAACTGGACTTTAAAAAATAGATATGAATCTAGCAGATGAAGAAAGGCAAGGCATTCTAAATGAAATTATAAAGTCATGTTGGGGGTACTATGGAGGGAGAGGAAGTTATCCAATAGTGTTAGAGAGTTGTTCATCTTGAGTTCTCAAAGAAACCCAATGACATCATGGGAGTGAGTCCTTGACTTGCAAATGAATTGGATTTAAGTGAGGCAGAGCTACACAAAGTTGTCGGCCTTACTCTCTCCTCCAGAGTTACCAAAGGTCAGTGGATAAAAGAGTATTTCAGTGGTATTTATATAATAATAGTTAGCCATTATATACAGGTTTAAAATTGGCTAATCAGTGTAAATATTTCATTTTGTCCTCACAGCAACGCTGAAAATTGCTGTGATTACCCCCATTTTATAGATGAGAAAACTAAGATAAAGAGAACTTAATTCTGTCTTAAGTGACTTGCCAGTGTCACATAGCTAGTAAGTTTCTGAGGCTGCATTTAGATTCACATCTTCCTGATTCCAGATACAAAGCTCTATCCACTGGGTGACTTAACTACCTTAAAGAGGCCACAAAGGGTATGATGACACTGAGTTTGTTTACTTTTTTTTGGTAGGGAGGAAGGTAGGGCAGTAGGGGTTAAGTGACTTGCCCAAGGTCACGCAGCTAGTAAGTGCTAAGTGTCTGAGGTTGGATTTGAATTCAGGTCCTCCTGACTTCAGGGCCTGTGCTCTATTCACTGCACTACCTAGCCACCCCCTAGACACTGATTCTGTTGAAGGTTCTGAATGCACATTTAAAAAAAAAGAATTGTAATTGGTAGGCAACAGTCACTAAAGATTTTTGAACAGAGGAATAATGTGACTAAATCTTTTTTTTTAAATACTCACTCCAGCATTTGTATTAAAGATTAAGGGGAAGGGCAAGAGGGTAAAGGTGGGAAAACTTGTTAGGAGGCATTGCAACTGTCCACAAACATGCTATTGAGGATTCCTATTAGAGTGGTGTCAATGGAAATCGAAAAGAGCAGAGAAATCTGAGTGATGTTGAGATAGAAATGACAGGAGCTAATGGTGAACAAGATGAAATAATCAAAGAAAACTCTAAAGTTAGAAACATGGGCAACCATGACAATGGTAGCACTGTCATCAGAAATAGTGAAATTGCATAAAGAATATTTAGGGGGAAAGAAAATGAACTTGGTTTTGCATATGTTGAGATTGAAATGTTGGTAGGGCATCTACATAGAGATTTCCTAAAGGCAGATAAAAAAGGTACAGGTGTGAAGCTTGGAAGAATGTCTTGAACTGAAGACAGAGATTTGGGAGATATCTCTATAAGTGTACCAGTTGAAGCCCTGGAGAATATGTAATTGACAAAGGAGAGAATGTAGAGGGGGAAAAAGTAGAGGTTCAGACCTCTAGGCATGCACATTAATAGATTAGGAAGATAAGGTAGAGCCAGTGAAGGATACAGAGCAAGAGCAGTAGAGAGAAATAAAAAGAATCAAGAATATAATGTATCCCTGAATATTCAATACAAAAGGGGAGATATCCAATAGAAAGGGGGATCAAGATCATGAAAAGAAGCAGATAGGTCTAGAATGATGAAGATTCAAAAAAGACCATTGTATCAGATGATTCATTTATTAGAAACCTTTGAAAGGGCAGTTTCAACAGAGTGGTAGGTCCAGTTTCAAGAGGTAGAAGAGAATGAATGATGAGGAAACAGGAGTCTCAGGTACTTTTTCTTAAACAGTTTTGCAGTCGGTTCAGTTGGTAGGGAGAGGAGAGCTTCTTCCCTCCTCTTGCCATACAGAAATGACTGATGGAGAGGCAAAATGAGTCAATAAAATATTTATAACATTTGCTGTGAGGGAAAAGATATATATAGGATGGCAGTTGCCATAGAAGTGTCAAGGGAAGATTTTGGTTTTTTGTTTTGTTGTGTTTTTTTTTATTTTAGGGATTAATGAGGATTGAATATATTTGTAGGCAGATAAAGCACTATTTAGAAAAAGATAGAAAAGGAGATACTAAAGATGCAGAACAGGTAGGGAACAAATGCGAAATTTAGGTCCTGGTAGTGGCAGAGGAATCATTAGAACTTTTACCCTTAATGAAAACTAAGGTATCCTTCTGTGACTGAAGAAAGAGAGAGATGAATGAAGATGCTAAGAAATGATGGAGGGAAGCTAAGGAAGTTCCCATGGGATATCTTCCATATTCTCAGTGAATTTGGAGGATGGGTCATCAGTTTAAACATGTGGTTGGATGCATATTTGGTGGCTTTCAGAGAAGTTTAGAACAGAGGTTATTTGGAATGAGATAAAAAATCAAGATGACCATCAATATGTAGTGGGTGAAATTAACTTGATTTTGTACGGTGTTCAATTGGTCCCTGAGCAAGAAAAAAGAAATGAAATATGGTGGAACTAACTTAAGGATGAGATTTGTAGGTTAAGACTGATGATGATGATGATGATGATGATGATGATGATGATGATGATGATGGTGATGATGGTGATGATGGTGATGATGATGATGATGATGGTGATGATGATGATGTTCATACAGTCTTAGTTTACAAAACACTCTATCATATTTAATCCTTATAAGACTGTTTACTGGTTGTGAGGTAGGTTCTATAGATATTATTATCCCCACTTTACAGATGAGGAAACTGAATCTCAGAAAGGGTAAGTGACTTGACTATAGTGTCAATAATAGCATTACTGAAAATGATGAAAGGGTGGTTCTGGTGGATTGCATGAAGTCCAAAAGGGAAAAGACTATTGAGGAATAGTATTAGGGAAATGGTTTGAATCAGCAATGAGGAGCCAGGAGTGTAGCAAGCCATGCTCTAGAACTTGAAAGTCCAAGGGAGCATAGGAAATCCTGTTTATTGAGAACAAAATAGTTCACTGATCCATCACATCATATTATAATGGTACTGTCAGAATTATGGAGTTCCTGAAATACAATTTGGGTGCCCTTCACTGTGGTCCCTCCCTCCCTCTCCAAGTGTAAAGTTCCTTTAAGACAGTGGTTCTCAACCTTCCTAATGCCGCAACCCTTTAATACTCATATGTGGGTGTATCTGCACGTGGGCACACCTTCCTGGAGACAGATAGAGGAGCAGTGTCTCAGCTCCTAAGACCACTGGAAATATGTGTTTTCCGATGGTCTTTGGCAACCCCTGTGACCCCTGTGAAAGGGTTGTTCATCCCCCAAATGGGTCGTGACCCACAGGTTGAGAACTGCTGCTTTAAGATATCCCCCCCCATCTCTTTTCATCAAAATTAAACAATTTATTCAGACTAAGATATAAATAACTACAATAGCTTAACTGTTAACTGTGTTACAGTTGGAAGACAAAGTACATTTATTTAGATTTTACCAGGATTCAACACTTTAATTTAAAGAGATGAAGCTGTAAGAAGTAGTAGAAAATAATTTGGAATCCTGAAATCAAATAAGTTTGTGGAAGACTCCTCTGTCTGAGTTAAGTCAAGACCAGTATACTGTGTCTCTCTTCTCTCCCTTTCTGATCTCTTCTACCCTGATCTCACATGTTAAGAATACACAGACATCTTCCTTCAGCAAATGCAGAAGTTGCATATAAACAATGTTTTAGGAAAACTTTTGTAAGAGCAAACAGGCCCTGGATGTTGACTTAATGATAAAGCAGTCCTGTCTTTCACTGAATTATCTGTTTCAAACATGCATGTTTCTCTATTATGTCAGGTGGAGTTTTCTACAGCAAAGGCTTCTGAATAGCTCACAAAAAGTCATTCCCAGCATCTGGGTTTCTATTCTGCTTTGTGCCTTTGAGCTCTAACTCAACAATTAGAAGAGAAACAAAACCGCTTGAGTTAAACAATGTAAAGTTATCAGCAAATGTATACTTCGCAAAGATAGCCTCAGATTTCTTCCACAAACAAAGGGTTCCAGGAAATTCTAACTAAAAAGAAATAGTCTTGTTGATTCTTCCTTCAAAATGTTTTTCCTGCCTTCCTCTGCTGCTGCCTCCAGGACCCTAATTTCAGATCCTCATCATCACCTTACAACTACATTACTGAAGCAATTTCCTAATGGGTTTCCTTTCTCCTCACCAATCAGTCTTGGACTTCACACTCAAATGACTCTTCAATTATGTATTCATCATTTCTCTCCAAGGTTCAAATACCTATAAATGTTTCCTACTCTTTTTTATACCAAGTGTAAACATCTTGCCCTCCACATAACCCCATTCTACCTTTCCATGTTTGCATTTTATTCCCAAGAGAATGCTTTTGCTAGTGAATTGAGTATTTTTCCCATCATTCCTTGAACATGCTATGTCCATTTCTTTGTCTTCACTTCTTGACTTGATCTATTTGCTCTCTACAATCTGGCTCCTCCACTTTCCTAAATCCTGACTTTACCATAAGGCCTATATGAAATTCTACCTGCAATGACAATGACTCAGGCCATCACTTTTATTCCCCTTCTCTGAAAAATCTACCATATACTTTACACCACCCAATTTGGCATTATACAACACCTTATACTACTTAACAATTATCTGGTGAGTTTAAGTCTTAAAGTTGTAAAGAAAAAATTCACCTTAAATCCATGAAGACCTGGTTGAGTCTGGCCTCTGACATGGGCAAATCACTTAACCTCTTGATCAAGGTAATTCTCTTAGGACTATAAGGGGCACAGAAAGCAGCAACATATATTTGTACAGGGAGTATCTTTGATTAGAAATTACTATAAGAGTTAAATCACCTGCACAGTGCCCTGCCCCTAATTCCTTTACAGGCAATTCTGAGAAGGAAGGAAGGATCTTGTATACAACTTCATATCACTCCTTCACAGTACCCCAAAGAACACAAGGTGATGTAGTAGAAAGAACTCTGAATGTGGCTCCAGGGCATCTGCATTTGAATCCTGGGACTGTGTGTCCCTGGGCTAAGACCCCTCTCTGGGCTTCAATTTGCTCATATTTCAAATAAACCACTTCAACTAGATGATAATAAAAATGGCTCCTATTTTCATAGTCGTTAGTGCTTATGAAGTGTTTTCCTCACAACAGCATGGTGAAATTGGCAGGTAAGTAGCTGAGCTGTCAGGTTCCTTCCAAATTGAAATTCTATAATCCTATGTACTAGGCACCAATCAGGTGCTCACTAAGTAATTGCTAGTTGATTAAGGAGAAGAGGCAGAATATATTAAACATTCAATGTTTGCTTCTGTGCCTAGTTTTTGTTTTGGTAGGTTTTTTATTAGGATACATTCATTTTCAAAGTTCTTACAGCATTTCACTCACATAGATGTTCTCAATTAAGTTTTTTCAATCCACCTGTCTTGCCTCTAATTATTTTGTGAATTTTATTACTGTATTTACTTGGTATTAAATAATTGAATATACCAAGAATTCAGTAAAAATCACTGAGAATAAAACCTAGGTCGATATTAAATGTAAAGAGAGAACACGGAAAACACTTCGACATTTGAATTTAAAGTAGTCAGATTCAGACTGGCCATTTGACTTCAGACAAGGAAATGGCTTCATGGTACACCTAGAGATGCCAAATGTCAGCTACATTATTTCTCTTATTAAGAACAGAGAATTCTCAACAGTTACCCACTGTAATTCTTATAATAAGATGTTGACAGGAGTCGGTACTATAGAGGATACCTAATAAGCATCTCTGGGAGATGGTAAAAGAAAGGCCTATAACTCACATAATAGCTTCTAGTGTTCTTCATCAGTGTTAAAGAGCTGCCTGTAGAAACTGGCACTAATTGCAGCTCCCAGAGAAACATTTATTTTGTCAACTGTGGTGGCAAACAGGATGTAAACAGCAAGGTTGCCTCACTTTGCTTTGAGAGAAGGCTTGCTTTTATGTTCTAAAAACTATTAGTGAGTCATGGATGCACAGCTAATAATCGAAACTTCTTTCAAATGAAAAAACAGGTTCAAATCAAGATTTAAGGAAGGAACATGGGGGGGGGGAGGAAAGGAATGAGAATATTGTGTCAGTCACAGTCACCCTTGTTTCCTGTCCCTATATTTTTCTAACATTAATTAATAGGTTCAGTTTTATTGCATACTGTGGGATCAATCCCTTGGACCTGGGAAGGAAAGTCTAAAAAGATCAGTGTGAGAAGCTTTGTTTGATTTCTGTGCTCCCTTATGATCAGGCTCATGCTAGTAAATGTTGAACACGTGACTCTGGGAGGAAAACATGGCATACTTTCAAATTTACTTTGCATTATTAACATTTTCTCCATCACTTTCTCAAGTCTAGACATTCAACAAAATAATAAATCAAGTCCTGATCTGTAGTATTTACTGATTTCCAAAGTATAAATGCTCATCTTGAAAAATGAACAATTGGCTCTCCCCAGCAGAACTGATTTGAGCTAACTCCTGAACTCTCTGCTTCCAGTCCTGCATTTCCATTATTGTGTTTTACCTAGTTGAGGGTTTACTAGGGCAGCTTTTGTGAATATGTGACTCATTTTAAATTAGCACATATATTGTTTTTCTTGAAATGGATGATGAAAAAAAGCTTGAAAAAGTTTAACCTATTTAAGAGAACAAACATCCCCATTATTCTTTTTACACCATTCATTTGTTTCACAAACCCTTTCTCTATAGCTAATAATAATACTAGATTATATTACTATAAGAGTTTAAAACCATATTATATAATCACATCGTGTGCTTCTTTTTTCCCTGCTAAGGAGAATGATCCCTGGACAGGAAAGAATAGAATAAAAATGACTAATAGGGGAATGATTTGCCAGATAAAAAGGAGATGGGAGGAGAATCCTCAGCTGTTCTTGTTGACTTTGAGTTACCTGGCCCAGATGAACTCCATGTTCCAGTCCTGAAAGAGCTGGCAAATAAAAGCTCATGTTATTGAGCCATGGTACTGATATCTAAAACTAACAACCAAATAAATGTGGTGAATAAGACAGTTGCTGCAAAACTAGAAAAGTTCAAAGATCGTCCTGATTTCCCACAAAAAGAAAGAGGATAAAGCCTGCAAATTGTAAGTGAATGAGCTTGACTTGGATTACTAGAATAATCTTAAAATGGATCATTAGTCTAATAAATAGTAAAGACCTCAGAAAGGGAGTGGTAATTATAAAGAACCAGCTTGGCTTCCATGAACAGGTAATGTCAGACTAAAAACTTTGTTTCCTTTATTGATAGTTACTAATCTGGTGGATAAAGGAATTATAGGTACTTTTTTTTGGTTTGTCTAAATTTTTGCAAAGTATTTCTTTGGAGGAAAAATGAAAAGATGTGTGTTTATCGATAGGACAATTGGACAGAATTGGATTCACAGAGTAGATGTCAACAATTCTACGTCAAAAAGGCATTTATTAAGCTCCTATATGCCAGGCATTATACTCAGCAATGAGAATGCAAATATAAGCAAAAATAATGATAGTACTCGGCCATCAGGAACTTCCATTCTAGTGGAGTGACAACACATGAAAGAGAAGAGAAACGAAGAGGGCAGATGAGGAAAAGGTAACTATGATTGGGCATGGTGGTAAAGTCCAAGAGAAGAGACAGGAGAGGAGTTGAGGACAAATGACCTAATAATTTCCTCAAAACCGAGGTTCTGGGAGGAACTCAGTATGTCACAGGGAAACCAGGGGAGTAGAGGGATTTTCCAGGATGAGAATGACAAAGAGGATGAGGTGTCTTCCAGGGTGGGGAGGAAGCTGAGACGTGGTAGTGAATTAAGAGAGTTAAGAATGGAACTGGCAGAGGGGTGAAATATGGCTGGCCAGGGCAACTCTGTTCTGGGAGGAACTCACCAATGGGAGGAGGGAGCTGCAGTGTGTCAGTATCTTCCAGAATGAGAAAGCAGCTAAGGAAACAGCAGGAGATCTTCAGGGCAATGCCTCGGGGACCTGGGTTTTTCCCTATACTCCTTAGCATTGTTTCAAATGACTTGACTAAAGGCATGGGTGGCATGCTTATCATATTTTCTGAAGGCAGAGATTTAAGAAAAATACCTAAGATTCCAGATGAGAAAATCAAGACTCAAACACATCTTGATAGGTTCAAACATTGAGCTGAATCCAATAAGATTATGTTTACTAGTGATGAAATGTAGTGTTACATAAGAATTTTCTTTTTAAAAAAGAACTCCCTTAGTACAAAATATGGGAGGCATTGTTAGGTAGTATTTCAATTTAAAAAGATCTAAATTTGTTTGGAATAAAAGCTTGATATTAGTCAGTTCTATAACATGTCAGCACCAAAACTTATTTAATTGCATTAAGGATAGTTTATAGGAATAATAAGGCGCACGTACTCTACTCCAGACAGACCACATAAAGAGTATTATGCTTAGTATTTGTTACAGTTATTTACAAAGGACATTAATAAACTGAGGAGCATTGACAGGAACCCAGCCAGAATGGAGAAGGGCCTTAAGTCTGTGTCATATATAAGAAATAGTTGAAGGAGGTAGAAATATTTCTCCTGGGGAAGAGAAGATTTTGGTGTGAGCAGGAACATGATCAATCGAAAATTGTTAATTTATCACCTACTACTTGCTAGTCACAGAGTTAGTTGCAGGAAACACAAAGACAAAAGTTACAATCTAGCTAGGACAGACAACAAGTACAGACATAGGTGTATTTAAAATAGATAAAAATATAAGGTGGGACAAAGGAAACACTAGTGGATGGGGAGATCAGAAAAGAGCACAAGAAGAAGGTGGCAATTGCACTCAGTCATGAAGATGACAGGAAGTTCTAAGAGGCTTACTTGTAAAAGAAGTTAATTCCAGACATGGGAGACAAGATAAATTTATGGAGATGAAAGATAAAGAGTTGTACAAGAGGAAAAGCAAGAAAGCTAGTTTAGCCAGATCATCATGTGCACGAAGGGTAGTAATGTGTAATTAGCCTAGAAAAGTAGGTTGAAGTCTGGTTGTAAAAGCTTTTAAATGCCAAAGAAATGAACTTCCATTTGATTCTGAAGCTAATAGGAGCTAGTGGAATTTATTGAATAGGGAAGTGACATGGTCAGATTTTAGTCTTTAAATTTTAATCAATGATATAGGAAAAATAATTTTGGTAGTTATGTTATTGCAAAAGTTCAGTTCAGGACCTGAACCAGTTTGTGGCTATGTGATTGGGGAGAAGGGGACATACAAGAAAATTATTATGGAGGTAGAAAGAATAGTATTTGGGAACTGATAGGTGGTAGGAGGAATTGAAGATGATAATAAGGTGGAAAACTTGGGTGAGTGAAGTGATGATGGTGCCTTAAACAGAAATAGGGAAGTTTCAAAGAAGAAGAGATTCAGGGGTAAAGATAATAACTTTAGAATTGAGACATTAAGTCTGAGGTGTCTGGAGGAAATACATTTTGAAATATCCATTAGGCAGTTGGTTATGTGAGACTGAAATACAGAGAAGAGAGAGAGAAAAAGAGAGACAGAGGAAGAGATAAAGACAGAGATAGGACAGAGATAGAGACACAGACGGAGAAAGAAAATAGGACTGGATAAGCAAATGTGGGTGTCATCAACTTAAGGATAAGAATAAACTAATGTAAGCTGATGAAATCACTGAGAATGAATATAAAACAAGAAGAAAATGAAATAGATGATCTCACAATGGAAACAGAGGAGTGATAAAAAAAATTAAGAGAACCAAGTAACATCAGGAAAACTCAAGGAGAAGAGCATTTCCAGGTTGATTAATTTTGCCAAATTCTACAGAAAAGTTTTTTTAAATGAAGATTAAGAAAAGGTCATCAGAATTAGCAGAGACAATATCATTGATACCTTTTCGAGTGAGCAGTTTCATTTGAATGGTGAACTCTGAAACCAGATTGCAAAGGGTCAGGAAATGAGTGAGAAATAGGAGCAATGAGTGTAGGCATTTTGTTGTTGCTGATGCTGTTATCATTTACTTCTGAGAGTTTGACTATAAAAGTGAAACAGAACTTTGGCTGAAAGAGATGCTATTATCTACTAATCAATATTTTTTTAAGAAGGGGAAGAGTTAGAAGTCATATAGTCTGATAATTATCTTAGAGTATTTCAGAAATGGAATTTGAAGAAAGAATATGATTATAGGGAGGAATAGTTTCAGCTCATTTGACCCCAGAAGACAAAGCCAGGACTAATGAATGAAAATCACAAAGAAGAAAATTTAGGTTTGATGTCATGAAAAACTTCATAACAATTAGAGCTATCCAAAAATGGAATGGGCTACCATGGAAGGTAGTGGGAGTTGACTGGAAGGCTTTGATAAGAAGCTGGATGACCACTTGTTAAATATATTATGATAGGAATTCCTTGTCAAGTATAAGTTGGATCAGAAATCAACTGAAGTCCCTTCCAATTCTGAAATTCTGTGACTCAGAGTTGCTTCCAATATCCGTGTAATATAAGTAATAAATGTGTTATTATTATCATTTTACAGATGAGCAAACTGAAGCTCAGAGACACTAAGTCATTTGCCCAAATTGTTCCAACTAGTCAATTGCAGAGGAGGGAAGAAGATCAGAGTCTTGGGTCTTGAAGCCGTGTTACAGGTTGTTTTTTTTGTTTGTTTGTTTTTTCTGATACCTCAAGTATGCCTCCCTCGATAGTACAAAAGTAGAGTTAATTGGAAGGAGGGTAAGTTCAGCTCGCACATTTTGATGAAGGGTCAAATTAACATAATTTCCTTAATATTTTTCAGTGTCCCATGAATACATCTGAAGCTCTATTCATTTCCACATACCTGTCTTCTAAAAGAGTGAGACAGATTAATGAGCTAATATTTACACAATCTTTGTAGCTCCTGTGATGAAAGCTTCAACATAAATACAAATTTTTGCTCTGCCTATTTGTGAATCACTCTTTTTTTTTCCTTTGTCATGTTTGTCTCCTGAATGAAACATCCTAAGGATTCCATCTGGAGTGGAGATGGGTAAGAGAAACAAGATAACTCCCTTCTCTTTCTTCCTTAATGGATGGAGCAGTTTTTGTGGTGCCATGTATGGTGTGGGGGTAGGGGAAGACGGTATAAGAGATAAGAGGAGTTGAGGGGAAAGGTGGATTTCCCTAGAAAGTATACCAACTTTATGGCTAAACTTCTTCCTCTTGGCCAGATGTAAGTTTGTTAGGAAGAAAGAGTAAAAACTTATTCCTCTGACTCTGTTTTATTCACACATAAAATTTGGCTCTGTAGTAACAGGACAATGCCAAAATCTATCTAATTCATTAAAATCTTTGTATTTGTTTTAATTAAGCTCCAGCAGAATTCCATTTGCAATAGCATGTTGCATACTTATGTAATTAGCAAAATCCAGATAAGCCTCCTCCACTTTCTTTTGAGGTACTGAAAAATTTGAAAAACAGTACCTGGTGCCATTTTGGGTCACTACAGAAAATGAGAGAACATTTATCTTTGGCTGGCAGGAGGAAAGGGAGTTTTGTAACTTAAAAAACAATTAAATTACAAAAATACAAATATGTTAAAGTTCACAGTCCAAGGATCTCTCAGGAAAAGAGATAATTTTTAGTGCTAAAGATGGGAAAGCATATTGAAAACCACAAACTAATTAGAACAAAAAGTTCTGGTTCAAATGGAAAGAAAACAAGAAGTTGTGTCTGTACCATTGGAAATTCTGATTTCCCATTGGGATAGACTCAGAAAAGGGCCAAGCTGGCCCAGAGTGAATCAAAGTGCATTCTATTTCCAACTGTATCCAGTTGCGCTGAGTGGCATAGTGTCTGCGCCAGCATTTCCTATTATTTGGAAAGTAGTCATTGCATTATTCCCATCTCTTAGGGCTAGTATTTCTCCTAGACCCCCAAGCCTCCAAAATGAACAGGATTCAAGAGTCCACAGATCTCAGGCTATTGCAATCTTCTTTGTCATAACTGTTGAGCAAAGATACACATAGATTGCTTGGTGTTCACTAGAATCTTTGTTTCTCCTAAGCCCCTAGTAAAGATTAATCAATTTGTAAAGCTAATGCTCCCTTCATACTCTGTTGGAGACATTTAGCAAGGTTTCAACAGGGGGCTGTTTACCACAAGGAAAAGATCAGTTTGCATTAATGTTCTGGGTACTGATGGAAAAGGAAATTTGCAGATTCTCATTAGAAAAAAAACCCACACCCCTACCAGCCTCACCCAGCCCTGCCATTTTTGTCTCCTCATTTAGCTCTGAAAGAGGGTAGTTATAATTTCATTGAATATTGGCAGCTGCTGCTGAACACAAAGAAATCAACATGTCAATTTGCCAAATGCATCGCTCCCATCAAATCTGCAAAATATGCATATGCATTCCTGATTAGCAGCAAGGGATGCCGTTCCTCATTAGCACTTGTAGGGGTTATTTTGATACATGTTCAGTGAGTAACTCTATTAAACTGAGCTTGGCTGCTTTCCATTCCGAAGGGGTTCTCTCTTAGACTTTTAGATTGACAAATAAGGTGTAAGTTCTCACCCTACTGCTTCCCTGGTCTTTCACCTCAATACAGAGGCTATATCATACATATCTTCCAACTGGCAAACAAAATCCTCTCAATATGAAACAGAACCCATGATTACAAGGAAATATGAATTATTTACTGTGCTAAGGAAATTAAATATATTTTAAATTGAATAGACTCATGAATATGCTAACAAGCCCCAAACAACATTTAATAATAACAGATTTTGTCTATCCTCTTTGAATCAGGAACCCAATGCCTTTTGAGACATTAGTAATAAAGACTGACAGCACCTCTATGAGAGGGGTGGGGAACATTATTATATATTATTATAGTCAGACTGTATCTATCCATGAGAAATTAACAGATTGCAACACCATCAATCGATTCATTTGGCTCTCATCACATTTGATACCAGTCTCTGAACAATGGATATAACTGTATTATTGAGCAGTATTGGGACTGTGAAGACAGCATAAATGAGCTGATTAATTACGCTATATACACTTTATATATCTAGGCTTGCCCTGTGTTAACTGTGGAAGCTACCACATGACCTTTATTGTACTGTGGACAGCGAAGTGTGTAGAAGACAGAACACTGGATTTGCAATCAGAAGACCTAAGTTTGAATTCAGACTTTAATACTAATTTATTAGCCATTTTCTAAGACCCTTTCTAACTCTTGATCCTATGCCTGAGTCCAAATATCTCTGAACTGCATTTTTTAGAGTCTTTTAATTTCTCTGATATACATTTACATTTCTCAGCTTGTCCTAGACCACTTTAAAGAAGGATCTCACATTCACTGATGGAGGGACTAGTGTAGAAGGGAGCTATCTTGGGTGGTTGAAATGGCAAAGGATTACCTTTTAAAACAATACACTTGATTATGGCAATGGAGAAGAAGAAAAAGAAATTCACAGTGATAACCATGGTGAGTTTCTATTTACCAATAGAGGACAAGATTCACCAGGTCTTGACTTCAGCTGGTTTACAGTTTGAAAGCATAAAGGGTAAGTTGAAAACGAGATGGAATAAGAGAAAAGGAACAATCATAATGGCAATCCATGCAAAAGAGTGAACCTGTGGGGCCATTACCATGTATTGGTCTCAGTGCTGAAAATGGTAAGAATACAACTTTCAGATTGACTCTGCTTAACAATTTGCTTTATTTTTCTTTTTAGGCCTCCAAATTAGAAACTAAAAGAAATTGTTTTCAGCAACCTTAAACAATTTTCAGAATTTCAAGGTGAAAGATTTTATATGCATAAAGATTTTATATGCAAAAGGAGACTAGATGTCTCCTAGCCAGGTAAACAAATATATATGAACTTATTAATTGGGCCTTGGAATTATAACACAGAAAACTGGTGTTTTATGTCTCATACAGACAATGCACCCATGGCCTCAGCATCATGCTCCTGGAAATCTTATGGATCAGCTCCAGTTCCTCCAAGAAGAGCCTAGACACCATTCAGCCCTCTGTCGGTATTTTGTTTTGCTGTGTGTCTGTTAACCATTTGTAGTCTCCTCGAAGAAATTGAACTTCCTCCCTAGTCAAAGTATAAGATTCTAAATACTGGGCTTTCTGAGCTCAGTTCAGGATTAAATTCAGTCCAACAGTTGTAACTTCGAAGGACTGTGAACACTTTGAGCTATATGGAAGAAGGGAGAGCTTCAAACCCAAGCAATAAGATTCCTGCTCCTTAGTCCTAGGATGAAGAGCTACAAGAGGCCTTAGGTACCATCAAGTTCAAGCTCTTCATTTCTCAGAGGAGAAAACTAAGACCTAGAGAAATGAAAAGGCAGGAAATGACCAAACTGAGGCTTGAACCCAGGCCTCCTGACTGCAAAGTTAATATTCTTTCCCTTTTAGAGCTCTGTGACCTCTAATTTGACAGCATTTTAATTTACTTTGTAGTATTTCAAAAGAAGAGGAGAAAATTTCTTGAAGAAATATGTAGAAGAGTCTATAGGCTGGATAGCTTCACAGTGTAACCTCTATTTTACTTACTGAATCTGTAACCTTAAGTAGGCTTAATGATGGTTGAGAGATCACTGAATTGCTTTAAAAAAATCTGTTCCTACAGGCTCCTGTAACAGGCTTTCTGGCATTTTATTCTACAGAAAAATATAATTTATTGGCAAATTTCAAAAATACTGTAGCTTATCATGGCATAGCAGATCGGGGCAGTGCTTTCTGAAAACCTGCTTTCTTTGCCCTTCTTTGGATTCAGAGATACCACACCAAGTCATCCAGTCCTTCTGTCCATTCTCCACAGCTGGTCAATAAGACATCATATCTAAAGAGCTGTCTCCATTGTATTTTCCCGCCATGGTCCTCCCCTGGCACCATCACTCTGGACAATTCCTGACAAAGGAACCCATGGACAGCAATCACTTCTTAATTATCACTTCAACTAGTAGAAAAGGACCCATCGCCTTTGTGTGAAGTAGGGCATAATCATTTGAAACGCCATCTATAAGAAGGGTTTACCTTTTCATTTGCCTTTAGCTGGTGCCTAATTAAGATCTGGGGCCACAATGGCAAATCATGGATATTGATTAATGGCTTTCACAGAAATGGTGAGGGCAAGACTGGCATCTGGTAGACCTGACAGATGCACGAGCCACTCACAATGCCCCAGCGTCAAGCAATTCAGGCCCCAGAAAGGCAGATTACATGATTAATGAGCCTCGGGCCTCCTCTTCATGTGCTCTGCGGCATCCCTATTTGATACAATTCATTAGGCGCTTATTTGGGTCACCATTAGCACACTGGCATGGGCGTGTCTAAGGGCTGTTATAATAACAGGCAAAAAGCAAATAAAATGAAAAGCTGAACAGAGAGAGAAAGGGGCCTGAAAGGCCAAATGCGTCTTGATTCTGTTTTTGTCAATGTCTGTACTGAACATTTGCTTGGCATTTGGTTAAAAAAAAATGAACATTTGGAAGTTGATAAGCATGCACTGCCTGCCTATAAAAAGCATTCCTACCCCACATTTTATTAAATTGAACCTATTGATGACAGCTTTATAAGGTTTAGAAAAGATCATATAAGCTGAGAGCTCTAAGATGTCTCCTTTTTGAAGGCACAGATCCCACTGTGACACTCTATCCCTTGTATTCTCCAGTCCTATGGCCCTGATCTGACATTCTCAAGTTCTGTTTCTCTTACTTCTCCCCATTTGGTCCTTTCCTCTCCTCACTTAGCCCCCACTGCAGGAGATGATGGAAAGTTTTGACCTTGGACGTTGGAGGACTAGGCCACTAGTTATGCTACCTGTGTGATACCGCCACAGTTTGACTTTACCATTTGTAAAAAGCAGATAACAATGCTCATAGGCTTGGGGTGAGAGTTAATGAGTTACTATGAGTGCTTTTCGGAAGAAAGGAATTCTGCTAACACAAAAATCACAACATGCTGCCTATAAGAATGGTTTTTGTAACATCTTGTCAGAAGAATCTCTATGTGCTTTCCCTTGCTTTCTCCCTCTCCTCTTCTCTTTCTGTCCCTCCTTGTATTCCTTTTTGTCTTTCTTCCTTTGTCTCTATCTCTGTTTCTCTTTCTACCTTTCTCTCACTCTCCGACTCTCTCTCTTCCTGTCTCTGTTCTGTGTCTCTGTTTCACTTTCCTGTCTCTGTCATGTCTATCTTATTGTTTCTCTTTCTAGCTATCTCTCACTGTCTCTCACTTTTCCTCTCTCTTTTTGCCTTTATTTGTATATATCTGTATTTTAACCCTGATTTTAAGGGAACTGTCCTCATATTACTTAGGGTCTCATTTCTTTTCTGAATTCCATGGAAATTCAAAAAAGCACATCAAAATGAAATTGTATTCTCTGTGGTTGGGGAATATCAATTGTACTTTTAAAAAAAAAGCACAAAAACAAATCCCTCTGATTTTGTACAATTCTTGCCAGTCCAATATGCAGATTTTGGTAGTGACTGTCAATAGCCATATTAACATTTTTTACACAAAGCCTGTGTTTGCTCCAGTATTAATATTGACAAAGAAAATGTTGCATCTTTTATTCTGTCCCTATGGCATTGGAACATTTTACATAAACTTACAGCACAGATGTAACCAATCAGGGCAACCTACTCAAGTTCCATAGAAAACAGTGAGGATAATGGAGCTCTCCTTAAACACTGGCTCGTGCATGCATACACACACACACACACACACACACACACACACACACACGCCCCTCACACCACACTGGCAAGAATATGATGCCATGGCTTCCATCATAATAAGCCCAGTAAGTGTAGAGCTGCAAAGGCAGAGGTACAGAATCTAAATCTGTCTCTAATTATTTCTCAGATTTTTAGAAGGAGGTAGATAAAGAGGTAGAAAATAAGGAGATACTAGATACCACTGAGAGCTCTGGTCTGTTCATACAAGTTTTGTTCTCTGTTCCAGTCCAAAACAGTCCATTAAAGTCTCATATTGTCTAGGCTTGGCCACAATCTAGTATGCCCTTTGGAAATTGGTACAAATGCTTTGTGTAGAGACTCAGTGGGGGAGAGGGTTGAATCCACCTCTGGCTCATCCCAGAACAAACCAAGATCCCCGGTGAGATCCTTGAGTGACTTCAAATCATGTGAGATTCTCTTAGACAAGGTCAAGATTCCTTGGAGATAAAGTCAAATCTTTCAGACTTGCTATGGACTGTGATTAACAAGTCAACATACAAAATTGCCCAAAGCCCTGCTCTGCAGTCCAGAAACAGATTTTGCCTATGAGAAATTTTGGTTCTTTGTTCATCCTCCACTTCCTCCTCCTCCTCTTCCTCCTCCTCATCCTCATTCCCATCATTATCATCCTCACCATCATTATCATCCTCGTCATTACCAACATCCTCCAAGATGTCATCTTAGTAAGAACTCTCAAACTATTGACATTTCTCTCCCTACCTTAAACCCCTCTTCCTGTCCCCCAATCTACCATTTTAATATGTATATTCCTAGGTTTTATGGTCATCTCCTAGTGGATAAGTATTATCATGTCACATAAAGTGATGAATTAAGTCTATGTGACATAGACTTGCATTTTGGGAAAATCATTTCGGCAGTTGAACAGAGGATGAAGTGAAGAGGGGAGAGACTTGAGGTAGGGAAACCAATCAGAAGTCTAGGCATGAGGTGATGAGGACTTGCACCATGGTGATGGCAGCAACAGAGGAGAGAAGATACTATCTATGAGAGATGTTTGGAAGGTACAATCAACAAGACTTGTTAACAGATATGGTATAAAGACAAAAAGTAATCAAGAGAGAAGGAGTTTAGGGTTATACTGATACAGTAAGCCAGACTTGCTGGAGAGATGAAGATGCCTAGGATCATGCTAAGGAAACAGGGATGGCAGAGTGTTTGGGAAGAAAAGATAATGAGTTCTTCTTTAGGCATGTTGAATTTGAGATGTCTAGAGGACATTTATTTTGAGGTGTCCAAAAGGTGAGCATGACTGGAATTCAACAAAGATTAGGGTTTGATATATAGATCTGGGAATTATCTAAATAGAGAAGATAGAACCAACAGGGTATTGTGGGGAAAATGGCTGCATAAGAGGTCATCAAAAGTTCTGTAAGTTTTAGAAATAACATAAGAATAAAAAAGAAATAAAACAAATATCTCTAGATTTCTCCACCTAGTCTTGTGACACATAGTGGGATACCTAGAATCCTGTAGATTTGCTAGGATAGACAACCTAGTGTAGGTGATGTGAAGTAAGAACACAGCAGCCCCAAGAGTCTCAGAATGGGTACAATGCTTTCCTTCAGGTAGGATTGGTATAACATTAGATGCCCAAGCCCAGAGGAAGGAAAAAAAGTCCAGCTTATTTTCTAAGGCTTTGGAAAGAAACCAGGGAGAGGCCTTAAAAGTAGCAGCAAGAAGAAATTACCCTAGGCAGAACTTACCATAGGAACTGATCCTGAAGTCCTGTGGCAAGGTAGGTTCTCAGGAAGAGCCCAGTACCCCAGAGTCCTTTGAAGGAGTGACTGTGTGTACTCTAGAGTATTCCTCACTGTACTCTAGGACCAGGCAGGTTGTTAATATCAGTTGAGGAGCCTCACTGAAATAGAGTCCACCCAGTATAGATATTGAGGCTGCTGATGTGAGTAAACCATGGGAAGCTCCAAATATTATGAGGAATTGCCTTGTCTTAGGGGACACTCTGAGAGGAAACCCAAGGATATAGCAACCTCACAACAAGTCCAGATTAAGTCACAGAGGAGAAAAATGTCCTGACCACAAGGACTCTAAGATTTCCTAGAATAAATAAAATAAGAGATTCATCATGGAACAGCCAAGGAGGAAAGAATAGCAAGGAGAATTAATAACTTAAAATAGATAGAAAACCTTACTTAAAGACTAAGGGAGTTGAAAATCAGAAACGGTCAGACAAAAATAATTCAACAAGACAAAAAGAAATATTCAAACAAAATCAAGACTAACAAAAAGGGGATGGCTAGATGGTGTAGTGAATAGAGTACCAGCCCTGGAGTCAGGAGGATCTGAGCTTAAATCAGGCCTCAGACACTTAATATACATACAAAAAACTAGCCATGTGACCTTGGGCAAGTCATTTAACCCCAATTGCCCTCCAAAAGGCAAAAAAAAGACTTAAAAAAGAAGAAAATGTAAAATATGTTATAACAAAAATAATTGGCATGGAAAACATGTCAAAGAGAGAGAATCTAAGAATTATTGAACTATCTGAAAGCCACAGCCAAAAAAAATTTGGATATCATATTCCAAATATGTTTGTATACAATATACATATATACACAAACATACATCTAAATGAAAATTGTTCAGAACTCTTAGAACCAAGAAAGGATAACTGATTCAAGAAAACGAATAAGATCACTATGCATGATACAGAGAGAAGAGGCCCAGGACAGAGGTCTGAAGAACACCCATATTTGATGAGTATGATCTACATGAAGATACAGAAAAAGGAGTCTGAGAATGAGTGGTCAACCAGGTAGGGGGAGAACCAGGAGAAAACAGTGTCACAAAAACCTAGAAAGGAGAGAATATTGAGAAGAAGAGAGTGTTCAGCAGTGTCAAAAGCTGCAGGGAAGCCCAAGAAAGGTGAGGATTGAGAAAAAATAATTAAATTTGTGAATTAATTCATCATTGGTAAGATTAAAGAAAGTCATTTCAGTTGAATGGTGAAATTCGAAGCCTAATCGCAGAGGGTTAAAAGAGAGTAAGAGGAAAGGAAGTTGAGATATTGGTTTTAGATGGCTTTCTCAAAAAGCTTAACCATGAAGGTAAGGAGAAATTGAGACTGGTAATTACCTGGGATAGTAAGATCAAGTGAAGGATTTTTTTTAAGAACTGAGGAGATACAGGAGTATTTGTAGGCAGCAGGGTATAAGCCCATATATAGGGAGTAATGAGAAAAGCAAAGACAAGCACATTTTGTAGGCAGCAGGGAAGAAGCCAATCTATATAGAGGTTTTTAAGATTTAAAAAAAACTGAATTTGATAGTGAGAGGGGCAGTCTTTTGAAGAAGACATCATGATTTAACATCAAGGGGAGAGGTTTGCTGTGGTAATAAAGGACACTTCTTTTGATATAGGACTGGAAGAGAAATAATAACCAAAAAGGACATATGAATGATATGAGATGAGGAGGTGGCGAGAAAAGGGACCTCTCAGGGAATGGCCTCCATTTTTTTCAGTGAAATGTAAGGTGAGGTCCTCATCTGAGAAGCTGGGGGGTGCCATTTGGAGTATCTTTCCAAAACAGGAAAGGAGATCTATCCCAGGCTAATTTTATTCTAATGCACTGAAGCATTAAAGAACTAATTCAAAATTCTGTGCTTCCTTCCCTGGCTTAGCCAAGGCATTTTTATTCCTTGTATACAAAAGGGGAGAATTGGATTATGGATACATAAGGATATCTCATGACCATTTTCTCCCCTTTGTGGAGTATGGCTAACTAACGTATAGTATCAGAACTTGTTGAGAAGAAAGAGAGTAAGTTGGGGGTTATACAAAACTCAGAGATTAATAGGTAGTAGTACAGTGTTGAGAACCGGAAGTACAAACTTAGGAGGTAGAAGCAGGAACATGGTGGAGACATCAGGAAAATAATAAATCAATAAAAGGAGAAATGGAAGCAACACTGTCAAGGAAATATACTACAGACCATCAGGGGAGAAAGAAATGAGGAGTTTGGAAAGTAGATCACAAATATATTTGGATTGCTCCTACTAAATTTTAGAGAGGATATAGACAAACTGAAACACATTTAACAGAGGGAGACCAGGATTATGAGGACTAGAGATAATCCTACTTAAAAATCAGTATGAAGTTTCTATCATGCAGAAAAGCAGTTAGAGGTTGTCCAAGTATTTTTATCTAAACATTCTGTTTTGAGGGACTATCTTGCCTTCTCTTAACCTGTCTGGTTAAAATAAAGCAAAAAGCTAGGGCATAACTAGAATAAAGTCTCTGTAGTGAAAATTATAATTTGGGAATATTTACTTCATTTAGAATGGGAGACTAGAGAACAGGGAGTCATTGGGAGTATGGGTTAGAGTTGTGATGTGGTTATAGGTAGTTTCTAGGACTTGTGCCTTGACAACTACTGATTGCTCTGCATATATAATAACAGCAATTGCCCCCTCCTCATCTATATGACATTACAGTGCACATGACTGACTGGCTGTCACATACCAAGGACTAGTGTCTGCCTGCTCTAATTTTAAGAACACAAGCTACCTCCAACCCTTTTCATTGGTATTCAGTCAGTCAGGTCCTTCCCAAGAAAGTGCTTTGAACCTTCAAGATAGGCAATGGGGAAAATATGTCAATTGAATAATTGAAACAAGTCATTCTTTCATGTTCTCTGAATTGGGCTTGTAGAGATTTAGCATCCTGCTCTGGGGCCTCCCTGACATGCTGAGCCCAACAGCTGCAGACTGCAAGGACAGCACACTCCTACCATTCCATTTGGGAACAACACCAGTGTTTTCCTCTTGTCCCTGAATATCCCAGCCAGACAATGTGTCCTTGAGCTGTGCAAATTCTCTGGGGAAGTTCCAGCTGTCCTACCCTTGAAACCATCTGGCTCTACTGAGGATTCACACACTGCCCTGTGACTTTGACCTAATAGAATTCTGAACTGAGTACCATCTTACCTTTTCTGGTAACCTGGATCCCCCAGGTCACAGAGCTCTGCAACCTTTCAGAAGAACAGTATGTTCCATTTTTAAAAAGATGCTCTGAGTACCTGTTTGTTCTTTGCTCTTTGATCTCTGAAAAAAAAAGCTTTTTTCAGAGCACATTTACCATCTCCCAACTACCATGGTTACCTGGCAAAGGAAGCTTACTCTTGCATTCCAAAATCCCAAGGAAAAGTATATTGTTGTCATATCTACTATGTTCGTGTCTGAGAATTATGAGTTAGGAAAAATCTTTCTAAAACCTCTCTCTATCTCTCTCTCTGTCTCTCTCTGTCTGTCTCTGTCTCTGTATCTCTCTCTGTCTCTGTCTCTCTCTCTCTTTCTCTTTCTCCCTTCCTCTCCTTTCTCCCCTGTTTCTGTCTCTTTTGTCTATCTTGTAGAGTATGAGTATTGTTAAGTCCATTCTTGGTCTTGGACCATGTATGTCCATCCTACTTCTCTCCAACATCAAAGGTTCTCAGGTATGTGTGTGTGTGTGACAAATTACATAAGTTAATATGATCCAGGTGTGTGCATATGTGTGTATGTGTGATGGATTACATTACCTGCAAATAACTGAAATGATGGGAATATAAACTGTAACAGCTCCAATGCATCCCTTTATATTTATTATTCATCTGACATTTATACCAGTGTCTGAGAGCTATATAAGACATATGTTAAATTTGGAAGGGTGTTAATAATTAGTTTCAGGGCTAAGGCTAAAGGAATTTGGGGAGTAGAAGGTGGATTTATGGTTTGTCATACCTTTGCCCCATATCTAGTCACCTATCTGGCATATATCTGGCAATTCACACTCTCACAACCCCAATAATAGGGTAGATCATCAAATCTGAAATTCTTGATCAGGTTCCCTACTGACACAGCAAAAATCTGTGCTATTTGGATGCATTCATCCATAGTTCCATTGTAATATGTTTCTTGTTGCCTGCTGGTAAATTCTGTGAGATTACAGCTGCTTCTGCAACAAGAGAGGCATCACCAGCCAAGGCTGTCCAAGCCACAGTGCCAGTTTGAGATTTTTGATATAGAGACAGAGACTAGCGCTGTGTCCTTGGAAAAGAAACCTAGTTCCATCAAAGGCCATTTGTCCCCTCTGCACACCATACCAACTGGTAATGATTTAGGACTGTCAGCAAAGAAAATATGTATGAAATGGACCTACATACTAGTATATTGTGTTCATGTCAAAGATGCTTACAATGCAGAATTTTATGTACCCTAATGATAACTAAGTAGCTTTTTTCACCAAGAATGATTTTTTTTTAAATCTTTCACTAAATTATATATATGGTATGGATTCATCCATAATGTCTGAACACTGAATTAGTGGAAAAGCTACTACTATATTTGGATTCAGGGGACCTGGCTTCTGATTCCAATTTTGACAAATATTACCTGTATGACTTTGAACAAGGCAATTTAACTTCTCTGGGTCTCAGCTATCTTATAAGTAAAATAAGGAAGCTGGATTGACAGTTGCTCAGATCCTCTCCAGATTTAAAACTAAGTCCAATTTGCAACTTTCCTGTCATCCTATAAGTTATTGTCCTACCGCTAAGTATTCATCTACTGTTGTGCTATAAGAAATGGTGAGCAGGACTTCAGAAAAATCTGGAAAGACTTACATGAACTGATGCTGAGCAATATGAGCAGAACTAGGAGAACTCCACACACAGTAACAGCTACATTGTACAACTGACTTTGATAGACTTAGTTCTCAGCAATGAAAGGATTTAAGACAACTCCAAAAGACGCATGATGGAAAATGCTATCTACATCCAGAGAAAGAACTTTGGAGCCTGAATGCAAATGGAAGCATACTATCTGCTCTCCTTTCTTTTGTTGTTTCATTTCTTCTTTCTTGTGGTTCATCCCATTAGTTATAATTCTTCTTTACATCACGACTAATGTGAAAATATGTTTAATATAAATGTATAAGTAGATCCTATATCAGATTGCATGCCATCTTGGGGAGGGGTGAGAAGAATAAGAGGGGGGAATTTTAAAACTTAAAATCTTATGGAAGAGAATGTTGAAAATTAAAAATGTATTCATTATAAAAAGCCAATTAATTATTCATCTATGTACTTATAATTGTTATTATAAGTACATAGATGAATAATACTCATTGGACCTCCAGTCTGGTTTAATTTATAGACTTTTAAACTTAAAGCGACTTTAGAGATCCCCAAATCCCCCTTAGATGGGGAAACTGAGACCCTGAGAGGTGGTTATATTTGACCCCAAGTCACATAGGTAATAAATAGCAGGGCTAAAACTTAAACCCTGACCCTCTGACTACTAATCATTACATTTTCCACTACAATGTCATATATCTGCAATTGCGTATAAAAATATGTGCCAAATATTGTCATGTCAGTTTCTAGAAGGAATAAACTGCCTCAGCAAACAGTGAATTCTCTGTAGTTGGAGTTCTCTTTCAAGATGCCAAATGACCACTTCTTAAAGATGTGTAGGGAATCTGTGCTTCAAGAAAGGATTAAAGTGTAAAACCTGCAGGCTGACTCCAAATTCTCAGAGTTTAAGACTATAATCTTGTGATTTTAAAAGAGGTTAGATATAGGAGAGTAACTTGCCTCAAATCTGCAATTTTAAATACTAAGTATCTAGAAGGCAAATGTGGCATCTGTCATCCTGTATAAAATGTAACAAAATGATGTGTGCCCAGATAAATTCTGGGTAAGACTGTCATGCTATCCATATAGCTATTCTTTTTTTTTTGGAGGGGGGAAGGCAAGGCAATTGGGGTTAAGTGACTTGCCCAAAGTCACACAGCTAGTAAATGTGTCAAGTGTCTGAGACTGGATTCAAAGTCAGGACCTCCTGACTTCAGGGTCAGTGCTCTATTCATTGCACCACCTAGCCGGCCCAACAGCCACTCTTTTTTTTTAATTTATTAACTTGTTTATTTACTTTTAGTTTACAAGATTCACTTACAGAATCACTTGAGTTTCAGATTTTCTCCCCTCCTTTCTCCCTCCCCCCCACCTCCCGCCATGGTGGCATACAATCATGTATCAGATCTGCAAACACTTTCACATTGTACAATAGTCTGGTTGTATAGAATCGTTGTAACCAATGGAGCAAATAATAGGGGAAAAAAAGATAAGAAAAGAAACAAAACCAAACTTGGAAAAGAACAATAGCATGTCTTGCTTCTGTCTGCATTTAAACTCTGGTTTTCCTAGATCTTTCTCTGAGTATAGATATCTCATTCCATTCTGAGACTTGTACAGCTGTCTTAACTGTGCGTTGCTAAGAAGAGTTCAGTTTATCAAGGTTGTTTGTCACACATATGATATATCTGTGGCTGTGTACAAATTTTTCCTGGTTCTGCTCTTCTCACTTAGCATCAATTCTTAGTATAAGCCTCTTCAGATAATTATGAAGTCTATCTCCTTCCCATTTCTTATAGCACAATATTATTCCATTACATTCATATAACATAACTTTTTCAGCCATTCCCCAATTGATGGGCATCCACTAAGTTTCCAGTTTTTTGCCACCACAAAGAGAGCTGCAACATATATATATTTGGGTCCTTTTCTCACTTCTATGATCTCTTTAGGATACAACCCCAAAAGTGGTATTACTGGGTCAAAGGGTATGCAATTAGTTATAGCTCTTTGGGCATAGTTCCAGATTGCCCTCCACAATGGTTGTATTAGTTCACAGCTCCACTAACAATGCATTAGACTTTGAATTTTTCCACATCCTCTCCAGCACTTGTCCTTTTCCTGTTTTGTCATCTTAGCCAATCTGACTGGTGAGATGTGGTACCTCAAAATTGTTTTGATTTGCATTTCTCTAATCAATAGAGATTTAGAGCATTTTTCCATATGCTTAAAGATATCTTTAATTTCTACCTCTGAAAAATGCCTGTTCATATCTTTGCCCATTTATCAATTGGGGAATGACTTGTATTCTTATAA
>CM053594.1:260229960-260242770 GCA_028646575.1 Pseudocheirus occidentalis | reverse complement strand
GGCAGAAACTGGGCATAAACCATTATCTAATGCCATACACCAAAGTCAAGCCTAAATGGATGCACAATCTAGATATAAAGGCTGATACTGTAAATAATCTGGGGAAGCAAGGAGTAGTTTACCTGTCACATTTATGGAGTAGGGAAGACTTTATGACCAAACAAGAGTTGGAGAGCATTATAAAATGCAAAATAGATTATCTTGATTACATCAAATTGAAAAGTTTCTGTACAAACAAAGCCAATGTAACTAAGATTAAGAGGGAAATGGGAAATTGGGAAAGAATATTTACAACCAGTGTCTCTGATAAAGGCCTCATTTCTAAAATATACAGGGAATTGAGTAAAATTTACAAGAATGCAAGTCATTCCTGAATTGATAAGTGGTCAAAGGATATGAGCAGGTGATTTACAGAGGTAGAAATTAAAGATATCTTTAAATATATGGAAGAATGCTCTAAATCACTATTGATTAGTGAAATGCAAATCAAAACAACTTTGAGGTACCACATCTCACCAGTCAGATTGGCTAAGATGACAAAACAAAAAAATGATAAGTGCTGGAGAGGATGTGGAAAAATTCAAACTAATGCATTGTTGGTGGAGCTGTGAACTAATAAAAGCATTCTGGAGGGCAATCTGGAACTATGCCCAAAGGGCTATAAATAATTGCATACCCTTTGACCCAACAATACCATTTTTGATGTTGTATCCCAAAGAGATCATTGAAGTGGGAAAAGGTCCCATATGTACAAAAATATTTATTGCAGCTCTCTATGTGGTGGTAAAAACCTGGAAATTTAAGGGATATCCATCAATTGGGGAATGGCTGGACAAGTTATGGTATATGAATGTGATGGAATACTATTGTGCTATGAGAAATGGGAAGGATATGGACTTCATAATTACCTGGAGAGGCTTATATGAATTGATGCTAAATGAGAAGAGCAGAACCAGGAAAAATTTGTATGCAGTCACAGATACATCATATGTGTGACGTCCAACCTTGAAAAATTGGACTCTTGCCAGCAACGCACAATTAAAAGACAACTCTACAAGTCTCAGGATGGAAGGAGATGTCTACATTCAGAGAAAGATCTAGAAAGACCAGAGTTTAAATGGAGACTGAAATAACACATGCTACCATTCTTTTCTATATTTAGTTTTGTTTCTCCTCTCCTATTGTTCACTCCATTGGCTACAACGCCTATACAACCAGGCTATTGTACAGTGTGAAAGAGTTTGCAGATCCTGTACATGATTTTATGACACCATGGTGGGGATGGGGTGTGGGGAGGAAGGGGAAAAAATCTTTAATGCAAATGATTCTGGAACTGAATCTTGTAAACTAAAAGTAAACAAACAAGTCAATAAAAATTTTTTTTTAAAAAGAGGTGCAACATTGCTTTCCTGTTAATGTGCCTTAGCCAACCAAGAGTTGGAAATACAGAACTTAGTCAACAGCACCAAAACTAGAATCACAAATAGGAAAGAATCAGGAATTAGCACTCAAGTCCAAAAAGCAGGCATGCTTATGATCACTAGACGTTAGTGTCAGGTCACCTAGCCAAGATCAGGAACACAAGAGATTAGGGGTCTCAAGGTTCAGGCTCACAGAACAAATCAAGTATAGGTAGAAGGGCAGCATGAACCTGGAATTGTTTCCTCTCCCACTTGACCTTAAAAGTCTATTGCTTGAAGCCTAAAGGTCTACTCTTCTTCCCAAAGTTGACTACTTCTCTCCAGTTTTTGCTCGTAGATCAGGAAAAATTAGCCTCACTATTTGGTCAACTAGTCAAAGGTCAACTTTATGAAAAAGATTAGATTTATAGGATCTCTGAATACTGAAAGGGGGATTGCCAGAGATACAAGCAATTAGAGTAGTCTAGGTAAGAGTGTGCTAGAGCAAACTCATGCCAGCCTTTAAGAGCCAATTAGTAAATTTTCAACGTGAGCATTTAGGCTCAAAAATCTGCAAATACTACAAATCAGGGTTAGATTCATTGCTTGGTTATTAATGCAAATTAAACTTAAAAGTGTATTGTGGGTACATTTTTTTTCTTTTAACATGCACATCTCTTGTTCCAAGATATGAGGAAATAACTCAGAGGTAGAAATTTGGAAAGATATTTCCCTTGGAGGAGAGCAAGGAAGAGGAAGTAAGGGTTAGAGGATAGGGAGGACGGGTGTATAATAGCCTAAAAGATGCTTTTGAAGAATTTGGATAGCAAGGGTAAGTTGACTTCTGACTTATAAAGAGAAGCAAAGCTACCAAATAATTTTGATTCCTGAATTATCCAAATCATGACTACATTTATATGAAATGAATCTCCTTAAAATTCAAATAATTTAAAGCAAATAAATTCACTTTGTTTTAAATTCTAAAACAATTCTTAGAGTCAACAGTAAAATTATTTTGAACAAAGAAATCACAAATCAGAGGCAATAGCTAGAAAATGATGTGTACATATCTTTGTTTTATTCTAGGAAGAGCATTGGATTCAGAGTCAGGACTCCTAGTTTTCAATCACAGACCTGCTGTTTACCAAACATTAATAAAGTACTTTAGATGGGGGTTGAGCAGGGAAGGGATCATTAAGTCTATTACCTCCTTTGCCATGATTCTCTTCATTCTCCCAAGTGTTATATGAATGTTTGAGGATGCTATGTCACACTGTTGACTCATCTCTTGAAAGTGAGACCTTGAGCAAATCACTTAACCTGCTGAACTTCAGTCTCCTCATCTATATAAGTCAGGGCTGATGTCAATGATCTCTATGATACCTTCCAGCTCTAAATCTTATGGTCCTTCTTTGGAGCTTAACCTGAGTCATTCTGTAATTGAGCCTCAGCTTTTTAAACATTTTTTGGTAATGTTGCTTAAAATTGATGTCTTGAGGCCTGAGGAATGCAATTTGGCTTAGCTTTGTAGATAGAAGACAAATCTGTTGGATTTTTAATAATGTTAAAATACTGCTATGGCCTCAATGCATTCATCTGAGCTTGTTTATTTCCTTAAAAAAAGTCCAAAGAGCACAGGTCCTCAGATATGAACAGTAAAAGGATTTTTTGTGTTTACTTGAATGTGCTGTGAGTCCATTGTAATGCAGTGGTGAGCATAACCTCTATGCAAGCAGCTGACCTGGCGATTTTTCAGTGAATTCACTAATATTGGCAAGGAGAATAAGGGGTAGGGAGGCAATACTGAGAACTACCAGCAAGTTACAAGGATAAAGACAATCAGCTAAATTCAATACGGCATACAGTTGTGATGAAGAGAAAAGTATAGACGAGCCTGGAGGGTGCACAGTAGTAGGGGAAAAATATATTACAAAAGACATGATATTATGAGCACTGTATCTGGACATAGTGGGAAGGCCAAAAGGCCTCCGACTGTCACTGACAAAACTAGTATAATAAGCACATTTTCGAATATCAGACACACAAACTGCCATGAAGACCTCTGAGTAATTAGCAAAGGTTCATGATCACTAGAGTGTAGCTGATTAGAAGCTAAAGGTGAAGCAGGATGGCAGATGTTGTTTGCCTTTAATGATAGAATCATATTCTTTGTCCTTCATTTTCAAAGTGGACCAATGACATCATGATGAGATGGGAGAGGATTTGCATGTGAGGCAGATTTTCACAAAATCATCAACCTCATTCTCTTCCAGAGTCATCAAAGTCCAGTGGCAGGACAAAAGTGATGATTTGAGATACAGTGGATAACGTTACCTGACCAAGCTCTGAGTGGTCCTTTGTACCTGCTTCAGTTGCCTTCAGGGCCTTTGGGACAAACTGTTCTCATTGGCCCATTCTGCCAGGGAAAGTCTTCACATGCTTAGGTAGACATCCCCCTAACTCACTTACAGGTCTGAGGTCTGTCAAACCTCAACCTCCATTGGTCTATCTACAAGAATGGTTTTTACCAGACTGTGGCTGCCATGCATTCTACAATTTCTTGGATCATAGAATCATATCATCTGAAAGTAAAAAAGGGACACAAGAGATCCTCTACTCTGATTCTTCTCCCCATTCTCCAAAAAAAAGAATTCTGTCTATAGCGTACTTCATAAGAATTTACTGCCTTAACAAGGAGTCACATTCCAAGTGGGGATGATATTTCAATATATTAGGAATTGAACTCATTCCTTTTGAGGTGCTAGGATCAGTCTCTGTAACTTTTGTCCATTTCTTATTTCTACCCTCTAATGTAAGCAAAAAAAAAAAGAGTCAGTACTCTTTGCCACATAATAGTCCTTAGAACACAGTTACTGTATAAGACATTTCTCCTCTAGGTTAAACATGCCTAGTTCCTTCATTGAATCCTTATATGACATGTTTTTGATACCCTTACTATCTATCACCCTCCTCTGTGTTCACTCTATTTTACTGATGTGGTATAAACAAGTGCCCAATTCAGATTGCTTTGGGGATCCTAAAAATCATCAGGATAAAACCTGAAACCACTTCATCCTTCCTACCTCCAGCATCTGGCTATAGTGTTTCCTGTGTTGCATTCCACTAACGTGGCACGGTGACACTTCAAATTGAATGCCATACACCAGAAACAGTCCAACTAGGGCAGAATGTGGCAGAACTCTCATCTGTATATTATGTTTATCTACATGTACTGGAGAATTTTTTGGCTGCTGTATATACTAGAACTGAAAGTTCTTTTTTACCTGAAATATTACCTAAGCATTTACCTCCACCATACTATCTTTGTGCAGTTTTCTTTTTTTTTAACTCAAAGGAGTATATAGAACTTTACATTTATCCCAATTACATTTTATATTATGTATACATCTTAAAGAATACTTAACTCATATTGTATTTGGTCAGCCTAGAGTTTATTAAATCCTGACAGTTACTGAACATAGCATATTTCACATCCAGCTTTGTGTTATCTGTAGATTTGACAAGCATGCCATCTATGCATGCATCTAACTAATGTTGGATAGCACAATGTCAAAAAAAAGACTCCCTGGGGCATCCTAATTAAGATAACTGTGTGATAGGCCACATAGGAGTCCAGTTCTTTCTTATATTCCAGCAAATTGTTGCTCAAAGGAGCAACAGATTGAATAATTATGTCCCCACAAAAAATTGTGGAGAAACTTAAGTTGTTTTTTTTATCCAACCCAGAGCTATACAAGAACATAGCCAGAAGCTGAAGGCATTAGAGGAGAAATCCTTCCAGTGGTAACAAAGCCTTCTAAGGAATACAGAGACTGCCCAAGGACCTGATAGAGAAAAATTCATGCAGAAAAGGAACAAAAAAAGTAATCTGTGGGAAGTCCCAGGGGAGAATGGAAGGCCACTCAGCACCCTAATAAAGAAAGTCTCAGGAATAACAGAAGACCACCCTAGTGCCTTGTAGGGGAAACCCCAAGAAGTTAAGAGACCATACAACACTCTGGTCAAAGAAGACTCACTGTGTACAGAGACTATCCAGCACCCTGAACAAGGAATCCCTGGGTGAGACAAAATAACCACTGACCACTCTGATCAACATAGACTCAGGATATAGGGAATGCCTAACATCCTAATCAAAGAAAACTTAAAGGGAACAAAAGACTACCTAGTTCACCAACAAGGAATAGCAGTGAACAAGTATCTGGAGTCTACCAGTGTTATGCACATAGATATACGAAGTGGAAGCCAGAAGAAGGAAGACAAATAATGAGGTAAGGATTAAATAGAGCCTGACCCACACCTTCTAATAGTGTGGAAAGGCATAGAGCAGAGGCCTGGCACTGTCCTAATTCAGGAAGTGAAACTGTAAAAATGAATGTAAATATATGTGTTTGTATGTATGCATATGTATGTATGAATGTATGTGTATATGTGTATGTATATGTGTGTAGATAAGAGAGATAATCACAAAGTCCTAGATTTTATCTTTCATGAAATCATAAATAAAAATTACTCAGAGCTTTTGCATTCAGAGGGTGAGGTGTAAATAAAAATAATCCACAACTCACTTCCTGAAAGAAACCCCAACATGAAAACTCCCAGAAACATCACAGCCAAAATCCACAGCTTCTAGGACAAAGAAAATATACTGTAAGGAAAGGAAAAGGTCAAGTATCAAAAAGCCATCTTCAAGATCCTGTGAGATCTGGAGAAGGAAAAATAAATGTGATGTTGAGAAAGGCAAAGAAAATAGCAAGTAAGACAGATAATGTGAAAGCAACATATTTGTAGTGTTTTTATAATCTTTAGAAAAATGAAAAGATAAGGAAAAAAGAAAAATACTAGGAAATAATGAAAGAGGAGGGGGTAGAGCTGATTTCACATAACCAAGATGTGCAAGAAAACTATATAAACATGGAAGAGGGAGAGGCCTACACACAAACATAACTTCCATTTGAACTCCACAAAGGGGGACTGAATATATACTCAAAAAGATTCTGTGAATACACACACACACACACACACACACACACATACACACACACACATACACACACATTAATTTCAACAGGGAATTTAGTAGGAACAAAGAGAGAGGGATTAAAACAGAAGGTAGACTTAGGGAGGCATTTGTCCTAAGGAAACCTATTTTCAAGGGAATGGAGTATGAAGGGAGAAATAAAAGGAAAAATAGAAAAATCATTGCATCCTAAAATTTCTACAATTATTAATATGAATAAATAAAAAACATAAAATTCCTAAACAGAATATTCCTAAACTTATACAAATATAAATTATGTAACAATATCCTTAATGAATATTAAGACAAAAATTCAAATAGGATATTTGCAAAGAGGCTATAACAACATGCCAAAAAGATTATACTTTTATGGTCACATAGGATTTATACCAGAAATTCAAGGTTGGCTTTATATTAGGAAAACTACAGTAGACCATACTAATAAAAAAAAATCAAGGTTGCAGATTTATATTAATAGATGTTCAAAAAAAGACTTTTGAGAAAGTTTAGCAATCCTATTTTAAAAAACACTAAAAAACATAAAATAAATTAAAATGTATAATTACATTTATATTTAATAATTAATGAACTAAGGCTTTTAATTTGATAAATATTATCTATATGAAACTAAGTTGCAACATTACATGCAATTGAAAGAAAAATAGAATGCTGCTAATAAGATCAGATACATATATAAATACATACATATATATATATGCATGTATACAAAATATTAATAGCAACTCTTTTAGTTATGGCAAAAACTTGGAAACTATTAGGTGTGGCATGGTTCAATAAGTTATTGTATATGAACATTACGGAATATTTTTATGCCATAAGAAATTATGAAATAAAGTTTCAGAGAAATTGAGAAATCCTGCAAACTGATACCTAGTGAAGTGAGCCTCAGACAGTTAGTAACGTTACCTTGGCCAAGTCTCTTAACCTCTGTTTGTCTCAGTTTCTTTAATTGTAGAATGGGTATAATAATAGCAACTATGTCTTAGGGTTCTTTTAAAGATCATATTGGATATTTATAAAGTACTTAGAATAAACAATGGCACTTGCATACATGAGCCTTTTTTCCTGTTTTACTTTGCATATAGGAATGTCCTCATTTGTATTTGTAAAATTCAAAATAATTAGAAAAATGCCTAGATAGTTCTTTTGTAAAGTATATTAGGAAACTTCTCTGGTGCAACCACCAACGCTCTGGAATAAGTCACCAATTCCTTGGTGTCTCCTCACCAAATCATCTGAGTCCTCTGTTTGTCTTAAAAACTACTAAGGTTTTGTAGGTCCTATCACTTGCTAGTTACTTCTAAACACAACTAGTTTATCATTCACAGAGCTGGGGGACTTCAAAGGCAAGGGCTGCCAAGGAGAAACTGTCACTTTTTTCCCTTCTCTTCTCTGACCTCAAGTTCAAATTTCTTGAGAACAAGATCATTTCTGTTTCAGTCTGTTTCAGTTGACATTCAAGTTCATCTCCAGTCCATTTCTATACTTTAGTACTCATGACGTTATCTCTACAAAATTGCTACATTTCTGTAATGTCCATTGTCTGTGCATGTCTTTTTTTTGCTTCTATGTCTATGATTTAAAATACATACATAGATAGACACACACATATATATTTATCTATTCATATGTTGAAGGTACCACATTAGTCTCTTTAGATGGCTCTCATTTTTCTCTATCCTCAGAATAATTTATGCGTGTTCTTGGACTTTCACTCTATTTTTAGACCACTGACTCAATAAATCAGAATTTATTAAGTGACTGTATTGTTTCAGGAAAGTCTAAATCCTTTATCACTACTAGGTCATATCTAAATGCAGAGATTGTGACCTTTTTTCCAGAACTCTTTGTTTAATTCTTCCTTGTGTCCAGGCAGTCTCTTGAATACTGTTACAATATTCTACTTCAGGGGTAGCTAGGCATTGCAGTGAATAGAGTGCTAGGCCTGGAGTCAGGAAGATACATCCTCATGAGCCCAAATCTGACCTCAGATCTACAGGACTCAGGAAAAGTCACATAACTTTGCTTGCCTCAGTTCTTTATCTGTTAAATGGTCTGGAGAAGGAAATGGCAAACCACTCAAAACTCTTCACAAGAAAACCCCACATGGGGTCACAAAGAGTTGGACATGACTGAAACAACCAAAACCCAGCAAATTCTACTTTCTCCTCCAGGGGTTCTCACATGAATATAATTTACAATTGTAAGGACATTTGATACCACTCAGCCCAAGTGATATCTGAAGAGGAATGAGGCAGTCAACAAGCATTTGTTATGTATGTGGCACTGCGCTAGAAATGAAAAGACAAAAATGAAACCATCTATGCTTTCAGGTGTGTCTAGGGAAATAATCAACAGATATAATAATATGTACAGAATAAATATATGATTGGGGCATTTAGGTGGGGCAGTTCATAGAGCACTGGCCCTACAGTCAAGTCAAATATATGATCTGCAACAAGTGGTCATCCAACCTTCTACTGAGGTCTTTTAGGTAAGGGAGGAGAATACTACTTCCAAAAGCAGGCTCTCATACGTTCAGATTGATCTCTTTGTTAAGTTTTCCCTTATTAATTTATCCAGCATGGTTTTAAGTCTACTTGACATCTCAGTTGCCTTTCTATAGATACAGTACAGTTTGTAAATGTCTTTCCCAAAATGTGGCTCACAGAAATGAACACAACACTTTAATTATAGTCCTATCAGGGTTCCATACAATAGGATTTTTGCCTCTTTTTGTCTAGTCATCAGACTAATATAAAATATGATATGGATTGGAAGGATGATTTTAAAGCTTAAGGGATTATTTGCTGAAGATTCACTCTCTACAGGGTAGGCACAAGCAAGGAATAATCTCGAGTAATAAGGCAGCACCATGTGTGTCCACATTACAGAGGTAACCATCCATGCAATACTGAATAACAGCTGCTCTGAAGGCAAAGAATCTATCCTCTAGCCTCTAGTAAGAAGAAATAGGCAATGAAAGAGGACTATGATTCTCATTGAAGATATAACACTCCCTATTCTGTAGAGTATTGTGTATTCTCCATTGAGTAAATTATCTTGGAGTCCCACTAAGGAGGTGACTGACATCAAGATTACAACTGCCTTGGGGCTCATTAGACCTCAGAGAATTTGTGTGCCTATAAGGAAGACAGTCTCCTTGGGAAAATCTCTGTCTTTGAATGAGATAACAAGTTGGAAACAACTATTGAAGCCTAGGCTTTAATTTATTAAGGAATTTGAGGCTAAAGGAACTGTAGGACTTGTAGTAGAGGGATGGTTTCCCTTACCACCATTCCCATTCTGAAGAATATCCACTATGCTCACTCAAAGAAAGGGGACAATAAGGGGTCACACCTCTTCCTTTGCCTTTCCCAAGCCAATGTCCAAAAGCTATATTCTAAATCCTGGGACCTGTTTATTTCACAGAAATTCAGAGATTCTTTGGGGCATTGTATTGGCTCCTATCACTTTCAATTCAATCTAATCCAATCCAATTCAGTCTCTTAATGGAGACAGATTGATCCCATTTGGGTTTCACCATTCTCTTGGGGCTGTCCTACTGGTCTTTTTGTTCAAAGCATTTTAGCGTACTTTGGAAAAACTCCCACACTCTAGTCAACTCTTGCTTCACAGTACTTGCAAATGAGACATTTTGTGGAAAGCTTTCAAAAATTTACATTGTATAGCACAACAAAGAAGAACAACAAAACAACTGCAGGAAATTGGTCATATGAGGAAAGGTTAATAAGATGAAATCTAATGTTAACTCACTGTATGACATTGGAGAAGTGTCGCTTTACCTTCTGATCATCAGTTTCTCCATGATAAGATTTGGGACAAGGGGGAAGCAGGGATGGATGTTGTACTGGATGAAGTCTAAGGTTGCCTCTAGCTCTAAGACAGATTAGTAAACAAAGAGTGATGGGTGAGTAAAACCTTGATACACACTAGATGTATATGAAAAGATACAAGACAAGAAAGAATAAAAAGGAAATTAAATAGTATAAACAATCATCCAAATTGTATTAAAAGTAATGGTAATGGGTCATGGAACCATCAGAATAAAAATAAAAGATTTTTCCAAATGGTACATCATGTTTGAAAAATAAAAGAGAGATCCAAGTAAAGAGGAAATATAGAAAGTTTGAGTTTATTATATTTGTAAAAAAAACTGATATTAGATCATCCTTTTGTTTGTGGAATATGATGTTATATAAGAATTGTAAATATCTGTGCATATATACATATATCATGTGAATTCACTTAACAATTTTATAAATTGCTATAGAATATCTCTGGAGATTTTAAATACAGTCTATGGTAGAATCTGTGCCCATATACCATTATCAGAGGATGTCTTCAATTACCTCTCAAGCTAATTTCAGCTCTAAATTATCTTTTGAATCTGATTTTTGACCAACATTCTGACCAACATTTTAAATGGAAAACAAATTTCAGATGGAGTGATTTCATGCACCTGCTTTTGTCTTTTATATGAACTCATTTTTTAAAGCATTGTCAGCTTGAAATGTGCGTTGTGAAACAAATTAAGGTTTGTGAAATTTGTTTGTTTATTTTTGGAGAGTGAAAATAGGAAAACAAAGCAATTTGTTTGCAATTAGTATGCTTTTTTTTGGCTCAGTGTACATTTGTGTACACATGTCCTGGGAATACTGTACTTTGCTTTTCCTGGTTTTCATATCCATGGACTGGCAGAAGTGAGAAGAACTTTCATTTGGCATCACAAAATGGACAAGAAATTTCTGCTACATGCTTAGAACCAAAACAAAAGTGTGAACAACCCTGTACCTGTCCTTTGACCTAAAACAATCCATCTGGAAAATCCAAGAATGCTTGCAGCCTCCCTGAGAAATGACTGCCTGGTATGGAATTTTCCCTCGGTAACTAAATGGCCTTTGGCGGGGGAGGGGAGGGGGGGAAAGTAAGCTTCTGCTAGGAAAGGGAACCTGACATCATCCAGCAGCTTCCACCCTCTCACCGCCTTCTGCAGACCTATATACATCATTTCTATTTTATCCTTACCCACCACTGAATAAAAGTGGCATTTTCTCTTATTTAAATTTTGATTATTAGCTCTCCTGGACACACAGCAGCCCATGTTCAAGTTAGAGAAACGTGTTTAATTTTGCTTATATATGATGCACTGTCCAAAATAAATTCTTACTCTGTTTTCATAATTTCATTTAGCCCAAATTCTTTATTCTCAGCATAATTCTTTTCTTAGGCTTAAGAAAAGAAAAGAAATATCAATACTATTCAATTTTCTGGGAGAGGATGTTGTATGTAACTGAAGTGCCACTTGTCAAAATCTAAGATATGTCAGGTTGTCTTTCCCAGACAACCACAGTGGTTTGGAGAAATTTTTACAGAAATCATTTCAAAGACTCATTCCTTTATTTCAGGTTTACAGTTTAGTATAGCCATGATAATGTTTCTGTGCAGCTTACAGGAGTTTCTTACAGTGAATAGGTTGTGCTGAAATCAGATACTTGTGGGGGGAGTGGAGCCAAGATGGTGGAATAAAAACAGCAATTCCATGCTGCTCCAGCTTCCAACTCCTCCAATATATGTAAATAAATGACTCTAAAACTTTAGAGCTACAGAACCCACAAAGTAACAGAGAAAAACAAATCTTCCACTGAAGAAAACCCAGCAGACTGGAAGGAAGAATCCATTGCAGCATGCAGGGAGAGGAGCACAGTCCTGCCTGAGCCATGGTTTTAGCCCCAGGGAGGTCCCAACCAGCCCTGTCTGGCGCAGCCTTCATGAGAGTAAATCACCAGCAGCTGTAGCAGTTCCCAGACTTCTTAATCAATAAATGCCAAAGACAAAGTAAAAGGTCAGTGTGGAACATTGTTGGTCCAGGGAGAGATAGAAGAGTCCTGTCCAGCTGCTATACACAAGTGAGAAGCAGTAGAGGCCTGGTGCCTGCAGCTGCTTCCATGTGGCTGCTTCAGAACTTCTGGACTGCAGATTGTAGGGGGGCCAAGTGACCATTCAGAGGGTAATCACTCTTGCTTTGACCTCGATCTTGGATCTGGATCATGGTCTTGGGTGGTGGTCCTGGGGTGTGTGACCACTGAGTCAGAGTGTGTGTGGGCTGTAGACAGGGCACCCATCTAATAGCTCTGGCACCTGCAAAAATCCAAGCAATTTTGGACCCAGCTCTCTCTATTTTGGAAGCACCCATCAAATGCCTCCAGTTGCTGCAAAAACCCAAGCAATTTGGGAAATAGCTTTCTCCATTCTAGAAGCAGAGTTCATTCTAGAAGCAAAGAGCTCAAAAGTCAAGTAATTGACTGGCAAGATGAGCAAGAGGAGGAA
>CM053594.1:260206899-260229460 GCA_028646575.1 Pseudocheirus occidentalis | reverse complement strand
AAAAAAAAAAAGAATTTAGATTTCAGAATCATTGCCAATATCAGTCTCTTAAGGGCTTTTCTTTGCCAGGAGTTCCTAAAACAATAAAATTTGCTTGGATTTATCCCTTTTCCTTCCCCCAGTTGCTACTTTTTACTCCTTCATTTTCACATTATCTATTATGTGTCAGGCACTATTTTAGAACATAAGAAAGCTGCAAAGATTCATTCAATTCTATTAATTTCAATGCACTTTAATTTTAAAGCATATTTACTTAGCACCTACAAAGTCAGATATGTGCCAGATACTATGCTGGACCCCAGGGATATGACAATGGTGGGCCTTCTTTCAAGGAACTTACATTCTATTTAGTTATGATGGTAAATAACAACAGCAACAACAATAATACTAAAAGGATATTGAAAAGGTAAAAAATAAGGATAATAATATGTATTCAGAAAATTCAATACAAGATACAATGTCATTTCTGGAAGAAGGTCACTGGCAACAAAAGGGATCCAAATTGTCTGTTTCATAGGAGGTAGCAAATGACCTTGGTTTTGAAGGAAGGGATTTTCTCAGGTCCATTGGAGGAATGATTACATTCTAGATATGCAGGATAGAGTTCTTGATTTCTGGGAGCTTATTCTTGCTTTCAGGAAATCCCAAATAAAGATACAAACAAACAAATGAACTGCATTTGGATATTTAGTTTAACTTAAACTCTTTGTTACAAAGTCACACTGAACCTAAAATCTTATGCAACTGGGCCACATATCCTCCACAGAATGGATGTGCATACCTTGGGGATTCTCCGAAAAGCACAGACATTATTTCTACAAATTAGTTATGGTGATCTCAGGACTGATGCTTAGATATATGCAAGAAAGTTTTGGAGGAGATTCTTAAGCAGTCTTCCAGTTTGGAGAAAGTAGTTATCAGATCTGTTCTAGGAATCTCAGAAGGACACAGAACAATATTTTTTGATTTTTGATGGACAAATCACGAGCATGGTTTTAAATAGCCATGTAAATAAATAATATCTGTGCTTACATGAAATCAGGTATTACCCTCCCCACCTTTTCATCTCCCTCTGGCCTCTTTTTGTGATGACTTTTGTGCTAAGTATTTATGGGCATCTGTATTTTAGTCTAATAGTCTATTCTATTAGAATAGTCTATTCTTAGTCTAATTCTAAATCTATGAAATTAGTCTAATATTATTGAGAAAACAGGGGGGACTTGCTAATTTGTCTGGGTTGAAATTAACATTGGAGGTTTTCCAGTGTCCTGGGGTTCCTAAGAGTTCTTTAAATTTTTCCACCAGACAGATTTAAAGGAATTCTGAGTTTCCATTTTATAAATGACTATGGTCATTTATTTCCAAACTTAACTTGCTATGATGATTATAAGGTGATTTTTACAAAAGATAAATGGCTTCCAATTCAAGCACTAGGTCATTTCTGAGTCACTACTTTGAATTCTAGGCACCAAGCAATAGTAGACTCTTTTACTCAAAGATGTCAGTTATGACATCATGCCTTTAGTAACATATTATCCTTTCTCTGCTGTTATTATACCATATTATTCTAATGTCTAACTTGAAGATCAACTGACAAACATAAAGGGGTTATACCTCTGAGTCTATTTTGAAAATATACAATATGCAGGACACAGCATTTTAGCTCCAAACTTTTCTTAGTTGATGAAAAAGCCACCTTTTGCCATCATGATATTGAAATATGGTTCTAATGCTAGTATTAAGTATGCAAGGTGCTTGTTGTCAGTAAGATGTAGCCTACCAGTCCTCTACCTGATATGAATATAGATGTATCAAATATTCCTAAGGCCATGGAACAAGATACGGATACACTGGGAAATAGGAATGCTTAAAGTTGGAGAGATTCATAGACAGAGAACTGGAAAATCATCTTGTCTAATACCTTCATTTTACATACAAGGAAAATGAAATTCATAGAGTTTGAATGATTTACCCAAGGCCACAGAAACAACAAGTTATATAATTAGGATTTGAATCTAGGTTTTCACAGACACCAAATACAGACCTTTTTTCATTACGTCAATTTTAATGTGATTGCTTAGCCTGTGAAGTTAGGTCAATATGTAGGGAAATGAGTCTCTTGACTCTTTCTTAGCCTCTCCATGTTTTGCTACCATTTTTCTTTCTTTCCTCTTTCATTCTTCCTATCCCCTACCATATCCATACAAAACACAAACCGATAGAAAAAGAAGGAAAAAACACATAGTAGTGGGTGGATAGGGGATATATTCAGATTTCAGTGTGGGCTGATCATTTCATTTTCTTTTCTTTAAAATAACAATAGTTTATGTATGTAGAGTGCTGGGCAAATCCTCTATGTTGATACATAGGAAAAAATAGCCCAGAATGGGAAGGTATGGAGGAGTTAAAATCTGCATGAAATTTGAAATCTAGGAAAGTACCAAAGTATGTTTATATAAGACTCGATAGTTTTCAAAGTACTTTCTTTTTTAATTAAAAATGTTTTAAAGCAAAAATCTACCTTCTCTCCCTCTCCTTTCCCCCCCACTCCATCCCACCCCCACTGAAAATCAAAAAGCAATTCATGGCGGCACATTCTAATAATCTTTGCTACCGGGGACAACGAGGCTGGTATATTGCTTATATTTGGTTATTATGAACTACAGTAGAACTGTAACCAATTGGATGTTCATTTTAAGATCAGCACTGATGTGGTGAGCCCCCAGGAGCAGAGGACTACCAGGAAGCCCAAAGAGGGAAAATCAACATGGATTGGGAAAAGTGAGCAAACTCAAGTTTCTGTGCCAATCAGTTTGGGGATCAGAACCATGAATGTTCACTATGTTTCTAGCCTAGGTAAGATAAAGAGAGCCAATCAGGAAGAACAAAAGAAAGGATAAGAGGAACTATGGATGGAAAGACAGAAGGATAGAAAAAAGGAAGGGAGGAAAGAAAGTAGAGAAAGAAGGAGGAAGGGAAAAAGGAAGAGCAATAGAACACTTGTAACAAATATGCGTGGTCAGGCAAAACAAATTTCTGCATTGGCAATTTCCAAATACATACACATATACATACACACACGTATAAAACATGTACATGCATGCATGTATATGTGTGCGGATATGTATATGTCTATACACACATAATGCAGGTGTATATGTATATATGTACATATATGTATGCATATTGATGCTCATACACCCACATATATACACATACACACACACATATATACATGTGTGTGTATTTCCATTTGAAGCAACTCTATCAGGAGGTGGGTAGCATGCTTTATCACTGAAAATCCTGATTAGTTATTGCACTGATCAGAGTTCCTAAGTCCTTCAAAGTTCAAGCAAAGTACTGGTACATATCTCACCTCATTTTGTCTTCATTACCATCCAGTTATCATCATTATTGTGATTCTAATTTTTTTTGAATAAAGAAACCAACTCAGAGAGTATGAAGTGAAAAGAACAGGAAGTTTGGAGTCGTATGACCTGGATTAGGAAGGATCCCTTTTCTGTAATTTACTTGTTACCTGTGTGACTTGTGGCAAATTAATCTTGGAGTTCAATTTCCTTATTTATAAAACAATGACATGGTGGGTCCAGAGGTGTCAAACTTGTTACCCATATGTTATGGGAATCTGAAGATCTTCCCTGCTCCTAGGCCCTTTGATAGGCTAAAGTGACTCTGAGAACCTTCCTTGATTTGAAAATATAGTCTGTCCTCTAATAGGCTGAATGTGGTTACATGGAGCCTGTGGCAGGACAGGAATGCACACACCTTATTGCTTTGTGATTGGGCAGTGGGTCAAGAAGGTTGTGATATTCTCTGACTCTGGAGAAGGCTATACATGCCCTGATGTGAGTTTTTGCTTTGGGGCTCACTTTGGGAAGAGTTGTGTGATTTGGTCAGATAAGACTCCGGGTAGCCATTGAACCCCACAGTTTTGAAAACCCAGATGTTGGTGCTTACCTCTCTGGTGACTAAGTATGGATGTAATGGTCATATGGCTGGAAGCCTGTCTGCTGATCTGTTTCTTTGTCTGATTGTAACTTCTGTTTGTATTCTCTGAAGTTCAGGGTGCTGACTTTTTCTCCTGAACTAAGTAAATGATATATGTTTGATTGATTAAAGTAACATCGTTAACCCAGTTTGAGTTGCTTTTCTTTAGAAAAGCAGATCTAAAACTTATGCTAGCAGCCACCCTGGGTATGCTAGAGTGCTTGCTGCTACACCATACCAGATTAATATGTAATTGGGAAATGTTTATCAAAACAAATGAAAACACAGTATAGCACAGATAATGTTAGTTTGTGATTTTCTAAATCAGTAGGAAGCACACAAGGGTCCTATTCTATTCGTATTTGACTTCATTGGATTAGATGACTAGGTAGCCTAGCAGACTGAATAGAGTATGGCATCTAGAGTCCTAATTTGACATTAGATCTAGGACATTGACAATCCTAGATCTGACATTAACTGTGTAACCTTAAACGATGCATTAATTCCTCTGAGCATTAGTTTTCTTTTCTGTAAAATGGGGATAATAAAAATAGCTGGAATAGCTCATAGGGCTGTTGTGGGGAAAGGATTTTGTAAGCTTTACAGCCTACACATGTGCAAGTTGCTTCCACCTCTAATGCTATGACTTGGCCAAGGTAAACAACAGCAAAATAAGAGACCTGACCTTGTCTTTCTGAGTGAATGCACTCTATCTCAAAGCACTACTACAGTTAATGGGGTGATGCCCTGGCTTCTACCCCTGGGTAGTTGGTCTTGTTGTCTTTACACATTCTTGTTTCAAAGAGAAGGTGTGCAAGGGCTGAACAGTTGAACTAATGCCCCAGAACAGTACTGGCTACTGCCCAGATAGACTTGAGCTGGCCTTGGCTTTGGTACCATACTTCATGGTTCAAAGTAATAGAGAGGGAGCATCAAGACTACTTCCTACTTATCTGGGACAAACTGGTAGCCTGATCACCTTGCAGAGGCCTGGGGACATACAACTCTGCAAAAGATATTGATGGTTTACTTTAAGCCATTAAAAGGCCTAAAATGTTATAAACTTGCCTTGCTCACTTACTGAAATTGAGAATTTGCATTTAATTTTTTTTAAGTCTAAGAGAATTCTCAATAGAGAATAGTGAATAGGGTGCCAAGTGTAAACTTGGGAAGAACCATCTTTGTGAGTTCATTTCTGGCCTTAGACACCTACCAACTATGTGACCCTGGGTAAGTTACTTAACCCTGTTTGCCTTAGTTTCCTCACCTGCCAAATAGGCTAGAGAAGGAAATGGCAAACCATTTCAGTATCTTTGCCAAGAAAACCCCAAATGGGGTCATGGACAGTCAAACAATACTGAAACACCTGAATAAAAACAAAAATAATGGTGAACTAATTATCTTAAGAAGAAATTCATTCTATTCTCAGACAACTCTAGTTATTAGGGAGTTTTCCTCATGTTAAACCTAAAACCAGCATCTTCCAACTTGCTCACTTTCTTTCTTTGTAGCCACGCAAAAAACATCTGATCCTGTCTCCATATGACAGTTCTTTAAATATTTGAAGATAGTAATCACATCCTCCTAAAGTCCAAGTCATGTATCAGCCCTGAACCCAGGAAAGGGGAAACTTTTTTCTTGCCCTTTACACTGCCTGAGTCCTTGCTTCTAGGACCTAGGACTTGTACGAGGACTTGTATGAGGACTTATTCATCCACACTCAAGCAGGAGTAGGCGGGTAGGCAGTTAGTTGTCTAGGGCACAACATGCAGTGATATAAGATGAAGGGTATTTTAAAATATTAACTTACATATAAATACATAGATTTGTGTGTGATTCATGTTACCATAGAGATAAGATGTTTCCGTAGACACTAACCTAAAATCTTATAGCTAGTGATGGATTTGAAACTAGCAATTCAAGGACTGCTTTGTGAATATTTCTGGGAAAAAGAGCGGAGCTGAATTAAAGATTGGAGTATGAGTCATCTTCCATTTTAGACCAGGTTTCCCAGTGATTTGCTTTCTAATCCTCCACTCTGGGAGACCATTGTTGCTTGTTGTTGTTGCTTCAGGGGAAAAATGTGTTGCTGCACTGAGGTGAACCATATTTGGTGAGTTGACCTATGGCCCCCTCATTCCCCCAGAGACATTTCATTCTACTGTGACTGAGTCAGGAAAGGAAGCAATTCACATTAGCTGACTAACTCCTTTGAGTTTCTTTCTCCCCCTCTCAGAGAGAAGGAATGCAATGCAGGAAAAGTTGATTCTTCAATGGTTAGCAGCACTCATTGACTGCCCATATCTATCAACATACCTCTCCCCATGTACTCTCTTTTATTTCCATTTTATAGAAAGAAAACTAAGGGCTGCTAATCCTAGTTACATGTTCAATGCTAACAGCATAGATGGAGGTTTGGGCAAATGTGTGAGTCTGGATAGAAATGAGAGAAAGATTCAGCCTCAGCATGAGGTGAAAGAAAGGGTCAGATATACTGTCCCCATAGGAGATCACATGTAGACTGGAGACAATTTAGGAGAGTGTTCCTAAGCCAGTTCAAGTTGATAACCTGGAGAGATTTTAAGCAGGGAGAAATGAATAAACTAAAGTAAATCAAGAGTACTTAGGCATAGTACAACAAATTTTAAGAACAAGTTTATAGACTACTGGCTAAAGTGAATCAAAAGACCCTAGACAGAGTAGAACAAATTCCCTGATATGTGGGAAGTGGGGTATTTTTCTGGTATTCGTGCTCCCCTGGTTATGAGTTTCTTGTCATACTATTCTTATAGGCAGTAATACATGAGAAGACAATTATCATTAGCCCCTAATTTTTACCTGTGAGTGAGGGTTTGCCAAGAGGGGACCCTATTCCACTTGTTTTGACCTATGGTAACCTTTAGTTGTCCATGGCACTTGTGGGCTCAACTTCAAGGTAGTCTTTCAACTTTGCAGATGAGACTTTCACCATTTTATCAATTCTGATTGCCCCTCACCCACCATCAGTTAGCATGTGTTTGTGTGTATACATATCACATACACATGCATATCATATATGTAATTTACACACACATATAATCTATCCCTTCATTTGTTCATTGTCTATCTGTACTTATATTCAGCTGCCTTCTATTTGAATCACTCTTGGGATAAACTGAAATAGATCAGGCATGCTCAGTAGCCAGGAAGAAAAGTGAGAGAGGGTCATCCCCTTTCACCCTCTTTTAAAGATCTATTGAGTCATCATCTCTTACTGCTCAGTCACTAGTAAGGGTGACTAAGTGCTAAGTCATGCATTCCCTGGAAGTGGCTCCATGAAATGAACCCTACAGACACATTCCAACATATTTCCTTGGGTGCCACCTCCAATTCAAATCCTGATACATACATTTGTGCGTGCAAAAATACATATACATACATATACGTGGTACATCTGTGTCTATATGTATATGTATATGTACATGCATGCATCTATATAGGTAAACTCAAAATGAAAAAACAACAACAACACAGAAATCATTACCTTTTGTTTGAAATCCATTCCTCTTCGGGACTTCACTTTCCTTCCAGTCACCTATGTTTGAAACTCACATCAGTCTTGATTCCTCACCCTTCTTATCCCACATAGCTAATCTTTTGTCAGACCTTGTTGTCTCTACATCCACAATATTCTCTGTATCTACTTCTCTTTCCCCAGTCATACAGTCGCCACCCTGCTTCAGGTGCATGTTTGCCTTTCCCTGGACTGCTACAATTGTCTCAACTTCTCCGTCCTTCAAGTCTCTCCCTTGTCCAATTATCTTCTATGATATTTGAAATCACCATTCTAAACAGGTTGTTTCCCTGGTCAATAAACTCCAGTGGATCTCCTTGGATCAAATGCTAATTCTTCAGTCTGAAATTTTAAACCTTTCACAACCCACATCTAATCTCCCTTTCCAGGTACATTGTACCTCACTTTCCTTCATATTCTATTTGGTCCAACCACACTGGCCTTCTTGAGGCTCTTAGCCTACAAGTTTCCATCTGCCCTTTCTCCCATACCTGGAACGTACTCTGTCCAAGCCCTTTTCTTTTTAGATCCCCTAGTTTCTTTCAAGGATCAGTTCAAGATTATCTTTGACAGGAGACCTTTCATATTCTTTACAGCTACCAGTGACTATCCCCCGAATTACTTTGTATTCATGTCATATATATTTTTTGTATCTTTATATGTATACGTGTTACCTCCTACTGCAGAATGGTAGCTCCCTGACAGCAGGAAGTTGTGCTGTTGTCTTTGTATCCCCAGTGCCTAACATAGTGCCTGGAATATATCAAGAATTTTAAAAATGTTCATTGATTGACTGATTTTTATTTTATATATATATATATATATATATATGCATATGTAACATGTCTATAATATTTCTATCTATCTAGATCAGCGGTTCTCAACCTGTGGGTTATGTTCCATTTGTAACAATCAAAATACATCCTGCCTATCAGACAGATTCACAACAGTAGCAAAATTACAGTTATGAAGTGGCAACAAAAATCATTTTGTGGTTGGGAGCCACCCCAACATGAGGAACTGTATTAAAGGGTCATGGCAGTAGGAAGCTTGAGAACCACTGCTCTAGATGGATACATAGATATAGCTGTTCAGTTGTTTTGAGTTGTGTCTGATTCTTTGTGACTCCATTTAAGATTTTCTTGGCAGAGACACTGGAGTGATTTGACATTTCCTTCTCCAGTTCATTTCTCAGATGAGGAAACTAAGGCCAACAGAGCTAAGTGACTTGCCTAGTGTTACATAGTTAGCAAGTGTCTGAGGCCAGACTTGAACTCAAGAAGATGAATCTTCCTGACTTTGTCAGGCACTCTATCCACTACACCACGTACCTGCCCCGTAATATACATATGCACATACATGAATGGTGTTCCCAATGTCTTAATATCATTTTAAGCTCCGTGTAGTTTTAAAATGATAGTTTAAAACCACACTAAAACTTTGGGGATACAATTCATGCATGAGTACATGAATGTACATTATACATGCACATATACACATATAATGCAGCCCCAAATCTATCATGCCTCTAATTTTCTCTCTCTCATCTAGTAGGCTCAGAGTTAGAAAGACTGGCAAATATTTGTATTTGTTTACTTTATTGAACTTTTTGAGGGTTGCGATCATGTATATAAAATACTTTGCATTCTTAAAAATGCAACATATAAATTTCAAGAGGTGTCATGGAATAGTGGATAGAAAATTGACCTTAGAGTAAAGATGGTCTGATTTCAAGTTCTGCTTAGTAGCTGTGATTCTTTGGAAAAGTCATTTGACCTCTTAGTCCCCTAGTAAGCTCTTCAATACTCTAAATTTAGCTAACTAGAACTTTTTAGGTGATAATTTGCAGAGAATGTACTGAATCAAGATACATTGGTAGATGGGGTTCCTTCCTGGGAGTTTCCCTACACTAAAGAAAGACTAAAGTCCAGTTCAAAAACATAAATGTCAATGATAAATACACACATTTTAATGTCAGATAATTTTTCTCTCTATAGCATATGTTAACTGTAATAAACAAAGTCACATGCAAACCTGTAACAGACAGGAACACATACAACACGCAAATGCTTTCTTCCATTCCTTCTTCTTGTTCTAGATTCAGCTACTTTATGGGTTAAATGGACTTTCGTGGACTTTTTCGTATCCAGGGGACCTATCTACCATTTATAACATTGTTTCTGTGCAAAAATGTATTAGAAGTTCAAAATGAGAAATTTACAAATAAACTTTTGTAATACTCTCTGTTCCCAAACCAGGAGACTTGCTTCTGCTCTCAGAAAAGGCACAAGGAGAGGAAACCTTAGACCCATAGATTTAAATATGGTTCTCAAGGTTGAGAAGATATGTGTTCATTTCAACAGAACTCTGGGCTCTAGCTGTTGGTTATTGTATGAATGTCTTCCCACAGGCACCCCAGGACAGGCAGGTATAGACAAATTACAACTTGCCTCATCAGAGGTAATAGAGAAATCAATAAGATTGTGGATATTATTGGAGTACAGATGAATACATTCTGACCACTGATAATCATTAAGTGGTCTAACACATTGCACTGTCAGTCAACATTTATTGATCATGCACTGTTTCCAGAGAGTACTGCAAAAAGATCTGAGAGAATACAAAAACAGAAATAGGAAACCAAATGCTTAGTCATCTTCAGAAGTTTTTAATCTAAAAGAGTGGTGGGATTGGGAATAGGATCAAGACACTGGAAAAAGATAAATACACATAAAAACAAGACTAAAAGCAAATAAAAAGTCATCAAGCCCTGAAATGGAAAATGCCTGAGGGCTCAAGGAAAGCCAAGCAGGTTGAGATAGGAGGTTAAAGGTTATCTTGGTGATTAAAAGAGTGTATCTTTGTAAAATTATACATTCAAATAACCAAAATAGCCAATACAGAATAACTTTTTTATTTTTATTTTTAGTTTCATTTTCTCCTTTGGGAGTCTCAATCAGTTCCTCATCTGTTTGATTCAATTTTTGACCTTTGGGCTTGTATTCAACCTTTGGTCTCAGTTTAGGTTGTAAAAGTGAGCTTTAGTTATCCAATTTGTCTTGCATATGTTTTCAATTTAAAGGTTATAATTGAGCCATTAACCTTTGCAACATGACCTGAAAAGCCAGCTCAGGCCTTGACTTGGAGAATACTGGTGTGGGGCATTCTGACATGAGAAATTTCCCATTCTAAGTTAGGTGTGTTCTTTTCCCTCAAATGAGACATACAACTTAATTTTGTTTATTTTTAATTTAAAAAGGTAGGAGAGCTCATTAGATATGTAAGGGAGAAGTAAATATTAAACTTTGGTGTTGGAGAAGACTTATAGAAGGGAATCATATGTGGTGGTAATAGGCCAGTTCATAGTTGTACAGACTTTATTATCAAGCTTCAACTTCACACTTAACTCCAAATCTGCTCATACTAATGAGTTGGGTTCACAAAGAGCAATTACCTCTTTCCCTCTGGTTTCTAGGGTGAATGCAAAGGGTTTGGGTAATTCTTTTGTTAAAATAATTTTTTTTGATATTTTCTGTTTCTTACATCATCATAGTTACCTCAAGTATTGTTTCCTCTTCCCATCACCCACACCAACCCATACTCATAAAACAAATTATGTTTGAGAAAGAAAAAAAAATCAGGACAACTGATCAACATACATTGAAAAACTGCAAAAACATGTGCAGTGTGATTCTCCCAGTTTTATGATTGGATAAGGTGGGTGTGTTCTCTCATATATCTTCATTTGAGTCCTGCTTGATTTTATAATTGTATTATGTCTATTTTTAATTTTTTTGATGTTGTTCTTTCCATTTGCATTATTGTAGTCACTGTATGCATTGTTTTCTTATCTCTGCTTGCTTCATGCTATATCATTTCATATAGATCTTTCCATGTTTCTCTGAATTGACCACATACTTCATAAGGTATGTGATAGTAATAGTAATATTCCATTACATTCATGCACCACAATTTGTTTAGAAATTTCACAATAGATGTGCATCTATTTTGTTTCCAATTCTCAGCTATCACAAAAAATTCTAGTATAAATGTTTTAGAGTATATGAGGACTCTCTTCTTTTTAAAATAAAAGAAAATTCCTTTTTTAACATTTGGTTTTAAAACTTTGATTTCCAGATTCTTTTTCTTCTTCCCTCCTCACCCGCCCCCACTGGGGAGATAAGCAATTCAATAAAGGTTGTACATGTGTAGTTATGCAAAATGTTTCCATGGTAGTTATATTGTGAAAGACTATATTTCTCTCCATCCTATCCTAAACCCCACATATTTTATTTTCTACTTTGACCCTATTACTTTGCAAACATATGTGCTTCTAACTACTCTCTCTCCCAATTTGCTCTCCCATCTATCATCCCCCCTCTTTTCCCCTTCCCCCCTACTTTCCTGTAGGGTAAGATGGCCAAATAAATGTGTATATTATTCCCTCCTTAAGCCAAATTCAATGAGTGTAAAGTTGATGCATTCCCGTTCACCTTCCTGCTCTTCCCCTCCATTAGAATAGTTTTCTCTTGCGTTTTATATGATTTACCCTATTCTATCTCTCCTTTTCTCCTCTCATTATATTCCTCTCTCACCTCTTACATTTTATTTTTTAGATATCATCCCTTCCTGTTCAACTGATCCTGTGTCTTCTGTCTATGTATACATGTACACACATATACACACACTCACATATGAATTTATACACACATATACCTTCCTACATGTCCCTTTATGCCTATACTTTATAGCATTTTTAGCATAAGAGAGTATTGTACCTTTTCAAGGGTTTTTTTCTTCATCTTTGGAGATGATCATATAGTCTTGGACATTTTGATTTTTATTATGATTAATCATTTTGCTTTCCCCCTCCTAATGTTGAACCATTCTTGCCTTCCTGGTATAAATCCCTCTTGTTCATTATGAGTGATTTAAAAAAAAATAAATCACTCTAGTCAGTTTGACAGGATTTTGTTTATAATTTTTGAGTCAATGTTCAATTCTGCTTTCAGCTCCTTTACAATTAGATCTATTTTCTTTTCTGAGATCTAGGTATTTAATATCTCTATTGGGCCTCCTGATAGTTTGGACATTTTATACTTTTGGAAGTATTCCTGTATTCCTTTTTTGTTCTCAGTTATTGTTATTATATAACTGTCTATAACATGTTTTGATTATTCTTTTTATTTCTTCTGATTTTGCTGTAATTTCACTGTACTTATTTGCTAGTACTGGTTTGCTTTTTCTCCTTTCTTTTTTAAATCAAATTATCTAACGGCTTATTAATTTTATTAGTCCTTTCAAAGAACCAGCTTTTAATTATATCATTTTCATGTTTTTTTGTTTCTAATTTATTTAGTTTCCTCTAATTTTAATGTTGCCTTTTTTGTTTTTTTGGGGTGTTTATTTGTTGATTTCTAATTTTTTAGATGTATCAGTTCGTTAATGTTTTCTTTCTACTTTGCTAATATATGTTTGTAAAGATATGACTTTTTCCTTGAAGACTGCCTTGTTAACATTGTAGAAATTTTGTTCAGTTGTTTCTTCATCATCACTTTCTCTTACATCGTTATTAATTGTTTCTGTGATTTGTTCTTTGACGTACTAATTTATTCTAGATTTCAGTGTCGAGTCTTCATTTGGGTTATATAGTTTGTGGTCCTTCTACAAATTTACTATTTTTATTGTGATATGCTCTATAAAGGCTGCAATAACTGATTCTGACTTTTTATATTGTTTTGAATGCTTCTGTGGCCTAGCACCTGGTCTGTTTTTGTAAAAGTTCTTTTTGGTGTTGAGAAATATGTATACTCTTGTGCTATCCCATTTACAGTCCCACAAGTCTTTTAACTCTAGTTGCTCCAGCAATTTGTTCAGTTCCATATTTTCTCTTTTATTTGTCTTTCTGTTAAAGTTATCCCAAACTGAGAGAGGGATATTAAAATCTCCTGTCACTATTGTGCTATTGTCCATGTGTTCTTATAATTTAGTAATTGTTTCTTTATGAATTCGGATGCTAAAGCATTTGGAACATACAGGTTTATTATTGATATTGATTTGTTGTCTATGGTTCCTTTTAACACATTGTAATTTCCTTGTGTATATCTTTTTACTTTTTTTAATGTTTCTTTTTCCTTTATTAGCATGATTGCAATTCCTGCTTTTTTGGAGTCACTTGATGCATGGTCATTTTTTTTCCCTGCCTCCTCAATTATATTTTGCATATGTCTTAAGTTGGGAAGACTCATTTATCTTCATGAGTTCAAATCTGGCCTCTATGACTAGCTACATGACTCTAGGCAAATCACTTAACCCTCAGTTCCCTATCTGTAAAATGAGCTGGAGAAGGAAAAGGCAAACCTCTCCAGTAAATTTGTCAAGAAAACTCCAAATGGAATCATGAAGAGTCAGACATGACACAACAATGACAACAACTTGTTTTATAAATGTGTTTCTTGTAAGCAACAGATTATAGGGTTTTGTACTTTTATCCAATGTGTCACATTTCATTTTCTTGGATTGTTTAATCCAGTCACATGTAAAGTTATGAAAGTTACATTAAAATTTTCCTCCATCTGCCTTTAATGTGTTTTAAGTTGTGATTTTTCCCCTCTCTTATAAATACAACACTATATTCTCTCAGTTACTTTACTTTAATCTTTTTTAAAGTGGCCCTGTTTCCACAGGCTCTCTTTTCCTTACTCCTGATCCATTCCTCCCATTTATTCTTCCTTCCCCTTTAGAGTTTTGTTTATTAGTTTCTTTTTCTTTCCTGCATTTGTATGGTTATATAATTCTTTCCCCCCACTTTTTTTCTCTTTTAGTTAGGTAGGTTTCCCTTTTCTCTTCTCCTTTTCAATTGGTTTTGTTCATTAGTGTTTTAAATGTCATTTTTTACACCCCTTTCCAAACCTTTTTGGAAATGAGAGAAATCACCCTTTTTGGAAAAGTGAGAGAAATAATTTTTTTCTTGCATTCTTTTCCTTATAATCCTCCCTCTCTGTCTACTCTAGACTCTTGTATTCCTAGGTTTATCTGGTCTCTCTCTTTGCTCTCTGTCTTCCTTATGCAATGAAAGCTTCCAAAATATCCATTCCAGTCCCTCTTTTCTAGTTGGTTTTCTACCAGTCTTTTAAGGCTTGCCCTGTAGATTCTTTTTTCCATTGTGCTTCACTCCCAGAACAATGTCAATTACTGTAGGTTTCACAGAGGTCTTTGATCTAGAAGAGGGCTTCTTTCCTACCAATCTGTAATTATGTAGCACACCACTACCTCCTCTTTTTATCTTTCGCTCCATTGCCTAAAACAATTTCCTCCTTATGTCTATACTCTCTATGCCAGGTGCCAAATGCCTTTGGGAGTTCCAACACTACCCCCAAGGTAGTACAAGTAGACTTTCAAAGCACTAAATACCACAGGTCACCTTCTGCAAGGTCCCTATCTCCCTTAATAAAACATCACTTCACCCCTTACCCCCAATAGTTGCATTCATTGTGGAACCATTTTTCATTACCAAAGCAAAGCTTTCTTCTTTTCCTTCCTTTTTCAATCCTTTTCCCCTCCTCTTCAACCACGGTCTTGTATATTCTTTTCCTTCTGAGACCACAGAGGTCATTTATCCTTCATTTGGGGAATTGATTTGACCTAAGAACATCACACCCACCCTTGTTTATCCTCCTGCTCCCTTCCACTTTTTTCATGTACCTTCTCATATTATAATGTAGTCAGACACACACAAAACGGGTTCACCTGTTGGTGGAGTGTCACCAGGTTCTGTCCACAGTGCCTTCTGTCCACTTCTTTACTATTGTCTCAGCCAGATTTCCACTTTCATTCTTGTCTCCTTGTGTACATTCAGAAAGAATTTTCTTATTGGTCTCTGATATCTTTCTGTTGCTATTGCTGTCCTTGGCTACTACATTTATTCACTCCTTGTACATTCTGTTGTTTAGGATGTTTGAGAAACAAATCTCTTCAGTTCAGATTTTCTTTCTAAAAATGTTTTAAATGCTGCTTTATTATTTGCCATCCTTCCTTTTTCATGTATGTCTAAATTCACATTTGCAGGGTATGTCACCCTGGGTTGTATCTTGAGCTCCATTACTCTTTGGAATGCATTATTCCATTCCCTTCTACATTTTTCTGGTGGGTGAAAAATAGTTTTGTGTTATTTGAATTTGATTTCCTTTGTATTGGAAGGGTTTTTTTCCTGATCACTTGAAAAACTTGTTTCTGAATTGAATTAAGTTTAACTACTATGTGTCTTGGAGTTTGCAGGTTTTTCCCCCTTGAGGTGATTTGTGATTTTTTTCAAATGATATTTCATTTCCTATGTTCAGAAGTTACGGCCAATTCTCTTCTATTCATTCCTGCATTATAGTGTTAAGGATTTTATCCTATTGTGTTCTTCTGGACCTTAATAAATGCTTGCTGATTTACTGAATAATTTCCTATAGAAATAAAGTCTATTTAATAGTTAATATATTGCCCTGAATGCTTGGTGGTGGTGGGGTGCTGAGGACTCTCAGAAAGATATGAGTAAAATTTGATCTTCTTAGGGAAGATCCCAGGTGAGGCCAAAATAAGCTATAGAGATTGCTATTGAGCAAGGCCCCCTGGGTAAATATTGTCTGTCAGTCCAGAAGCTTGATACAAATAGGTTACCCACCATGTATATTTTCATTGGCTTGGAATTATTTTTCTTCTGAGATTGTGGTCTCTCATGATTTGAAGTCAGATAGTATCATTGGGAGAATACCAGTATTATTCTCCCAGTGGAGAAGATGAGCTTTACTGGTGGCAAATAGCTTGTTATCATTAAACTTAATAAAAAGCTTCTCAAATGCAGCCCAGTCCTATGTCCTCTTAATTATAAACTCACTTTACTGTCTGTAGTATGTGTACAAGATGCATATAGCTATACACTAACTCATTGAACTCAAATTCTAGGCAAGATACATTTTCATCCATTTTGGTTTTCCAAAGTTAATATATCAATTTATTTTGAACTACTACAGATTTCACTAAGTGAACTTTGCAGTATTCAAGGACTTCACACAGCACAATGTAGCGGTCAGCACCATGGCCAGATACAAGGGTAAAGCTAAGTGTTTGCTGGTGGATTCTGAACTACAGCAAGGAATAGTATTGATTGAATCCTTGCATTCACCTGCAGTCATAGGTTTGTGGATGAGAGTAGGCATGCAGTAAGGGATTTGGTGAGATAGAAAAGGATGGTTTACAATTAGTAGTACTAGATTGGCAACTACTATGAATCTTTATGGTAGTTTCATTTATGTTTGGACAATTAGCCAGATCCAGGTGAACCTCAGGGTTCAGGAAGGTTGCGGGTAAATCATTAGGACTCCTAATATCATTTCCTAATGTGGGAGACTCTCCTTCTGAATGAATGAATGAATGAATGAAAAAGCAAGTTGAGGAACTGGTAATACAAATACAAAAAGCTAGGAAGCCTTTGTCCTTGAGGAGTTTACCCTCTCTTGGAGTGTGGGAGGGATACACATACACACATCAGAATGGCAGGAAGATGACTGGAGTACAGTATGATGGGGCTGAACTTAGCATAATATGGTCAGCTCATCATTCAGGAGAGCTCTGTCCTAGAATGGGTTCCTCAGAATCTTTCATTATTGCCAACTCTTGGGAAAGAGTCCAGAAGAGAACTGAATGTCTGAATTTTTCCTCTTCCTGAGTATCTTATATACTAAAGATTTGCTTGGTAACTTTTTAAAATTGTGGGGTCCCTTGATTTGTAACCATATAGCATCATGGGAGAATGCTAGTGAAAGATATGGAATTTTCTGTTGGCAAGTAGCTTGATGTTAAAAACACTGATGAGTCTAAGAAACTTCCTTTTGGTAGATTATTCTCTCCTAAATCAACTGGGGTTGCATTTCTGATACCTGTCTTGTTTCATACTGTCCCTCTCTACCATATATACACATATATACATACATATGTGTGTATATATATATGTGTGTGTGTGTGTGTGTGTGTATACATATACATACGTACCTCTGTCTCTATCTCTATGTCTATCTCTATCTATCTATCTATCTATCTATCTATCTATCTATCTATCTATCTATCTATATCTATCTATCTATCTATCTATCTATCTATCTATCTATCTATCTATCTATCTATCTATCTATCTCTATTTGAGAGTCCCAGTCATGTCATCTGCAAATAGTAACACCAGGAGAATCTACTGTAGGAGTCTCCGTCCCACCATTTTGGACACAGGGTAGGCCATCCTCTATAATGCTGGCAAATAAGAATTATTTACAGTCAGCATATCCATTGTCTTTAATAAAACAGAATCTTGAAGTACCCGATACTAGATACTAGATAGGATACTAGAGAATAGCTTACAGACTTAAGGAGTTAAAATATTTTCTTTTTGGCAATTATATTTACACACTTAATTTTCTTAAAAAATCTTTTCTTCACTGAGTATGCAAAGAAACTCTGTAGTCTCTGCCCAATCACCAGATTCTGAAGAGCTGAATCCAGATTTAATAAAACTTAATTGTGTTGCCCGTTGTTCATTCTTTCTTATTAACTCATTTTACGCATCAGGTTGGGTAACTAAATTATAATACAACTTAGTGTGGGAACAGGGGGAAAGGGTAAAAAGGATAGGATTTCAACCAGCAGGACAAAAGAAGAAATCCAGGGGTAGGGGTGATAACAGAGTGGAACTCAAATCTGGTACTTTTTCGAGAGGGAGTCATGGAATGGAATTATGGGCTTGCTGATTTGATGCTGAGAAGAGCCAATACTTTGAAAAAAATAAAATCAGTTAATATTTTAAAAAATTTTTTCCTATGTTATTTATATGAGCATTTTAATATACTGATAGCACTGTAACTGTGAACAAGCAGGATAGATTCATAGCTAGGGAATCTTGCTATGTTTGACTAAAGGAATTCCTCTTCCTTCCTTACATCTTCTTCCCTCTTCTTCCTGCCTCTCTAATCTCATCTCATATAAATCCTAATTTACAATCTCTTAGATTTAAGTTTTAGTGCTAAAAAATGTTTCCCCATTCCTGGCTCTCTCTCTATAGCTTCCTTGAGACAAAAGGTCTCTCCAAGATCAAAGACAAAGACCTTTCAAAATGTTGGCTTGTTAATTACTCCACAGATTTATTTCACTCTATTTTTTCCTCCTTGAAAAGCAAATACATTGTTTGGAACATCCTCTGACTCATTCCATCTACTTCAAATATAAGACAAGTCTGATAATAAACTAGATCTGAAGAAGGTAGGTTAAATCCAGATTTGATGTGATTGCTGAAGCTGTCACTTAAAAAAACCCCAAGAAAACCATAACATACAAATTGTGACGACTGTATTATAATTAATCAGAGTATATTCTTGTGTTATATCTTTCTGACTTGACTCCTATTGTTTTTACATGAAATGATGGGTCAGTGAAGATTGGGAAAGAGAATTGGTACATATGGGAAGTGGGGGAGGTGAGGGCTGGTGTGGTGGTGGTGGTGACCTTTCTCAGAGGTGGATGTATCCTGTAGAGATTCTCTCTCTCTCTCTCTCTCTCTCTCTCTCTCTCTCACACACACACACACACACACATGCATGCACAATCACACACAGACACTTGTCACTAACTCTTTTCTAACAAAGAATTCTAGTGACAAGATGTCACAAGTCTAAAAGTCTTCTCTTAGGATGAGCCTGCCTTGATTGATGTGCCATTTTTCAAAGACTGTGTATTTAGTATATTTACCAAAGGTTGATCTCTTACATACTTGAGTTTTAGGCAAGCTGGATGTTCATGATACAAGACTTCTCTGGTATTTACCAAACTATGCATTTCATATTGATCTTGTAAAATGAAGCTCAGGACAAGTTTAAAAAAAATTCAAATTCTCTTCATTTCTTTATTAGGAGATTTAACATCCATCATTTCTTTCTATCTCCCACAAATTGTGCAGCTTTTCATAGGGTTTCAGATACAAAGGGAAATTACTTTAATCTGTAGGCAAACTAAATCCCAGACCAAAAGAATATTGAATTTACAATAGGATTATTTTGGCTCACGCTTTGAGGGGATTTGAAGTGAGGGATAAAGTATGCAAGATTATTATTCGAGGCCCAAAATGGATGCGTTATTTAAATGAATGCTTATTGATGAAAAAATAGTTCATAAATATTTTATGAAGAGCTTAGATGCTATTTTGGATTTTGACAATTAGACTAACTTGATTTTTTAAATTAACATTATGATGCCATGGAGACTATATATAAAATATATGTATACAAAATATGCATATATGCATATACACATATCTTATGGAATATCACTGTATATCATTACATTATAATTATTTTGGTTCGGATCTGTGGTTTTCTCAAGATGAGTAACTCTGTGTGGTAAGTTGTTTAGTCAATTTGTAACAACAGCTTACACTCTTAGCTATCTGGGAGTGCTGGGAAGTTAAGCAATTTCCCCCTAGTCACACAGATAGTATCTATCTGAGACAGGACTTGAACTGGGGCTTCCCTGACTCCAAGGCTTCCTTATCCACTAAAATCATGATGACTCTTATAACTGCATCATTTGGGAAGGCTATTTACCTTTGTAACATCACCCTGACAAGCATGATATTAGGTTCAAGTGCCAACTAAATGCTTCCATAAAAACCCTCTGGGTGACAGGCATTAATTCCTTTGTATTAGTAGCTTGTGTCTCTGAATGTTAATATGCATATTTGTAGCATATAATTTATTACAGTATTCCAAGGAAAGCTATATTAACAAATATGGTGTCAAATTATATGAACATATAGCAGAGATCAAAATAAGAATTAGTCTGTTTTTTTGTAGTATAAGTATGCTCACCATTAAGAGAATCTGGTATAATCAAGCAACCACTAAGGATATGAGAAGGGCAAATGTTCCATTTTTTTTAGAGAGCAGAATAATGTTTGAAATATGGAAATATAGATCATGGAGAGACTCCACAGTCAGCTCTTGGTCCACTATACTATGTTGTTTTTCAATCCCCACTTATGCACACTTTTGACCTGGGCTATTCTCACATTCCCTCTGCCTCAGTGAGTGGAAGCAGAGACTCTCAGTTGGGCAGGTTCCTATGTAGGGCTCAAGCCTTGCCACTGTTGGATCCATCAGTGGAGGAAAGTCCATTTTGATGCTCTGTACTGCAATGATCCTTGTCTTCCCACAATATTTTCAGACTAAAGAGGTTTGTTGTGAAGAAATAAAAGTGATTCAGCCCATTTTTCAATGGATTCTTCTGAAAAGTAGCAGTACAATAAGGTTCACCTCAGAGGATACACTGGAGAAGGACCAATTTTGGTTTCTAAAAAGATGCTGGCAGTATGCCTTATGTTTATTCTGAACCAGATCCAAACACTGCCCCAAACCATGCCACAGGGACAAGAAATAATTGCTACTAGCCTCCCATTTTGAAAGAAATGTGCAACTTTGCAGACATAAAGAAACATTGTTGAATATATCAGTCTGTCCATTTGTTATCTTGTATTGTTTTTATTGTCTTGATAAAGAAAAAAGAGAGAGGGAAGGAAGAAGGAAAACAAGAAGGAAAGAAAAGGAGGTAGAGGAGACTAAAGGAACAATGAATACAGGAAAGAGTAAGATGGGGAAGGAAGGAAAGAAGGAAAAAAGGAAGAAAAAAGGAAAGAAGATCATAGATATGGAAAAGGCATTACAGAAACACTTCATTGCCTCTCCTCCCTCCACTCCCCCCCCCCCCCCAATAAACTGAAGGATTCCTTGAGCTTCTTTAACTTTTGATCTAGGAGAGAGATATCTCTTTGCTTGTCTTCATACAAGTGGAAGTCACTCTTTGTAACAGAATAAATAATAACATTTTATGTAACTCTTGAAGGTTTGCAAAGAACTTGCACATATATTGTCTCATTTGGTTGTTACAGAAACCCTTGGGGGCAGACTCTATTAATATATTCACTTTGCAATTCAGAAAACTGAGGACAAGAAAGGCTAAGGGATCTCAGAGATTAAATGCATTTAAAATTGGGGGGTGGAGCCAAGATGACGGCATAGAAGCAGCAAAGTTTCGCAGCTCCCACACAGCCACCCTAAATACCCAAAAAATATGACTCTAAACAAATTTTAGGGCTCCCAAACTCACAAAAATACAGAAAACACATCTCTCGCTGAATGTAGCTCAGCAGGAGGGGCTCATTGTGACAGGCTAGGGTCTGAGGCCAGCCCAGCCTGAAACTGAAACTGTGGCCAGGCTCCAGGGTAGTCAGGAGGAGCCAAGCTGAGAGAAGATCTGCAGCACCTGGAGCAATCTCCATATCTATCAAGCCAGGAAAAATAAGGATTAGAGAAAGATCAGTGAAAGTTAAGCTTTCAAGCTAAATTTGGGGGAGGAAAATCAGTTCAGCTGATCTGCCCCAAGGGCAAGGAAGCAGTGGGAGGTGGCTGTGGCAGCAGGAATGGCTGAAAGCAGCAACTGTCTCCACTGGGCTGCTTCAGAGCTCCTGGCCTGCCAATTGCAGGGGGGCTGAGATGATTGATCAGGGCCAAGGACTCTTGCATTGATCGGCCTGGATCTGGATTGTGGTCTTGGGTGGTGGTCCTGGGGTGCGCTCTCGGCAAGCCAAACTGGCGGGGGGCTGCAGCACCCTCTAATAGCTCCAGTAGCTGTGAAAACCCCAGCAATTTGGGACAGAGCTTTCCCCCCTGGAAGCAGAGTTCCACAGAGCTAAAAAAACTAACCAATTAATTGACTGGGCAACATCAGGAAAAGGAAGCAAAATAAGAACAGCAATAAAACTCTAGAATCCTTTTTTGGGGACAAAAAGGATCAAAGTATGGAATGGCAAAAAGACAACACAGTCAAAACTCCCACACCAAATGCTTAAAATACACTTGAAGATTGCCTACAAGCTATAGATAAACTGAAAAAGGACTTTGAAAAACAAATAAGAAAAGTAGA
>CM053594.1:260185343-260206399 GCA_028646575.1 Pseudocheirus occidentalis | reverse complement strand
AACAAGGAGGGGAGGGATAGGAAAGAGGGACATATAATCACTGTCACAATATGTCCACTATGAAGAAGTCTTGTATAAGCACACATCCACAGCCTGTATTGAATTGCTTTTCCTTCCAGTGGGGGTGGGTGACAAGGGAGGAATCAAAAGAATCTAGAATCTAAAGCTCTGCAATACCTGCAACTAGGAATTAAGATATACAGGGGCTGAGGTAGGGAGACCCTCCCTGCCAGAAAGTTAGAGAGCAGATCAGGGGAGGGGCTTTACAGTGGGATTGCTGTTTTGGGATTGGGGTAGGGGAAAGACAGGGAGAAAATTTGTAATTCAAAAATCTCATTAAAATGAATGATGTAAACAAGAAAACAAATTTTAAAAATTTATTTAAAAAAAAGAAAGGGAATTCCAAAAAATAATAATAATAACAATAATGATAAAATACCACAATTCACATTAAAAACTTGGGTTATACTCTATCACAAATTCACTCAATATCTATGGGGGAGAGTGAACACATGCTTACAGGAACCTGGCAGGGAAGCACATGAGGGAGAAAAATTCGTGTCCTCAGGCAATTCACAAGTCTTTAATATAGACTTAGACCTCACAAGTCTATACAGGAATATCAGCACCACACAAAATCATCTTTCTGCTACCAGCAGCATCTTAGTCCTTACTACTCTCTAGCTAGACATATCCTCCTTGCTTCTAACTTTAAATATAGCATTTACAAGCTCTTTTGATTAATAATCACTTCTAGGAGGTCAATGAGAAAGTATTACTTCTTGATAAATAGCAGTTCCCTTCAAATCAGGGAACAACAAAGCTCCTTGGGTTGGCTGTCTCTGAGCTAGACAGTTCAGCCTGGCCAGTTGAAGCTACGTTGTCTGATCTGCATGATGCTTATAAATTGGGCATGTTGCTGTGTGGGTGAAGCAAACCAGCCTACCTAGCTCTTCCTATAAAGCAGTCAAAGTGCATGAAATTCTTCCTTTCTTCTTGTTCCTCTTAAACCAGAAGGGGGAGAAAAGGGCAATATGCACTTCTAAAAAGTTTTACCTCCCTTTACCACCCTTAGGTGGCACTGATGGTCAGTTGCTAAAACTATAATGTGCATTCAATTAATCAGGAATCACTTAGCTGACTACTCTTGCTGTTGGTCTTTTCAAACTGCTTCACTGAGTTTTTCTGACCCCCTGCTGTTTCTTCCATCTTCATTTGTCAGGTTCTCCCTTCTTTAGTCTTAGCTTCCTGTTTCCTATACTTCCTATACAACTTGCATCTACCAGTAGATTAGATCAAAGTCTCCTGGCTCTCAGTAGCCCATCTTCCACTTAAATGATACTAATTCACCAAATTTCCCCTGGGAAATAAACAGCCTTTTAAAAATCACACTTTAAACTAAAGTAGTTATATGATTTTTCTTTTGTCAGAAAACATTTATTTGCAAATGAGCTGAGGGATCATAATGCTCTGTAGTGATAAATTCCCAAACATGATCCTCAAACTCATTTTGGGTCCTTGAAACTGTTGCTTTTAGTCATATTTTTCCAGTTTTTTGAGAAGAAAAAGTTCATTCTCTGTCCCTTTAAATCATTAAGCTAGTCCCACATAAATAAGATATCATCCTAAAACTTGTACTAGATTATTTGAGTCTATACATTTATGCCATAGTTCATTTTCTATCCAAGTCCATATGAAAGATGTCTTTCTTTATAAGTATATTTTTAGTTTTTATCAAAACTTTTTTTTCTATTTCCTTTCAGGCACCAAAGTATTATCTATCTAAGGTTGGTTGGTTTTTTGGTTTTTTTTTTGCTTTCCATATCTTTGACCTCTTTAACAGTCTGGTAAAGCCTTAAGAACCACTTCTTAAAATAATGTTTTAAGTGCATAAAATAAAATAAATAGGATTATAAATTAAAACAAAGGTTAGCAAAAAGAAAAAGCTAAGTTTTTCCATCTAAGTTCATGGATCCCCTGACATCCATCCCTGGATGCCATGTTCAGGACCCCATATATACAATTTCAGTAAATGCCTTTTCTTTTAACTAATTCTGTCCACTGCCTGACCAGAGTGGTTTAAATATACCACTTGAGGCTTCTGAGTTATAATTTTAGGAGTGTGGATCCAAAAACCACTGTGAACCTGGTGTAATCCTCTTGTAAGGATTTTGTGCAAGTTTAATATAATCCCAAAAGGAGAAACTACATATTTCATTATCTTCTACATCCAGCCCTGGTCTTTCTCTTTAGCTCCAATGCTACATTGCCAACTCCCCATCAAACATTTTAAACTAGTTGTCCTGCAGGCCACTTAAAGTCAACATATCCAAAATGTTATTTCCATTCATCGTCAAGTTCATATTGCTTCTGAACTTCTCTTTTTCTGTCAAGGACACCAGTCTCCTTCAAGGTACCCAGATTGTTAACCTTAGAGTCATTCCCAGCCCTTCACTCTCATTCCAAAAATCAAATCAGTGGCCCCGTTGCGTTGTTCCTATCTCCATCTTCCATGTCTGCTCTAATCTACAAAGAGGTAACGATTAAGGCCACAAAAGCTAATGAGTCCTCATCCAGAAAGGGAAGCGTTTTAAAACAAAACTACAAAAGAGAATTTCCAAGAAGCTGAATGGGATGTTCGTAGGACCCAATGAGCTTAATTAAAGTGAAGCATATGGAGATTTTAAGTGTGGAATTTTAATAAGAAAATGTGGAGGAAATTGGGCAGTAAGCGCTTAGCTAGACAAAGTAAGGAGGACATCTGGAATTAATTTTTTCCTTGAAGAATGCTGGGGGATTCTATAGATGGAATTCTTTCTGATGACCCTAAATAAATGCTCATAGTGGCATTGAAGGACATTTTCCCCCTTAGACTTAATCATCTGTAAATAAGTTCTTAAAATTGAGAATGGTCCTTTTGTCTCTAACTACCACATGACAACATTCACTGTAATATTCTGTCTTGGTGCATTCATTTAAATCTCATGGATCTTTCTGCTCTATCCATGACAGTGACAGTACTACGGTAGTCTCTTAGCTGAACAGCTTTATCTTGAGGTGGCAGCGGCACTATTGAAAACTAATGTGTAAAGGGAAGAGGGCAAGCACTCCAAAAGTAGAGCCTGAATCTGTTAACCTTCAGAGTCTTTATAATTAGGCATATGCTTGAACTGTTCTTGGTTTCATTGCTATCTTTTTGTACTATCAAAATGGGTTTTCTTCACTGAATAAGAACAGAGTGTTCCTATTGTACATTTGCTCAGCTGCTTAGCACAGGATACTAATAAGCCTAAGGTCATAGGTCCAGGCCTCAGATGGGCCAGTTACTTTCAGACTACTTCAGGGCCACAGATTTTGCTCTTAACAATTCATCTCACACAGATGTGCCTTTAGGAAGGAAGTTTGACATGATAAATAGAGTTCTGGATCTGGAGTTAGGACGATTTGGAGTCAGATTTTGCCTCTGACACTTATTAGCCACAAGAACATGATCAAGACCCTTTTATCTTAATTGATAAGCTTTGGTTTCTTCTAAGGTATTACTCACCTTAGTGTTATTGTCAGGATCAATTGGAATAAAATATATAAAGTAAAAATTTTTAATCAATACATTGATGTCAACTATTATTATTGTAGTCACCTTCATGAATAGAAAAATAATTCAAATCTAATGAGTACATATGGGACATATTCAAAGAAAATTAATAGAAAGTAGCTAAATGTAAGGTAATTTAAAAGAGAGAGCTGTAGCCATCAAGGAGATCGGAAAAGATTTCATATCAAAGGTGGTTCTTTAGCTGAGTCATAAAAGAAAAGAAGGATTCTGTGAAGCAAAGGTAAGAATGGAGTATATTTAAAGCCACAGGAAAGCCAATACAAAAGTGGAGAGAGGGGAAATAGTGTGTCATGTGTGAGGAACAAATACATAGAAGGCCAATTTGTCTGAATTATTAAATGTGGGAGGGGGAATAATGAACAGTGAGGCAGGAAACTTAGGTTAGTACAGTTATAAAAAGGCTTTAAGAGCTAAATAAAGGTGTTTATATTTTATTCTGGGGGCAAAAGGAAACCCCCAGAGAGTACAAAGTAGGGAAGGTCACATGCACTTAAGGAAAATCACTTTGGCAGAAGTATGGAAGATGAATTAGAGCATTAAAAAACTTAAAGAAAGTAAAACAATTAGGTCATTGCAATGTTCTTGGAAAGAGATGATAAGGGTCTAATCTAGGGTGACAACTGTAAGGAGAGAGAAGGTGACAAAAAAGAGATGTGAAGGTAGAAACAGCCATATTTGGATATGTGTACATGGAGTGAGACAGAGTAAGGAGTTACAGACCTGGGAGAATGGGAAAATGGTGGTGTCGTTGGCAGAAATAGGGAAGTTTGGGAAAGGCAGTAGATTTTGAAGAAGAAATAATGAGCTCTGGTATGGACGTGTTAAATGTGAGGTATCTCTGGAATGTTTGAAAGGTTCAACGGAAGACTGATGATGTAAGATTGAAGTTGACAAGAAAGAGTAGAAATGAATATAAAGATCTGGGAATTATTGACTCAGACATAGTTAAACCCATGAGAGATGGTGAGCTCATCAAGAGAGAAGGTAGAGAGAAAAGGGCCTACAATAAAGCCATGGGAAAAGTTAGAGGGTGTGATACTGATGACTATCCAGCAAAAGAGAAACAGAAGAAAGGAGTGTGAAAAAATCCCAGAGAGGAGAGAACATCCAAGATATGAAGGTGGTCAACAGTGTCAAATGCAACAGAAAAGTCAAGAAGGATTAGAACCAAGAAAATACCCTCATATTTGGCAATTAAGATATCACTGATAACTTCATAAAGAGCAGTTTCAGTTTAGTAATGAGGTTGGAAACAAAATTACAATGGATTAAGAGGACAAGAAGTGGAGGCAGAAAACAGACAGCTTGTTCTAGGATTTCAGTGGTAAAAAGGTCAGAAATGTAGAGTGATAGCTTGGGAAGATAGTAGGGTCTCTCGAATGGTTTTTTTACTGTTGTTTTTTAAGGATAAGGGTAGATATGGGCATGAGGGAAGAAGCCAGTTGACAGGAAGAGGTTGAAGATAGGAGGAGCAATTAGGTTGCAATATGCTAAAGTTGGGGGGGAATAGAAGGGACAATAGAGGACTTGGCCTTGACAAGGAGAAAGACCATCTAATTGTCAGAAATTGGGACGGGGGTAGATATTGGGAATTCATGCCAAGAGATTTCAAAATGAAGAGAAGGGAAAAAGAGGGAGTTCACATGAAGTGACCTCAATTTTTTCCATAAAGAATCAAGGTTCTAAGTTAAAGAGAGGAAGGGGTAGCTTCTTGGGGATGTCTTGAGGAAAGAAAAAGATTTGAAAAAGTTGGGGGCTTGTTTTTTGTTATTTTGTTTCAGGGAGTGAGATAGGGAATCAGTTGGCTTTGAGTGACTGATACTTGGATAATGGGTGTGTTCTTGGGCCAACTTACACCAGCTTATTGTCAAATGCATTATATGCATGAGCATTTGCACCTCAAAAAACAGCTAATATTACAAAGCGGGGATTGGTTTATTGTTTGATCAATTGTCTAAACCTTAGAAAGTTACAGAGAAAATGTTAATGATGCATATTAAACTTAAAAGTATTTCCTGAATAATTTTCCACCCAGAGATCCAGTTGTTAAACACCAGCACATTCTTGCTTGGATGAGTGTGTATTAGTTTCAATTCATTGTATTCTAATGATCATTGGCAATGTTTATTAAGAGATATTAGGGACGGTGTGGTATATTGCAAAGAATACTGGACTTGTTATCACAAGAGGTCTGAATTCATATGATAAGTTTCCAAACTTACCATTTGTGAGCTTCTGTAAAAGAGGGTAACATAGGGTTGTTACAGGGACCAAATGGAGTGATTGTAAAATATTTTCACTTTTGCATTATCAGGAGCAGTGGGAAGTTCTCCTCCACACTCTATTCCTCATTTTCTACCAGAGAGGAGAGGATTTAAGAGCTCCATGATTCTACTCTGATCCTATAGAATTTTTCCTGCCTCCATAACTTCAAACCCCTTTGTGGACACACTGCTGCACTATCATTTCTGGCAAAAAGTTAAATGATTAATTGTTTCTTTGTTGTTTAAGTACCTTGCAAAGCAGGGACCCTTGCCATTGGCCACAATCCAATGTACAAAGATTTGAAATTGACAGAGAGGGAGAAAAGGAGAAAATTAAATGTGGCATCAGTCAGACAACTTTTCTTTTGATAGTCTAAGAGCAGTGTTAAACTCAAATAGAACCAGATCCTGTCTGGCTGCATACCGACTTAGAAAACCACCAATTAACATTATCTATGTTTCATTGTATTTTTATGTGTTTTGTTATATATTTTCCAAAAAAAATTTTTATCTGGTTCACCTCTCAATTTGGGGTTTTACAGGCCTCAGGAGGCTGCAGGGTACAAGTTTGACACCTCAGTATTCTAACATTTTCCTGTTACTTTAGAGAAGCAGATATTCATTTACATTGAGTAGCCTTGGGTTCATAGATGAAGACTGATTGATTGTCATATAGCCCTTTAAAGTTTGTGAAGCATTTTATGTATGTAGATCCCGAAAGGACTTGGGCGGTTTTTGTTTGGTTGATTTTTTTTTGAGAATTCGGGAGAGGGAGCAGCAAACTATTTCTTTATTGTAAATGTGACTTGAAGCTTCAACTGTCTGCCTTGCCAGGGCAGGCTTAGTCACTAAAGACTAGAGCTGGAAAGAAAGATAACTCCCCAGAATCAGGAGAACTTTGTGCACAGTAACAGCCACAGAGTATGAGGTCTGATTGTGATAGACTTAACCCTTCTCAGCAATGCAAGGACCTAAAACAATTGCAAAGGACATGTAATGGAAAATGCCAACCACATCCAGAGAAAGGACTGTGGAGTCAGAATGCAGAATGAAGCCAACTCTTTTCTTTTTTGCTTTATTTTGTTGTTGTTGTTTTTTCCTTCCTGATGGTTTTTCCCATTTGTTGTAATTCTATGCAACATGACCAATGTGATAATGTGTTTAATAGGAATGTATGTGTAGAGCCCATATCAGATTGCAAGCTGTCTTGGGGGGTGGAGAGGAAGGAAGAGAAAATTTAAAACTTATGGAGTGAATGTTAAAAACTAAAAATAAATAATTTAATTTTTAAAAAAAGAAATATAACTCCTTGCATCTTCAGTAACTTCAGTCCTGATTGTCACATAGACATTATCAGATTTGGTCCACACTACCATTTCATTTTACAGACCAGGGACCACAGACCTTACTAAGAGAGATTAAATGAGTCATCCATCACATAACCAGCAATTGTCAGAGGCAAAGTCCAATGGCAGGACAAAATCTTTCCAACAAGTAACAAGTTCCTCTCCATAAATTGATAGGATTAGTTAAGCTTTTAAAAGAAAATTATCTAAATGGCATTCCATTTCACTCTCTTTCTCTTCTATCTTCCAATCTAAACCTCTGTGCCTTAGTTTCCTCATCTGTAAAATGGGAATAATATGTAATACATGTATCATTGGATAAAATGACATAATGTATATAAAGTGCTTTGCAGAATACTAACATGTATGAAGAGCTATGTAAATGTCAACTATGATTACTATCCCATGGAGTATATTAAATGCAAAGTAAACATAGCCCCCATAGTGAGAGGTGTCTGCAAGCCAAAGGGCAAGATAAAGATGTATAAACCTTAAGGAACTAGGTAAAATATAAAGACAGTTAATAATCTACAAATGCACATATATTGTAGTACGTGATTGTGCAGTACATATTATGAATGCTGTAATAATTTTGGTCACCAAAGGCAAATAAGAATGGCATTTTGATCCATTTTTCCTTTCCTCTTCAGTACGTCTGTGTGTGTGTGTGTGTGTATGTGCTTGCATGTGTGTTGAGGTACAAGAGAGGATGGAGTGGCAATAATATTCAGTGATAGGGAGCCCAGAGCTGATGGAATGAGAAAATTAGACAACTATGTCTAATTCTGTGTCAGACTATGTAGAAAACAGGTTTATAATTTGCCATCCATTTATCCACTGTGGGTACTTTTAGATGTTCAACAGGCCTTCTATACTCCAAAACCTGGCTCCATTATTTTGTTTTATTACACTGAAGTTTGCAAAAGAATACTAAGCAAACCACGGGGAGGCTGTTTTCCTGTGCTGAATAAGTAATCCTCATTACAAATGGTTAATAATAATAGTAATGGTTAATGGTCTCCATTGGCTGTGGAAATGTAATTAGTCTCACAATGGTGCATGATATAAATTGGGAGAGGAGGGAATGAGGGTAATGGACTTATATTAGTTTTTCATTCAGGTCCTAACCCAAACTGAAAGCAGTCATGCAAAGATTTTACATAAAAGACCCACACTGTGTTTTGTTATGTGCCCTAATTTCATAACTGGAACCCACTAAGGGCCCCAGCTGCTCTATTTGATTAGATCAGTAGACTTTATCATCCCCTTGGGACCCGGATGGTGCAGCTAATATAGGCTTCTAAATCTACTAATACCTCAACACAAATCTGCTGCCCTCCAGATAAGTTAAAATAACGGCTTCTTTTCCTAATATATTGCTTTAGAAAATCAAAGGTCTTGGACAGGGTTGAGTGAGGAGAGCCGATGGCAGGTGGCATGAAGAGATGGACTTATATATGATCACTTAGGATTTACACATCTTCTGATCACAACAGGGGAAAAGATTCTTCTTCTTTCTAATGAAATATTCCTAATCTTATGGCTGACTCAAATCTTCATCTCTGTAGGAAGATGCCTGAAGAGAATATATAGCACAATAGAAGAAGTATTTACAATTGGTCTGGAAGTCTTGTAGTGTTTTGTTCTGTTTTTAAAGAAAGCAGTTGGATTCATTCCTCTTCACCTATCCCTCTGTTGTTTTAGGTCTTAGAAAAAGGCAAGAAGAAAGGGATAGAGGAAGAGGAGGGCTAGAGCAGAAGGATGAAAAGAAGGGAGTTTGGGAAGACATGTTCTAGAGCAGTTTGCTTCTAGAAATAAAAGAAACACAAGAAGAATGTGCTGAATTATTCTATCCCATACCAAATACTTTTACATAATCCACTAGCTTTCTAGAACCTTTTCAAGGATCTGGACTAATCTCAGCATTAGCTGATCTTCTCCAAACAGCAGATTGAGATCAAATGTTCTTGATGTTTATCTGATAATTTGCGCTTCAACTTTGCACCATGGTTGAGATATAGTAAATATGACACCACCCACACACCAATTTTATTGACCTACAAGGCAAGGAATTGGCATGGTCAATAATTATAGTGGTATTTAGGTGACTTCATTGTTCTAAATTCATTCACTTAGAACCATTAGCACTTGCTACCTAGAATTAATATGCAAACTATTTTTAGAGTTCAGACAGAAGCATATTCTATTAGTGTCCTTTCTCTACTATTGTTATTATTCCAAGTTCAAAGAGAAATCTTACTGATGTTCCTGCATATCATATTCTCTTTGTTCTCAAACTCTGCCTAGAGGTTAAGATGCAGGATGGACCCAATGGTTACACATTGAAAAAGCATAATTAATGGTCCTGCATAAAGACTTTTTGTTCCTTATGATAACAGCACCATCACATAAACAAAATTAAAGAATCTGAAAATTCTGTACTCTGGGATTGGGAGCTAATTACATAAAAGTCAAAGCTTTAGCCTTTGGCTAGGATGGCAGATTATGAAACACTATTAACATATTAAAATTCCAAAAGCAGAATTCAGCATGTGTGTGTGTATACAAATCATCATCTGCTTCAAAGTTTATCTAAAATATTCACACTCTCCCTTCACCTCTGAACTGGACCCAGTCAAATGTGATGAAAAAGAAGAAATCTGTCTTAATTCATTTTGCAGAACATTGGCCTGAGTCTAAATAGACAAGATGAATTCAAGAGGATTCTATCATTTTCTAAGCATTAATAGCCTGACATGGAGTAAAATAAGCAATATCATCCAAAGACACAATGACCTGGCTTCTATTTTTTGGAAATGCTCCATAGTTGATACAGTGTTCCATGCTCCTTGGAAGCATGAGAAACTCACTTCTGACTTGCATGTCAGGAATCATGCAATAGGACTACTTCATACCAAAGACTTTTTGAAGTCTCTAGGGGAACTTGGCTTCAATTGAATACTTTATAGTTGTTGCTGTTCAGTGTCCAACTCTTTGTCACCCCAAGTGGAGTTTCCTTGGCAAAAATGCTAGAGTAGTTTATGATTTTCTTCTCCAGCTCATTTTTCAGTTGAGGAAACTGAGGCAAACAAGGTAAAGTGACTTGCCCAGGGTCATACAGACAGTGGCTAAGCTAGATTTGAATTCAGGTCTTCCTGACTTCAGGTCTGTGCTCTATATGCTGTGCTACCTGTCTGTCCTCTCTATAGCAGATAATGTTATGAGAGCTTTAGCTCTCATATCTGAACCAATCAGTTATCAAGCCCTATAAGTTCTTTTTTTACAACATAATGGAAAAAAGCATTGAACTAGGAGTTGGGAAGACTAGGTTTTATGTCCCACCTTGCCAATAACTCATCTTAGAAGCTCCCTTGGGGCAGCTCAATGCTTAGTTGATAGAGTGTTGGGCCTGGAGTCAGGAAGACAGGAGTTAAAATCCAGCCTCAGACAATTATTTGTTGTGTGACCTTGGGTGAGTCATTCAACTTCTGTTTGCTTTAATCCACTGGAGAAGGGAGGAAATGGCAAACCACTGCAGTACTTTTGCCAAGAAAATTGCATGGACAGTATCATCCATGAGATCACAAAAAAATCGTACACAATAAACAACTGAACAAACTTAGAAAGGTTAGTTAATCTCCATGGGCCTCAGTCTCCTTATCTATAAAATAAAGGTATTGGACTACATGGTCTCTAAATTCTCTCCTTGCTCTAAAACATTCTGATTCTATGATTGTGAAATATTTCATATATCCATCCCTTCCTTTCCATTATGAAATTCTAATATAATCCTCTTATTAGCTCAGAGCCACAAAAGCCTCATTGCTGGTTTCACTACATTCAGTTCATCCCCAAAACTTTTACCACATTTATCTTCCTAAAATGACACTTTAATTGCATCTAATTGTTGGTAGGCTCCCCTTTACCTTTGGGCAAAGCCTAATCTTCTTAATTTTGTATTCTAGTCAAGTCTAGATCTAATCTGGCCCATCCAATCTATCTTTCCAACTTTATCTTTTGCTTCCTAACATGAATCGTCCAATCCCCTTCTCACCAAAAGTCATGCTCATTCCTGTCATATTCATGCTGTATTCACCCATGTGAAATGCTTTCCCTCATCCTCTCAGAAAATTCTAACTTTGTAGAAGCACAAACTTGGCATAGGTTCTGGCTCCAACCACTTCCAATATGTGTAAAAAAAATTACTCTAAACAAACTTTAAAGCTAAAAAACCCACAAAGTGACACAGAGAAACAAAATTCCTGCTGAAGGCAGCCTGGCAGGCCAACAGGAAACGTCTACTGCATTGAACTGGGAGGCGACAGCAGTCCATGTGAGCCATGGTTCCAGCCCCAGGGTGGCCCTGGCCAGCAGTGGCCAGAGCAGACTTCAGGAGAGTGAACCACCAGCAGCTATTGTGGTTTCCAGACTTCTCAACCCATAAATGCCAAAGACAAAGTAAAAGGTCAGTGTGGAATTTTGTTGGAATAGAGGGGGATAGAAGAGAGTGGTCCAGCCCCCAGGGTGAGATACAGTGGAGGCACGCTGGCCGTGCAGTCACTGCTGTGTGGCTGCCTCAGAAGCTCCTGGCCTGCAGATTGTAGGAGGACCAAGTGACCATTCAGACGTTAATCACTCTTGCTTTCACCTGCTTGGATCTGGATCGTGGTCTTGGGTGGTGGTCCTGAGATGTGTTACCAGTGAGCCAGAGCTTGTGGGAGCTCTAGAGATGGTGTCCTCCTAATAGCTCTGGCAGCTGTGAAAACCCCAGCAATTCAGGATATAGTTCCCTCCATTCTGGAAGCAGAGTTCTACCATGGCAAAGAGCTCAAAAGTCAAGTAATTGACTAGCAAGATGAGCAAGCAGAGGAAGCACAAACAGACCAAAGAATCCTTTTGGAGGAACAAAAAGAATCAAGGCATAGAGCAGGAGGAAGACAGGGAAGTCAGAACTCCTGTATCAAAAGTCTCCAAGAAAAATATGAACTGGTTATAGGCCATGGAGGAGCTTAAGAAGGATTTTGAAAATCAAGTAAGAGAAGTGGAGGAAAAATAGGGAAGAGAAATGAGAATGATGCAAGAAAATCAAGAAAAGCAAGTCAACAGCCTGCTAAAGGAGATACAAAAATACACTGAAGAAAATAACACCTTAAAAAAAACCAGACTAAGTCAAATGGCAAAAGAAGCCCAAAAAGCCAATGTGGAGAAGAATGCCTTAAAAAGCCAATTTTACCAGATGAAAAAGGAATTTCAAAAACTGACTGAAGAGAATACCTCCTTCAAAATTAGATTGGAGCAAATGTAAGCTAATAACTTTGTGAAAAATGAAGATACTATAAAACAGATCCAAACAAATGAAAAATAGAAGACAATGTGAAATATCACATTGGAAAAATCACCGACCTGGAAAATAGATCCAGGAGAGCTAATTTAAAATTTATTGGACTACCTGAAAGCCATGATCAAAAAAAGAGCCGACACTTCATCTTTCAAGAAATTATCAAGCAAAATGGCTCAGATATTCTAGAACCAGAACGCAAAATAGAAATGGAAAGAATTCATTTGTCACCTCTTGAGAAAGATCCCAAAAAGAAAACTCCTAGGAATATTATAACCAAATTCCAGAGTACCCAGATTAAGGAGAAAATACTGCAAGCAGTCAGGAAGAAACAATTTGAGTACTGTGAAAACACAATCAGGATAACACAAGATCTAGCAGCTTCAACATTAAGGGATCAAAGGGCTTGGAATATGATATTACAGAGGTCAAATGAGCTAGGATTAAAGCCAAGAATCACATACCCAGCAAAACTTAGTATAATGTTCCAGGAGAAAATATGGTCATTCAATGAAATAGAGGATTTTCAAGCATTCTTGATGAAAAAAACTGGAGCTGAACAGAAAATTTGACTTTCAAACACAAGAAGCAACAGAAGTATGAGAAAGTAAATGGAAAAAGAAATCATAAGAAACTTATTAAATTTTAACTATTTCTATTCTTACATGAAAAAATAATCATTGTAACTCATAAGACTTTTCTCAGTATAAGGATAATTGAAGAGAATGGATATATATATATATATATATATGTATATATATGTGTATGTGTGTGTATGTATGTATAGGAGAGTATATGTATATATAAATATATATGTGAGTGTGGGCATATATTTGTTCATGTATACATAGAAGAGGGCACAGGATGAGTTGAATATGAAGGAATGATATCAAAAAAATAAAATTAAGAGGTGAAAGAGGAATTTATTGGGAGGAGAAAGGGACATATAGAGTAGGGTAAATTATCTCATATCAAAGAGGCAAGAGAAAACTGTTACAAAGGAGAAGAGCAGGAAGGTCAAAGGAAATGGGACAACTTTATTCTCATTGAATTTGGCTTAAGGAGGGAATAACATACACATTCAGTTGGGTATCTTACCCTACAGGAAAATAGGGGGGTACAAGATAAAAAGGGGGATGATAGAAGGGACGGCAGATTGAGGGACATGATATTCAGTATGCTTGCTATTTTGGAGTGGGGTAGGGGAAAGACAGGGAGAAAAATTGTAATTCAAAATCTTGTGGAAATCTATGTTGAAAACTAAAAATAAATAAATACATTTCTTTTAAAAAAAAGAATATTTTAACTTTGCTCTTCTCTTAAGGCCCCACCCTGAACTCCTCAATGAAACAAATCTTCCTCAAACTACCTTAGTTCATATCAATCTCTCTCACCTTGATATACAGTCTACATAACTCATCTTGACATTTAATAATAGATTTAGGGCTATGAGGGACCTCAGAGACCAATTAGCCTTCCAACTTCACCACTCAACAACTCTCCCCAAAGTTGCTAACAGTCTCTTAATAGTCAAATTTGAGAATCCTCTCTCTCTCTCTCTCTCTCTCACACACACACACACACACACACACACACACACACACATATATTCACAGTTTCTTTGAGCTTCAAGCCTTCATCACCAATTGCCTATTAGTCATTTCAAACTAATGTCCTAAAAACATGAAACTTAATATGTCCCAACCTGATTTAATTATCTTTCCTCCACAAATCCTCCTCTTTCTGTTAAAAGTATCTCCATGATTCTATCTTTCAGATTTATATCTTCAACATTATCCTTGACTTCTCACTCCACATATCCAACTAGTTGCCAAATCCTGCTATTTCTTCTCCATACTATCTTTTGTACCTGATCCCTTCTCTCCACTCACACAGCAACCATCTTAGTACAAACTGTCATCTCCTTTTTTCTGGATCATGTCACTAGGCCTGGGCAAGTCACTCAACCCTGTTTACTTCAGGTCCTCATCTATAAAATGAGCTAGAGAAAGAACTAGCCAATCACTCTAGTATCTTTGCCAAAAAAAAAAAAACCAAAATGGAGTCATGGAGAGTTGGACACAACTGAAATGACACAACATATTTATTTAAAGTACATATATACATACATGTGTATATGTAATACACACATATATGTGTGTATGTATACATATACATGTGCCAAATGGATGAACATATACTTTTGAAATCATTGTGATAGCTTGTATTCATGGAGCATTTTTCAATTGCAGAACATTTTTACATGTCCTTGTCTTCACATAACTGCTGTGAATGAAGTACATGGGGCAATTGGTACTAACATTCTCATTTTAAAGATGAGGAACTTTAGGCTGACTAACCTGCTAAAGCTTGCATAGCTAGTAAATAGTGATGCCAGAATTCAGACCCAGGTCTTCTGACTTCACTTTCCTGTTCTTTTTACATCTTCACTCTCCCTCCTATACCATAATAACAGCAAGGCCTATTGACATTGCTGGATGGTATAAATAACCCCCTGTATTAAAAATGAAAAACTCTTACCCAGAAAGGATATGTGTCATGTACTGTCAGGGACAGAGTCTGGAATACAACCACACAAACCAATTCACACCCCAGTGCTTGAGGCATGAAATCTCCCTCATTCCCTCTATAAACTAAGATTGCCATGGAATATGGAAAAAGTCAAGTTTCTTTGCAACTAAGTAACTACCACCAACCATTAATACCAAGAAAAGAAAACACAAAAAAGCCTTTCAGTCTTAGCAGTCATATGTTTCCATCACAAACTCGATACCATTAACAATAACCTAATCATCAAAGGCTTTAGTAGCCTATTATAACTCAGGCACAAGAATCCAAGGAGCCATAACTACCCTACTCAGAAACCTCATGAAGTGCCAAGTGGAAGCAAAGAACAGGAATATGAAAGGATATGAAATAAGAAAGCAGTGATTATAAAACAGGGCAAAGTAATGTCTCTGCTGTCTGGCTCCTTCTGTTTTTCTAACTCTGAACAGAATGATTCCATAAATAAAACTGAGGCATAAGTATATCAATACAGCAATTGTTTTCGTAGTCCTTGCCCAGAAGTTCCTCTGTGCATTTAGCTGCACAGTATGTGTGTATGTTCCTGTTCTACTGCCCAGCTGGAAAAATGGCAAATGTGGCTTCTATTGTGATCGCCCCCTCGTTGCCCTCCCACCTCTTGTCCCTACCCATACTGAGTGTGTACTCAATCTGCCTGCCTTCTGTCTTTGGAATTAGGTCCTGAAGATGAAAATTGTATAATCTTAGGCAAATATTGCCTGAGTAATTTTTAAAGCAAGCATATCATCCCTATTATTGTCAAAAAAAGTATGGCACTATGTAGAGCATGGAATGGACAAAATTAAATAGAATACCCCCAGAACTACAATCTGATTCATCTTAATCAATTCATTTTGAACTGGGCACTGAGGACTATGTCTTTGTCATTATCTTGAGTTGTCATTATCTTGTACAAACCTGGAAAGATAAGTACTACTGTTCTTACTTATTAATAAGGGGTACCATTGGATATAACTTTCAATTAAATCCAAGTTATTAATAATAATGATGATGATTATAGCAGTATGTTTCACAATTTGGAGATATTCTTTGAAATAATTAGCAAGAGTTATCCTAGAGTGTCACAAAACCAGGAATGGAGATCAATGATGTAGGAGCAGGGGGCTATATGACATGGCAACTGAAGCTCCTTCCAGTTCCGTGATTCTATTACAAGCTGGAGTAAGTGTTGTTTTAGAATATCAGGAATTGTGCCTGTGTTTTGAATAGGATGGTTTAAGCTTCGCTTCATTGCTCATGCTTTTCCTGATATAGTCCAAACAAATTTCTTCCTCCTGAGCATCTTCCTTCAAACCAGAAATTAGGACTAGCACCTGCCAAGAAAAATTATTTAGATGTAAATAGAGTCCTTTGAGGTCTCAGAAATGAAAGGCATTATATAAATGGTGTTAATATGAGATGTGAGAGGAAAGTCCCACTCATTTATAGGTCCTGAAGACCACATCCATCATCATAAGGCATAGGTTATCACCCCAGTCAAATGATGATTGTGATATTTACAGTACTCCAACACAATCCTACCACCACCCATTCTACCACCATTTCCTTCTTTTTATCTCCTTCCTTATTTCTAGTAGTCATAGAGTTATACAGCTTCTCCTCTCACTTAACATCCCATGTCTGTTGCCACATTGAGTAAGTAAGACTCCACCTCTCCCTCTCCACCCCAAGTTGGGTGCACTTTGATAGTAGATGAATATTGCCATAGATACAGATAGAATGGCAGATGATACCTCCGGGAACACCCTACCAAGAATGGGTCAGTTGGTAGAAAAGCAATGTCAGGATGCCTAAATATAGAACCACAAGCAGCATCCTGCCCTCAAGGCAGAGACCCTGGACTCTGGTATAAGCCTGGCCTTGTAAGGGGCTAATCTTTGGCAGAAACTCAATCATGAGTTTCTTTGATTAACCACATTTCTACCTATCAAGAATACCACCACCAGAAACCCCATCTTTGTAGCCCAAAGGTTGCATAATGTGATGTAGTGGTATCAAACTCAAATAAAAACAGGGGCCACTAAGCCATATTGGTTATATTTTGACTTACTTGTCTATGTTTTATTGTATTTGTATTTATTTTATTCAGTTTCCCAATTACATTTAATCTGTTTGGACCCCACTTGGGAATGTTGCAGGTACATGTAGCCGTGGGCAGGTTGTTTGACATCTCTGGTATAGTAGATAGAATGTTAGAATTTTTTTTAGAATTATACTTTATTTATTTTAACATTCTTTTTTTTTAATTTTGAGTTCAAAATTTTCTCCTTCCCTCCTGCCCTTCCCCCACCCACTGAGAAGACAAACAATATGATAGCCATTATATATGTGAAACTATACAAAACATATTTCCATATTAGCTATGTCGAAAAAAGGCAAGAAAAATGAAGTGGAAAAAAAAACAAGTTTCAATCTGCACTCCAAGTTTATCAGTTCTCTTTCTGAAAGTGGATAGCATTTTTTATCATGAGTCCTTTAGAATTACCTTGGATCATTATATTGATTATAATAGCTAAGTCTTTTCACAGTTGATTATTGTTGCAATATTGCTGCTTCTGTGTTCAATATTCTCTTGCTTCTGCTCGCTTCACTTTAGAATGCTAGAATTGAAGGTAGGAAAAGCTATGGCCAAACCTCACCTCTAATACTTACTAGCTATGAGACTATGGACAAGCGACTTAGTCTCTCTGAGACTCAAGCAGAAGTCTAAGTGATACACTGTGTATGATCTGCATTGGCAGAAGGAGTTCTTACACAAAAGAATTCACTAGTCCTTGATGTATTGACACTACATACTGAACATTAGCTTCTACATAGTCATAATTTGACCATAAAATTGTGAAATTAGCTTCTCTTATATGAACATTTCTCTGGTCCCTAGAATCCAGCTGCCTGTCATACAATATTCCAGAGATGCTGGACAAGTGGGCTTTCAAGCAGCTAAGGCACCCTCCCATCTCTCCGTTGTTATTTATGCACAAGTTTTTCCTCAGAAACAACACATTGTGCCTTTGTGGCAGGGAAAGAAGGATGAGTTCTCTGTGAATAACAAGCCCTGAATAGAATCCTATAATTAGCACAACTATTATTCTCCCTTATTTCAAAATTATTTCAGAATTTACACTTTATAGGCATGGCTACACTTCCTAGGTACTTCCCAAAAGGAAACTAAGCCATTCTGACTTGGTTTCACATACTTTAAAAACACAACTGATTGGTTTGGGATTCTGGTTACACATCTAGTACAGTGCTGGTAGCTTGCTAAATAAAAAGCAAACGACTGACATTCATAGAGATGAGTTTAGTACCAAATGAGAGTGCAGCTGTGAATCGCCCCCCCCCACCCTCACCCCCCAATGTTTCAGTCCATACATTGAAGCTTTGATGGAAACCTGGTGGGCCAAGGCCACAGTGATTTGTGAATTAATCTTGTAAATTACCTTCACAAAGGCTGCTCTAATACAGGCTGCCTGATGGTTTTATCTCTCCATATACATGCCATTTCTTTTCATGTATTAACTAATTATTCCGGTGCACATCCTCCAGTCCACACCTCCAACAAATTTGCAATAATGAGCTATTTACTGAAGTGTGTGTGTATCTAGGCTGTCAGCAAGAACTCAATGGAGCTTGTCTTTGTAGCTGCAATCCTCACCCACAATGATTCTTCCTTATCAGCAGCCCAGGTGGCTTCAGATCAGAAGGCCTGGTTCCTATTATTATTTTATTTCATTTTTCTTCTTCAATAGAGGAAAAGGATCTTGGAAAGAAAACAAAAAACCATTCTACTTAGGAAGTGGGCATATATACTTAAGATTTCAAAGCTGTCTCCTCATTCTTAATTTTAACTTCTCTCCCACGAAACCAATCTTTCCTAGAGGGAAACAAAGAAGAAAAAAAACACAATTATACAGTAACTTATAAGCTCAACTCTGTAAGAATAATATAGAGAGGATTCATTAACCTGAAAAGAAACTTGTTTAATATCAAATTCAGTTATCTTTAAAAAAATAAAACCTAAAAAACCTAAGGCCCAAAAGAAACGGAGTCTATCTGATTCCATGTCTTCAAAAGTTAGACAAAAGCAGGGATTCCAAAAAATATATCAGTTGTCTACAATTCGTTTGTTTAGATTTGCTGGCTCAGTGCTACTATCCTAACATGACAAATATGGAAAATTTGACTCCTTTTTCATGTTCTGATGAGGTATAATTTTATGAACTTGTCTAATGACCTAATCTCTCATCTAAGCTCTGGTTCCTTATGGGGATGAGGAAACTTATTCACAGCAGACACTTCCCTTGCAATTGTCCTGTCCTTGCTTTGAGGATTGAATGCTGATGGGACATTGTGAGGAGCTTGAATTAAAATATACTGTAGGAATCAAACCATTATAATTAACATTATTTCAATTTTTAAGAAGCAGCAGAGAGAATGTTTCTTGCACCCTATATTCCTGGTTGAGTAGTTTGTCCCAGGGATAGAGTGTAATTTGGACATTATAGCTATTCATGAAAGGCAAATTGTGGTTTTTTAAAAAGGAACTGGCAAATAGGAAACAATAAAAATTATAATAAGGGTAATATTACAGCAGGGCTTTGATTATGGAGGGTACTTCATCAATATTTTTATAGCTCACTTTAGCATGACTGTAATTTTAAGAATTAAATCATAACTATGCTTTTCAAGAAATTATATCAATCTTGAATTTTTCCAGTTGGATGACCTAATTGCAGGTCATGTAACATGACATAAAGTAATAAAGACTTTAAGGTATGACCTATATATGGCTGAGAAGCAATTAGAAATCTTAATATCAACCTCAGTGATTCTAACATTGACATATTTTGTTTCAACCTGTATTCTTTTTTTAACATTTACTTCAAAAGGCATAATAATTATACAAATCTGTATGAATATTTGTATAATTATTATGGCTTTTGTATATTTTATGTAATTTTGTAATTATTTGTATAATTATCTCCTCCAGCATGTGTGAGGTATAATTCCCTCCCCACTGCTTTGCACCAGCTTCATCTCTGGGGAGGTGAAAAGATTAGGCTCATAGTTTAGCACAACTTTAATATCATACAATTTCAGTTCCAAGTCCAAAGCTCTCCTCTGTCTTTAGTCTCAGGCATCGTGACTCCTCAGGACTTCCACGTCAGCCTGGTTGTTTAAACTACCTTATCTGCAATTTTAGCTCCAATGTCTCAAACAACTGGTTCCACCTCTGGCACCTGAAACTTCTCATGCTTCTTATATGTGAATGTCAAACTTTTTATTCAGCTCTGGTTTTTCATCAAGAATGCTTGAAAGTCCTCCACTTCATCAAATGACCATCCTTTCCCCTAAAACATTATACTCAGTTTTGCTGGGTAGGTGATTCTTGGTTTTAATCCTAGTTCCTTTGATCTCCAGAATATCATATTCCAGGCCCTTCAGTCCCTTAATGTAGAAGCTGCTAGATCCTGTGTTTTCCTGATTTTTGTTCCCACAATATTCAAATTTCTTCTTGGCTGCTTGTAGTATTTTCTCCTTGATCTGAGAACTCTGGAACCTGGCTATAACATTCCTAGGAGTTTTCTTTTGGGGATCTTTATCAAGAGGTGATTGGTGGATTCTTTCCATTTCTCTTTTGCCCTCTGGTTCTAAAACATCAGGGCAATTTTCCCTGAGAATTTCTCGAAGGATGATTTCTAGGTTCTTTTTTTTTTATCATGGCTTTCAGGTAGCCCAATAATTTTTAAATTATCTCTCCTGGAACTATTTTCCAGGTCAGTGGTTTTTACAATGAGATATTTCATATTGCCTTCTATTTTTTTCATTTGTTTGGATCTGTTTAATAGTATCTTGATTTCTCATAAAGTCATTCACTTCCATTT
>CM053594.1:260158264-260184843 GCA_028646575.1 Pseudocheirus occidentalis | reverse complement strand
GCTCTGCTCTGCTCTCTTCTCCACAGTGGTGCGGCTTCCTTGTGCTCAGCGTTCTTCTTACCCCAACCTAAGTAGCCGCTTTCCTGGGCTGGGAATCACCTCGCTCAGTCTCTCCATGGGTTCTGTTGCTCTTGAATTCATTCAGATTCACTTTTTAGCCTTTAGTGCTAGAATGGCTCTGGCTGCCCCTGCAGCTTCTCCCCATTGCCCTGGGGTCAGGCCTCAGTTTTTGGGGCTTGGCTAGTCTTGGCTCCAAACCTGCTGTGATGGGTCCCTCCTGCTGAACTGCCTTCAGCAGGAGACGTGTTTTCTGTAGTTCCATGGATTTTGGAGCTGTAAAATTTGTTGTTTTATGTGAATTTAAGGTGACCATGCCGGAGCTGCTGATCCTTGCTGCTTCTTCGTCGCCATCTTGGCTCCTCCCCCCTAGAGACATGTTTTGATCTAGCATGTCCAACATACAAGTAGATCACCTAATACTTCATGTTCACAGGCCTTCAGTTTTCTGACTAGGCCTACATGTTGCATGCCATATTCTTCCTTTGCTTCTTCCTGGTGATAAAATGATATATAGTCTTGTCTCTTGAAGAGGATATTGCAAAAAATAGTCAAGGTCTTCATTTAAGTTATTTATTGTCAAGGAAAAGTGAAAAAAACATGGTGAGTCAGAAGTCCTCTCCAATGTCTGTGCTGAATGCTGCTTCAGTGCCAAGGAAGTAAGTGCTACAGAAATAACCATGAATCCCTGCATGTACATGAATGCACAATCAAAAGCAAATGATAGAGTTCAGAGTCAAGACAGAGGGACATTTGAATTATGTTCTCCTTTTGGGAAGTATCATTGCCAACAATATGAGTCAAGTTCCTTCCTCGGTTTCTAGCCTGAGACGTACTGTAAGGAATCAAGAAAGTCAGGGTATTTTAGATCTAGACAATAAATAATAGATTCTCCCTCTCCCTCTCCTCTTAACATTTTGCTTCTCAATCATACTATGGAAAGAATTAAGACACATGACAGTTAATGAAGACATCAAAAGACAGTTTACTGAATGGAGATGTGACTGACAACCTACCATTAAAAAGACTTAAAGAAGTTGTTGAAAAATGTTATCTTTCCAATGGTGCATATTCAAAAGTATCTGTCAAAAGCATATTTTTTAACTCCCTCTTAAGTCTCATTTTTTCACTTTGATATATATGCTCCCAAAGACAATTTATTTTACCTTTTCTTTTAAGCACCTTTACTTACATAGCTCATTGTGTCTTTAAAAGGCAATTCAAATCTTTTGTAGGAGGGAAGATATTTCAAAGAATAATAAATCAATTTCATTTTTTAAGAAATACATTATACTGCTTCCTTTGCTTGGAAAACAGTCTCATCTAAAATCTATCTTTTTCTCCCATTAGGCAAAAAAGGCCACTATAGGATTAACTAAAATTTCTCACACTGGACAAGTTGGAAAGAGCTCTTACCCAAGGTCTGGAACTTATTAAGTGGTCTAGGTAGTTTGATGTTTTCTTTTGTCTGTTTAAAATCTCTCAATAGAGTGACTTTCACTGAATGAAATTAATTTACATTTGATTCTTTCTATTGGAGGTTGGAGGTAGGGAAATACTCCATTTTCCCGTATCACAACCAGACAACTGTTTTTGCACATTTCATCATTTTAAAAATGAGATGGAGAGAAGTAAAACCTGCATTCAATTATGAGTGCCAGCCCAGCACTGAACCATTATTTCCTCTTTTATTGCAAGGTAGTAGTATTGTCTTGATGTTAACACATCAAGTATTTAGCTTTGCTCCCATAATACTGACCGTTTATTGGTGGCACACATTCGATATATAATAACTATGATAAAAGTAGTAGAATTAGAAGCTGAGTCAACACAAAAATCAATGTTATTCATCTGCTCTGATTATTTTTTTACTCATACTGAATGGAAATACTGAGAGAAATCCATTTTAAACAAGATAGTGTGAGATAATTTATAATTGCCACCCTTGAAGATTATTTGAGACAGTCATAAGCTTCTCCAAATGCTTGGTTTTGTAAGATAATCTAACCCCCCCTTTCATATCTATGTTGTCCCCTTTTTTTGGGGGGGGACTAGTATTCCCAATATGTTTTCCCTTGGTCCCCTTTCTTCTTTTGTCCTCAGAACTAGTGAAAAAAACCATATTATTTACATTGTAGCTCATGAAGAAGCTAGGAACTGCAAGGAGAGAGCCAAGTTTTCATAAGAGCTCATATTATAAGGGGAAGATGACTTGCAAACAATGACTCAGAAAGTCTGCATTTTGAATTACATTGTCTCGCCTAGAAACACATACTTTCTTCACTGCTGTAACTGAATCATTCTGGAGTTGTTTCTTGCTTAGAGTTAAAGATGAACAATTTCACTCTTAGGAACCATTTCTTTCTTCAAAGATGAATTGGGTGAACCCAGAAATCCATTATGATCATTGCTGAGTAATGAGATGCAGACAGAGAATGAAGCAAATCATCAAGCTCAATGACTCTCTGGGGCGTTTGTTATTCTTACCCTAGCCCTTGTTTGACTACATGGGTTTTGCCTTTATGTTGCACTGTCACAGCAAAAAGTCAAAACCAACAATAACAAAAGTTTGAGTTGTCTTTTATTTAACCTGGGGTTTCCCAGGAATGCTTGCGCTTCTGTCAAATAGGGAAGGGTTGAGGGCAGAGACTAGAATCCCCCCACTAGAGGAGTGTCTAGTGGACATAAATGAAAGCCACTACATCAATTCTTCTCTTACAGTCCTTTGGACTTGATTTAAACTAATCAGTTTATAGGGCTCAAATGAAGCTAGGAGCACATCTGTTTGGATATTCCTTTCAATGAAGTAGGCTGAATCTCAGCCATGTCTGCCCATTCTGGCTATTCTTATCCATGTTCCACTTTGAATTCTCCAAAGGGGATCCATCAACATTAAAGAGGTGTTTCTTGAGCTTTTTCTGACGTTTAGAGGATACCCGTGAACACTCTACCTGTCATCTCTTGTTCTTGTCATGTGACTAGCTAACCTTTCCTAAGCGTATCTGTATTTCCTTCAAGACATCTTTTATCCCTAGTCTTCAAAGTTCCGCCTTGATTAAACAGTGTAGCCTGAGGATGCATACCATGATCCTTTCCTTTGTCCTTTGTGTGATATTCAAGTTTAATTCTCCAAGGACTTCTGTGTTTCATGTTTTGTAGCCATGTCATGATACTTACATCTACATAATAAAATGATTATTCTGTAGGATGGTTATAGAGGTAGCTGTGATAAAGTACAGATAGAGGTAACTCTAGAGCCAGAAAGACTTGGTATAAAGACTTGTTTCTATCCCACACTGATTGTGAGTCTCATTTTACCTTAGAGTGCCCTAGGCCAGGGTTTCTTAACCTTTTTCTACTTGTAACCCCTTTTCACCCAAAAAATTTGTATGTGATCCCAGGTATAGAGGCATATAAAACAGGTGTACAAATCAGACATTTACTGATAATAAATCATAAAGAAGTTTATTTTAAAACAATTCTTGCTATACATATAATTTTACCATTTATTAAAAATGAAAGCAAATTTGCATACTAATCAGATGGATATGCTTTTTATTTTTACATATAGAATTAAATCTTAGCAGAATATTTGGTACTGCAGGATGTAGAATACCTTCAACATTTTTCAGAGTTGATTGATATTTTGATTTTGTTATCAAAGAGAATGCTATTTCACCTAAATACGTAGAATGAAATGGCAAAAACTTGTTTACAGTCCGAAGCCAAAATTCATTTAATGGTTTTGTACATACAGTAAAAACACTGCAATTCATAGCAAACAATAGTCTTGAATATGAGCCAAGGTGTTTCTGACAGCATTTGTTGGCATTGCGGTGTGATGGCACGTATTGTGCAAACAAAGTGCACATGTTTTATGTTCAGAACCAAGGCTGTACTGAAGTTATATGAAGCAACATGGGCAAGTGCTGCCAGAAACCCCTTGGACTCTGTTTGATTTTGAATTAATTTTTCATTGTTGCATATTCAAAACCCTTTTAGAGTTACCAAAATTTTTGCAACCCCACATTCAGCTGTGTGACCCCATATGAAGAAGTGCTGCTAGGCAATTCCTACATCCTACAGAATAATCATTTTATTATGTAGATGTAAGTATCATGACATGGCTACAAAACATGAAACACAGAAGTCCTTGGAGAATTAAACTTGAATATCACACAAAGGACAAAGGAAAGGATCATGGTATGCATCCTCAGGCTACACTGTTTAATCAAGGTGGAACTTTGAAGACTAGGGAATTCCCTAGAGACAGCACCAGTTTGTCTTAGGAAAAGGAGTTCCTAGAATTAATAAAATCACAGATTCAGCACTTATCTCTATTCCTATGCTCAGTTTAGTTTTTTTAGATGACTTAGTAAATCAGTGCCATGAAATCAAGATCAGGAAAAAAAAAACTTAAACTACAATACAATCCATTTTCTGGTTGGAACTTAACAGATTGTAGCAACCCAACTAGTGCTCTAAGATTACACCAAAATTTTTCTATACCTAGCTATAATAAGATCAGGATCAAGTTTAATACATAGTCTCCTATTCACCATTACTTATGATCATAAACTTAATTTATCCATTTTTAAAAATGAAATTTATTGTTCTAATTTAATGTTAACAAATCATGCTTTAAATGTTTAGAAAACTTGTCTTAAATGCTATGTCACATGACAAAAATATAAGGAGGTAAATGAATGTTTTGTATTCTGCATTTATAGGATTTGAAATTCAACATAACAATTGGAGTTAAAATATGAGTCTAAGATACAGAAGGGCCCACAGAAATATTAGTCTTTAAAAAAGGGTTTATGGCCCTTTGCACCAAGAAATGTAAAATCTTCAATTTTATGGAGTGTCTGAAACAAATTCGACATGTGCATAAAGCTCAAAGAACTCCATGGGTATGAATTTTAAAATAGTGTGGTTGCCAAAACTGAAGACAGATGTAAAAAAAAAAAAGGCCTATTTCTTGAAACTGACAACTTTAATGCTACAGGGTTCTCATTTAAACAATCAAGTAAACCAAAGGTAGTGGTTTCAAATTCTCTCTCTGATATTTACCACGTATATGGCCTTGGGTAAATCACTTATCCTCTTTGGGACTCAGTTTCTTCATTCATAAGTTGTATTAGACAGCATATAAAATGCCTATCAGCTCTTAATCTCTGATCCTATGACAATTGGGTTGGATCTAAGAAAAAGCAGTCAGTGGAATTCCCTCACTTTATGGATGAGGAAACAGAGGTGGAGAGATGCCAAGTGGTTCATATAAGGCTTCTCCCAACAAGAATGGGTATTCTGTATTAATTGGCAATGATTCCATTGGATACATTTTGGAACCATTATATGCAGAGCACTGTGCAAGGCAATGGAGTGGGGAAGAGTAATAGCCTTGTTACTCACACCCTGTCAGTAGCCTCTGCCCCTCTGATAGAGGGTAGAGCCCCAAACTCCTCCACTTAAAGAGAGGGAACAGGACAGACATTTCCTCTTTTTCCACCTGGCTGCACTCATTTTGAATTTCTGTGGCTTCTCTACCATGACACTAGGCTGGTTTCCATCCATCCCCTTTTCAAATTTCTTTTGTATGTTGTCTTCCCCCACTTGACTCTAAGCTCCTTGGGGGCAGGGATTGTCTTTCTTTTTTCTGTCTTTATCCACAGCATTTAGTACAGTGCCTAGCATATAATAGACATTACTAAATTTTATTCACCACGACTGTGACTATTACTGCTAGAAAAACAGAAAAACCTTCCTGACCAAGGTTACAATTGATGGGGGCATGAAACGTACACAAATACTTCAAAAATACAAATAGATGATTGTTGTTTGTTCTTCTTTCTCAAAGAGGACCATGCCATCAGAGAAGTGATGCTATGACATGCAGGTGAATTGGATCCAAAGGAAGGAGGGCTGTGTAAAGTCACCAGTCCCATTTTCTCCTTTGGCACCATCTAGGTCCAGTGGCAAGTTATAGATCAGGACAACTGGAAATGGTCCTGGATGCAGTGGGAGAAAATAGATGATGACAAACACTTAAGAGAAATATTTAAAAATTTCAGAGACAGGTGTGACAAAAGAAAGATCATTTTGCATGGGGAAGCAGGGAAGATTTGGTGGTAGTAGCATTTGATCTGGGCTTTAAAAAGGATAATAGTGATTATGAGAGAAAGATAGTAATAATAGCTTATGTTTATATAGCACTTTAAGATTGAAGAAATATTACAAACTTATGAGCTATGTAGTACAAATAGTATTGCCTTTATTTTGTAGCCAAGGAGTCCAAGGCTCAGAATGACTGGCTCAAGGTCAGCCAACTAGTAAATGTCTGCAGACACATTTGAATCCAAGTGTCCTAACTCCAAGGCCAACATTCTTTCCACTACACTTCAGTAGTGAGAAGAGGAGGGAAGTGTTTCCTGACCAAAGATGATGTCTACAATGAGACACACACCTCAGAATTATAAATCTAGGAGCCTTTGTTAGAAGAAACAAACAAATAAAAACTCCAACTCTGCCTGAAGTATCTTCAGTCTTTCTTTGACATTCTTTCAACATTAACTTCCTTCTTAACCATCATGATTAAAAAAAAAAGTCAGGCCAGACTGTTAAATGATTAGTTAGTACTTATATTAACAACATTTAATAATCTATAGCCAATAAAACTTTCTTTGAAACTAGATACATCAAAGTGGAAATCATGTGAAGCTGTTAGACCTAACAGTGGGAAGTAGTTTATCTTTATGTAATTTTTGTGCTCATGTCTAATAAATAAATATTTATAACATTATAACACTCATGATGAGTACTTATTTTATAATCAATAATACTCTCAAAGTTATATGGAAAGTTATATGGAAAAATGCCTTGTGTGAATGTATAATGAATAGTATTAATAAAAAGCTGCATATATAAAATTAAATGCTGGGCAGAATTATCTTTTTCCTACTGAATTTCACTGCAAACAAAATAGAGGAAAGTTAATAATAGAATAGAGTAGAATAATAAAAAAAAGTACACATAAGGCTTTGGAATGCAGAGTAGATTTCCAAGGGAATTGCATGAAAGGAATTGTAGGTCTTTTGTAGCAGCTGGAAATTTCCACTTTACTTGGAACTTTTCAGGGTCTGAGGATGTTCAGAGCTTCAGAGTACTAAGAAACTGCTCAAGATACCCCAAGAATGATCCATAACCATGATTCTCAATAAAAACTGCTGTATAATGAGTAATCTATATTTACAAGCATACAAATTTTCTAGTTCTATATAGAAAGAAGCAAGGATAACCAACTAAAATGACTACTTTAGGACTGACTAAGCCTTAACTGTAGTTTAAGCTAGTTTAGTCATGCTCATGCTGGAAAGCATCAACCTTCTGACTTGTGCTCATTTGAAGACAATAATTCAGACTGTTATGATTTGAGGAAGCAAAAAAAATAGGACAATATACTGAGTTTATATTCTGTTTGAGTCTCTAACCCCAGTCATTTTTAGTAAAAACTCCATCTGGAGTATTCCCCTAACTTGAATTCACATTCAAGGAGTGGATCCCCCAAGTTAGCTGCCACCTTGAGCTCCAGAAGTGATCCTGTGAGTATTCACTCCTAAGCTCATGAGCTCCCACTGGTGTGCTTCCCATTAAAAATCATCCTGTAGATACAATTAGTTCTTAGCAAAGGAAGATTCTATAATAGAAAAATTTGTTTCAAAACATTTACTTCATAAATACTGGGGCATATTCTCCCATAAATATCCTCAGTATTCCTGGAAAAAAGTGGGTTTAAACTCACTGGTAGTGAGGCACACACATATAGGATACATGTGGTACAAAGGCACTTCACAAAGGTGATTCACATCCCCTGCTACTACAGGACCTGGAAGTCTTTTCTCTCTTTCTAACATCAATATACTTGGTCCCCAGAGTCTGCTTTTCTCAATGGCCTAACTTTTGATAGCCAGTGGTTGTGATCTTTGAAGCTGCTTTCTCCCTTGAATGATCATTTCTCTATATCTATGTCTATCTGGAATGTGCCTCTGTTCCCTGAAGAATGTAGTGTCTCCTAATCTAGTAGCTCTCCTTCAAAGTCGCATCACTAATGTGTGTGTGAAGAGAAGATGAAATCCCCTCGTCTATTCTTGTTGCCTTCTCTATAGGCACAAAAGTCTCCTCTGTAGCTTCCTCTCACTTATTCAGGGATCAGCTGTTCAAGGTGTGGTTATCCTGAATGCTTAGGCAATCACAGTGTTCATTTTTCAACCTAATCAGAGAAGAATTTATATGTGATTAGACACATCTCTACAATCAGTTTACTACCATATTATCATCTTGTGATTATGTTATAGGCCTTCTATGACTTTATCAAGAGATGGAAAGGGAAATTCCTCCTTTACTTTAGCTCCACATCTGCCTATCATTTACTTTTACAGGATTTTGACATTTATAGAACTGTCATGGGGCATATGGCATATAATCCTCCTTCATTTCGAGTAATAAAATCACCTACCTCCTCAATATCTTATTGGTTGTAGTGTAATTTTTTCCTTCCCTAGTTAATTGAGAAAAGGAAGACTCTCTTCTATTTTAAGCCTCTATCTAGAATCATCATTAAGAGGGTAAAATAACTTTCCAGGTAACATTCCGTTTTCCATCAGTAGCTCTACTTGGTTTTCATGGAACATCATGCTTCATCTAAGATGAGCTGATCACTGTAAATCTTGTCACTATGATGATCAATTCAATATTTGATATTCAACCCCTTCTCAACCCCTCCAGTTGCCTCTCCCTGAGGATTGCAAGTCTGGAGGGTAGAGCAATAAACTCCTAAAGCCTTCCTTTATAATGGGTTCAGAACTTGCAGAACTTTCAAGGTAACTTCACTTTTAGTACCTCCTGGGGCCTTTTCCAACTTCCTTTTATGCACCATCTCCCATTAGATTATAAACTCCTTGAAGAAGGGGATTATCTTTATGTTTTCCTATTTGTATTCCTAGCATTTAGTCCAGTATCTGGCACAGAATAGCTGCATAATAAATATCTATTGAATTGAACTGAATTGTATAAAAGTTTTTAGCCTAAACAATGGCTATAACAAAGAGATGGATTGTATGGTATGGCACGGCAACAAAGATTCTCCCCCCAGTGAATGATCTAGCATAGGGAGCAGAATGCATATCCTATGTCTTCAGGGTGTGTCCTGCCTGCCAGTAGTGATTCCAGAAACGCACCTGGCTGACAGCTAGCTTCTGTCGCCTGAGAGAAGCTGCACTAAATTTACTAAAGAGCTGCCACTGCAGTAATTAATCAACAGTGAGTTTTACAACCTCAGCATTTAAAGAAAAGGTTCTGGCAATTCTGTATAGTATGGAAGTCAGTGACTGTCATACGCTGTTTTCACTAGCAATGGTCCCATAGGGTGAAGAAACAGAGACATTCTACGGCAAGAGGAAAACATAAAACTAAAGAGAGAAACTAGGCCATGAAGCTACATAAAGCAATAGAAAAGAAGATACCAACCCACTGCAAATTGAAAAGCAGATTTCTCAGATCCACCTATGACAACTTGGCATCTGTACATAGTACTAAACATTGTGAAGCATAACTTCACAATCCTAGGGGACAGGGGAAATATATTTGCTTTTTGATAAATATGGATTTTCTAAAGTTGGTAATTATTTCCAGTGACCAGGATAACATTTATTTCTGTGATTTTTGTCAACAGTTGTTTATGCATTAATAAAGGCTTTTCCATTAAAACATTTGGTGGTTGAAAGTTCACTAATATAGTTTATACTCATAGGATAATTCATAGAAATGTTTATTTATGCATTCAAAAGTTGGGTGATCCTCAAAATTCTAGTATACCAATGCTTCTGATACAAAATCTCAGAACCAACAAAGACCTTAGAGCTATCTACTGTACTCGCTCAGGGATCATCCCCTAAAAAATGGTCATTCAGCTTTTGTTTAAAGATTTAAAAATGAAGAAGGATTGACTATTACCAAGAGAACCAATTTTGCTTTGGGAAAATTCTATTAGGAATTTTTTTTTGAATTTGTTTCTGTGTTAAGTGTTACCCACTGTTCCTTGTTTTGTTCTTTGGGGTAAGCAGAACAAATTAATCCCTTTCCCATGGTAGCCCATCTGTGATTAAGAGGAGCTACAACGTGGCTTCTAACTCTTCTCTTCTTCAGGCTAAACATTCCTAATTCCTTCAACCAAAGAATGATTTTACAGCCTTCATACATTACAAGAATTTGACTATGGATAACCAACATTCTAACTCATCAAGTGCTAAAGTATCTATATTAAACTTTGAGACAATATAGCTTGTGAAATAATGATATTCTGGATATTAAAATCTTTAAAATGTGTAACTTTAGGGGTTTATTATATTTAACTTGTGGCCTTATGAGGCTGAATTAAGGGCCCCAAATTTTTGTTAATTCTACTTCAAAGTACAGTTATGAAATGTATGAATGACTCATGATGATGAGACTTCCAGTTAAAGAGAGGGGAAATCTCTATGATGATAGACGGGGATTGGGATCCCAGCCCTATACTAGAAAAGGTCATTCTGCTCTATGTGACCTCCAGAGCTATCTTGGAGCATCCCTCATGCCAGGAACAAAGGGGGACAAAGAAATACAAACTACAGTATCAATTGCAGATCTTTGTGAGAAATGAGATTAGATCTATCAGATGAAACCTTTAACAGATTTTTTTAAATGCTTAGAAATGGGTGCCCATCTGAAATAACCTGGGAATGAGATCAAGGCCTCCAGTTCCTGTGGATGTTTTTTCTTCTGTTCAGTGCTTTTGCCTCTCTGGTCTCCCAGAAAGAATCAAAGATAATTTAATCAGAGTAGCACTATTGTTTGAGTGGTACTGTTGCTTCACATGTCTAGGATGACCCAATACTACTCTCTACTTCCTTCTCTCAAAAGATATTCAAAACTTTCCTCAAAGGGGAAAAACTCCTGATCTTGTGTTAGTGTCCTCTCTTCCTAAACATGGAAGAAATACAACTCCTAGCACCTTTGCCCCCCTTGTCCAAGCCTTACTAGGACTGTTACATATGTAATGAAATGGTACAACACTCTGCCTCCATCAAGTTCTGAGTCATGAACCAAATAAATAGTTACTAGAGGAGGTGATGAAGATTTCCTTGTTTCCACTAAAGACCTTGATCGAATCATCATGTCTGTGCTGAGACTGAACAGAGGCTTTTTTTCATTGCTGGTAAAAGATGGCATTCCAAAGGAAGATCTGGGACAGGAGTAAAAGTGTGCCCTTGTTTGAGCTTGGTATTGCTATACCTCAGGGATCTGATGTCCAAGAGTGATTTCAAAAGCAGGATTCAGTCATCAAAATAAGCACAGAATTGACTGAATTCATGGGAAAATCAGATAGTCATCCCAGGATGTTACCTAGAAGTTAACCTTTAATTCCACTTGATTCCACCAAAATAAAATGCTGCCTGAGGAAATGGGAGCAGCAGTCCAAATAATTCAGGCAAAAGTGCATTTTTCCTTTTCTTTTGATTATTTGGATAATAATGTAATATTTTTTTCTATTTAGCTATGTAGGCCAGCCCCTAGTAAAAATGTTCTTTATAAAAATACAAAGGATTTTATTTCTTTATATTTGTGAACTCAAAGGGCTTTAATAGTTGAACCTAGGGGATGTGAACAGGAAGGAATGTGGAAGACAATGCATGACTGATAACATATACACATTTACACATATTATATACATGCAGCTATGTAAGCACATATATGTACACATTTGCACATATGCATGTGTATATATACATATATGTATGCATAAGTGTGTGTGTGTGTGTGTGTAAATGAGTGGGTTTGTGTATATATAGTAAAAAGAGAACTGTTACATTTTTTCAATTGACTTCCCAGTGGATCAAATCATTATTCCTGTGATGGATTTCCCCATTCCCTTCTCTGGCTCCTACTGCTATATATAGATTTTCTCATCAAATAGAAAGCCAACTCCTTGAAGGCAGAAACTATTTTGTTTTTGTATTTGAATCCTAAGTGTTTAGCTTAGAGCCTGCCACAGAGTAAATACTTAATGTCTTTTTAATTCATTTTTTTAGTACATACAATCAGAGCCTCTCATCCATTATATTAAGCATTGATTATTTAAGCAATCACTTAATCAGCAAATATTTATTAATTGCCTATTTTGTGTCATGCACTGTTCTAGGTGTTGGGAGTTTAAAGCAAAACAAAGCTGTCCTTGACCTCAAGAAGTTTCTATTTTAACTGGTTAGACAACACATATTTTGATGTTATCAGATCCCATAAACTAGCCTGTCTTTGTTCACTTCATGATATTTGGTTTATAGTTGCTGTACTACTTCTTGTGCACATGAAAATACATTTGTTTCTTAAAATTTTTTGTAACTGAAAATGCCATTTTCCCCTGACAGTACAAATGGATTGATATTACTTGCTAGAGATTGTAAATGTACACATAAACATATAGACATTTCTATATACCTGTGTTAAGAATTAAGGGCTCTCCCTACTCTTCCTAGCTTGTCCTCCAGTCTTCCCCAAGTTGTGGTCACTGTGTATGGAAACCTGTTGCCCTTCTCTGTAGAATCTGTGATGTCATTTAAGCACTTCTCTCAAAGGGCTTTGATTTCTCACATGTGAGAATACTCCCAGGTGATTCTCCTAGAAATGTCCAGGAAATTTAGAAGTAGACATCTTTGGGAATATTCACTCATTAGTCTTTATCCTATATACCTCTGGAGTTATGATTATTCTCTGCTATCTTTTGCTTTCACTTCTAAAATCAGTTCTTCCTTCCCCTCCAATTATAACTTCACAGTTTAGTGTCTACCTGATCTTAAATAGTCCCTTGGAACTTGGGTTCATAAGAAAGGTCTTTCATATCTTCCTTTATCAGCAGGCCTCAAGTATTGCCTATTGAAAAAGATGTGCCAGAGTGTGCCAGAGGACCAACTCAGAGGAAAACACATGGGCCTCCACTGGTCTTTAAGAACTAAGTTAGTGGTTTGTTCCTAGAGGGACTGATGTTTATGTTGCTTTCCCTATTGATTATGAAAGTTTGTTTGTATGCATTGAGAAGCATAAGTCAAATTGGTGTCTCCATCACACCAGTTAGTGTACGTAATGGTAAGTCATGCATAAGTATGCATGATGCATTACACATCCCCTATCAGCATTCATCTTTCCAAACAGAAGAGCTTTAGCATTTTAGCTCATTCTCATTCAGACCTGCTTCATTACACCAACCTTCCTTAGTCATTTAGTTGCCCTTTAGCAGAATGTTTGCACCTTTATTTGATTTTTTTTTGACCAGAGCTATAATGCCATGTTCCTGATGCAGTGTCACTATGATTTTTTAATAAGGCAGCCTGGTGGGCAAAGCCCTAGGCTTACAGTCAAGAGTGATTCTTTCAAAACCCAGTACTAAAATGTAACAAATGTATGACCCTGGGCAAGTCAAACCACCTCTGAGTCTCAACTTCATCATCTATAAAACTGTTTTGCAAGCTTCAAAATGCTGCATAAATGTAAATTATTTTTCATGACAGCAAGAAAAGATTGTACCTTCTTTCTTGTCATGATTAGAAAGGCATATCTGAAGTTAGCTTTTTTCAATTCAGAGTATTTGATATACTTTTATTTCAGATTAAATTTTTAAAACATGTTTTTGTTGTGGTTGTTGTTTGTCCTTCATTATCAAAAAGTACCATGACATCAGGAAGGTGATGCCATGACTTGTGAGTGAACTGGATTTAAGTGAAGGAGGATCTATGCAAAGTCACCAGCCTCACTGCTTCCTCTGGAGTCTTCTGGGTCCAGTGGCAAGATATAGATCAGGATGGCTGGGAATGGTCTGGGATGAAGTGGGAGACTTTGGCCTTTTTTTTTTTTTACCAGTTAGTAGCATCTAAATACAGGGATTAAAGAACCAGGAAAGAAATAAATAGGAAATAGGTTGACTGGGTGTGAACGTGAAGGAAGTTTATATTTAGGCAAAAATATCTGGCTTAATACAGCAGTTGGACTGATATATTTTGTGCAGTTCATCCAAAGTACAGAGTAGAATATATTCCCTTCTGCTAACCCTGACAACAATAGGGAATCTGCATAAAATGAAACATATCAACCATCTGCTGATTTCTTACTAGGGAAATACCTGCATAGATTTTTTTCAGCCTTAAATGGAGGATGGCCTTTATAATTTATTCATTAGAATGAACAGTGAAAATATCCAGAATCACAGTTCCCAGGGACATGTCAGCTGATAGACAAGTAATAACTTAAAAGAGAGAGGAGAAAGGAGAGAGAAGAGAGGGGGAGAGAGACAGAGAGAGACAGACAGACAGAGAGGGGACAGAAAGGAGGAAAAGAGGGAGAAAGAGAGAGAGAGAGAGAGAGAGAGAGAGAGAGAGAGAGAGAGAGAGAGAGAGAGAGAGAGAGAGAGAGAGAGAGAACACGATTTGAGAAGACAAGGACATGAAAATTCCCTGGTTAGGAAATTTCCCAATGTCAGTGTATGTCAACATCAGAGAGAAAACAAGAGGACACTGTATACATGTCATTGAAGATTGGCAGTATTCCAGAAGGCAGGCTTTTTACTACTACATGAGGACTATATAACCCTGCTTGGGTTCTTTCCAGCCCTCCATAAACATAGCCCAAGTTTAGAAGTCAAGAGTTCAAGGCTTAAAAAAATTTCTCACAAACCTGTATTATGTATTTCAGAGGGCATCTGAAATGTTATTTAAAGGGAGAGACAGCAACCATTTAGCAAGTGTAAAAAAGATCGAAGGGACATTTCAAAGTTGGTTTGATTAGATTCAAAATGTTAGATTTTTAATCATAAATTGTTACCATGTTCAAATAACAATATTCCCAGGAAGCTATAGTTAAAAACCAACATCACCAGGGAGTGGTAATTCTGTACAAGCGACTTAGGAAAGATTTTAGGCTCCTACTTGATAATGGGACTTGAATTAGTACATTCTGGAAGGTTTTGTAATTAAGGCTGCTAAATCTGCAGTTGCTGACACTCTAGCCAATGTCAGTCTGATATACGTTAAATTAACTTCATTCTGCTTGACAATAATAAGAATGTAGAAAAAGAAAATACTGAAATTAACAAAAACTGGAGCTGAAGATTAATTATGGTCAAGTCAAAGGACTAGACAGACATTTATGAGATAATGCCACATTTGAACCTCATATGCATTTGCAGTTTTAGTTCTTGATCTTGGGTCGGTTCAATTTAATTTAGCAAATATTTATTAAACATATGTTAGACATAAAGCTTTGTGCTAGGCTCTGGGGATGCAAAGATAGGTGTAATATGTAATCTAGGGCCCACAATCAACACCTTAAGATTATAAATGCTGGATTCGTTCTTGAAGATTTCTTCCAAAATCTCTTTAGATTCATACCTCCACCAAAATTTGCTCTAGGAAAATCAGAATTTGACTTATGTCAAGGTCTGAATAAGAGAGGAACAGAATCCTCAACTCTCTTCAAAGTGTGATGGAGAATGAGATGCTGCATAAAGCACCACATAACAACAACAGAGAAAACAAAGAACATACAACCAAGCCTCCAAACAGTTGTCAGTTCTTCCCTCTTCAATGAACCCAATCTTCCTAAGAATCTATGTAGTTCTCCAAATTATAGTCTTTTTGTGAGTGCCATAATCCCACTGGCAAGGGGAAATGACTTGTGGTTGCCTGAGAGTTAAGCAAACCTCCCTTTGGTGAACCTCATCTCTCCAAGGACTTATAACATAGTCCTTTAAACTTATGATGGTACCCTGAGTAGGTCTCCTGGAACATAGAAAGTACTTAAAGTTAATAGGAACATCTCCCTGGCTCCCTCAGACCTTCACAGTTCATTTAATTTACAATATCAGTGAAGGATAAGGTCTGGGTTTGGGGATTTTATCTTTTACATTGTAACACAGAGAAGCAATGTGGCATAATAGACAGATCCCTGGCCTAGAAGTCTGAAAGACCCTGGGTTCAAGTCTTGCCCCTTACATATGCTAGCTGTGTGACCCTGGGCAAGTGATTTAACCTCAGTGTCCTAGACAAAGATAGTACTGATTTCCAGTGGTAGAGAGTGCTTCCTCTTCTGGGAATGAATTCCCTATACCAGTAAAATAACACCTCTTGTCCCTAACCCTATTATGGTTTTGTCCCTCACTCTTGATGATTCAGCTTCCGTTTGCCCCAGGGACTCATTGTGGTCCAAGAACTCCTTCACTTGGCCCTCCTCATTTGATGCTGATTCCTCAGTGAATATTACTCCGTGTGTGTGTGTGTGTGTGTGTGTGAGTGTGTGTGAGTGGGGGGTGTCATAGAGTTTTTCATCTCCTAGGGAGGTGGGGGAAAGGGTCTTGTGGGTTTCTATTATCTGCTAAACTCCTTGATGGCCAGTCAGCATCTGTGCGTAGCCCTTTTTCTCTATTCTCTGTTGCTGACAAATGCAAGGTTATATAATGCAGGTGTATAAACCAGCCATGAATCAAATATCAGTCATCATCAACATAACCCCATTAGGGAGACAAGTACCTATGACATAGAAAGAAAGGCACAATTTTCCAAAAGTCATCCATGTCAGAGTAAAGAGCCATACTAATGGGTCCATGAAGACCAGACAATACATATACCCTCTCTCCTGATGTGGACCTATTACTTTCTCACAGACCTTATAATCCAATAGGAAAGAAGTAAGATATATATATATATATATATATATATATATATATATATATATACACACACACACACACACAAATATAAGGAGATACAAAGGAGATTGTGAAATTTCACTGGTAAAGGCAAAATGCTGTGCTAACTTTGAGGAAATACAGATACTTTTTGTCTGGGAAAAGGGAGAGGAGACAAAACATCTTAGGCATGGTGGATAAAAAGCATAGAGAAAGCAGAGGGCAGATCAAGAACAAGAACTGATTAGTCCAGTTTTTCTGAAATGTACACTATGTAAAAAGATTATAAGATAAACATAGTAACTAACATTTCTCCAGTACTCCAAATTCAGTGCCCTTTCTACAACTCCAGACTGCACTGGAACCCAGGTCATGGAGGGTTTTCAATTCCAAGATCAGGAGTTTATTTAACAACAACCACAACCACACCACCACTACCACCACCACCACTTTTCCATAATATTTTAAGATTGGAAATTCAATACAATTCAATTCAACAAGAATTTATTTAGTGCCTATTATCTACCAGGCTCAGTTCTAGGTGCTAGAATTGCAAAGACAAAACCAAAATAGTCCCTGCCCTCAAGGAGTTTACATTCTACTGGGATAAAAAGCAGCTTACTAGGATAAGGAAGAAACTGAAATCAAGAAGGGTTAAATTACTTTCCTAAAATCAGTAAGTCATTCTACTATAAAAGCACCTACTATGTGCCAGGTACTCTGCTAAGCTCATACCAGTACTAAGTGGGCGAGATGGGATTTGACCCAGGTTTTCTAATTCCAAATCCAGGGTTCATTTAACTGTACCATGTCACCTACCAAATTATGCTAATGGCTAGAGATATTCTAAAAACTGTTATTCTTGGTGCTACTTGTAGTGTTAATTTTTATTATTTTCTGCTGCTCTGTGGCTGTCAATGAAGAAGTAGCAGAGAGCCACATGTCATTATGTGCAATGAATGCTCTTCTGGTCACCAGGCAACACACCCAGGTAAATGACACATAGCTGTTGTCCTCAAGGAATTTACAGTCTTGTAGCAATGACAGGATGTTACAAATTAAGACTAGGAAAGCTAAATTAAACTTTGCATTCTAATTTGTACTTCATCTATTTTTGTACATATTTCTAGATTAGGTACCTAATTTCATTTATTTTCTCTAATGTCTACTTCAACAGCCATAGTAGATAATACATATTTGCTGAATTGAAGCATTTCGCAGTGCTGCATGTACGGACAAAGAAGAAGTTACTTTTAACTGAAATAACAAGGGAAACCATGGTGTTATTGACATTTGAACTAGACCGTGAAAGAAGAGTAAGAGGTCAACAGGCAAACATGGGGGACAGAGGATAGTCTAGGCACAGGGAACATTGTGATCAAAGGTGGGAAAAGACAGGATGTGTTTGGGGGATGATGAACAGTCCACTGTGGATTAAGTATAAAATACATGAAGGGGAATAGTGTGAGATGTCTAGGAAGGTAGTTTGGAGCCATGTTGTACTGTAGTACGCATATCAAATACAAAATATACAAAGGAGAACTTGTATTTTTGTGGTGATGTTCATTTGTTTCAGTCATGCGCAACTCTTCGTGTCATGAGCCGCTTAATGTCCAGCACCAAGCGTGACTGGAGATATGATAGAGAATGAAGCAGGCCATATGGGTAGTTCAAGGCAGACCTCCATTTATTGATTCTTTGGACGAGGTTTTATAGAGCAATGGGACAAAAGAAAATATAACTTTAGTTTTCTTATCACTATTAGAACAGGAGGTTTAGGTAATGTATAGCTATCCTGGATTTAACAAAATGTCTCTAATCTAATAAGGATTTAATACCTTTTGACTAGAATCTTAGTGCAGGGCAGAGCCTTTAGTCTTAAAACTCAGGCAACATCTTTTTGAATGCAGTGTATCATAAAAGGAAATTCCAGGAACTAGCTTTTCAAAAGCCACATCTCAAAGGACTCCCTTTAGAGCCTGCTGCTGAGATTTTATCTGAGTCCTGGATCAGGCCCCTTTGGCTCCCTACATCTTTGTGACCCCATTTGTGTGTGTGTGTGTGTGTGTGTGTGTTTGACAAAGTTACTGGAGTGGTTTGCCATTTCCTTCTCCAGCTCATTTGATAGATGAAGATATTGACTGAGGCAAACAAGGCTAAGTGACTTGCTCAGGGTCACTCAGCTAGTAATTGTCTAAAGATTAATTTGAACCCGGATCTTCGTGACTTCAAGCCTAGGGCTCTATCCATTATGCCACCTAGCCACCTTATATCCCTGTACAAACCCATAATTTTCCAAATGTCTCTATGTCTGTTGAGGATACAACTATCATTCCAATCATCTGGGTTTACAATCATGTCATTTATGGTTATTTCTCACTTCCCATACCTAGAGTTACCTTTAATGAATAAATGAATGAATGAAAGAATAAAAAGATACTTATTAAATATCTTTTATGTGCAAAGCTCCAGAGCCACAAATAGACGAGTAAGATCATCTTTAATCTCAAGGAGCTCATATTCTAATAGGGGTAGACAGCACATATAGGGGATTTAACTGTATGTGACATGAATGGTCCATTGCTAATTAGGGTATAGTAGCAAAATAGATGGTAATGCATCTTCTTTCAATTAATAAAAATATTAATTTCTAATTTGAACCTTGATGGTGTCAAGAACTTTGACATGGAGAACTTTCTTCATTGGGTCTTCCAACTATGGTTGCAGAGAAGGTAGGGGCTATAGCACCCGGAGAGACGGTTGCTTGCCTGGATACTGGCTTCCTGGCAAACAAGGCTAGGTCCTGTGGGTGCTGCTGCTCTTCCTGGGAGTCCTTCAGTTTAAATGCTCATTTTTCACAGTTGATTGATAAATGGTATTGGTACTGGCAGAAACTGTGCATCCCTTCTCTATGGTGTTGTGCTAGCAGATGAAGGAAGTGGAGGTGAGGCTGGAAGAAGAACTGATAGATTGTCTTGGTGGTGCTCCTGTTCTTGTGTTCTTCTGAGTTTCAGGCCCATATCACCAAGGGACTATTTGGTATTTCTAACTGGATATCTGAGAGATATCTTAAACTTAACATATTCAAAACAAAACTAATTTTCTTTGCCCTAAAGTCTATCCCTTTATCAAACTTCCCTGTTTCTGTAGAGGGAATTACTATTTTTCTTGTCTTCTAGATTTGTAACCTTAGAGTTATCCTTGGTTTCTCTTTCTCAAAGTACCAACATATCCAATTGATTGTCAAATCTTAACATTGTACCTCCAAAACATCTCTTAAATCCAACCTGTTATTTTTATTCACACAGCTACTACAACTTAGTTCAGGCCTTTATCATTTTCTCACCTGGACTATCACAATGGCCTCCCACTTGATCTCTCCTTCTCAAATATTTCCCCACTACAGAACATCCTCCACAAAGTTCCTAAAGTGGTTATCCTTAAATAAAATACATAGAATTACAAAGGATATCAATCATGTTGAGATAAAGGAGTTATTTTTTTTCTATCCAAGTTCATGGGACCCCCTTATATCTGTCTGTAAACCTCAGACTAAGAAAACCTGGATGAGATGATCGCCAAGGTAATTTCCAACTCTTAACATTCTCTGATACTATGACCTCTCCTACTACCCTATTGCTACTACCCTCATCATAAAAATCTCAAATTATTAATTATCTTCAAGCAAAGTTCTGACCATGTCATTCCCCTACTTTATAAACTACAGTAACTCCCTATTACTTCTTGGAAAAAAAAACAAATTCTACTCTCTGGTTTCTAAAATCTTATACATACTGGTGGTTATCTGTCTTTCAGCTTTGTTATACTCTATACTTTTATATATAGTGAAGTATTTACTATTTACTATACATATATATATACAAATGTATATATGGCCTATACTCATATATTTCATGTGGGTAGCCAGGTGGTATAGTGGATAGTGCTGGGCCTGGAGTCAGGAAGACCTGAATTCTTATTTGAACTTTGATGTTGTCGAGGATTTTGTCATGGAGAACTTACTTTATTGGGTCTTCTGACCACAGTTAATGAGAAAGAAGGTAGATACTATAGCACCTACAGAGGCAGTTACCAGGTCCCATCTCCCCAAGAGTTGCTTGCCTGGATAGCCACAGGGCAAGCAAGGCCAGATCCTTACTGGTTGTGTGACCCTAGGCAAACCACTTGTCTTGGTTTCCTCATCTGTAAAATGAGCTAGAGAAGGAAATGACAAATCACTCCAGTGTCTTTGCAAAGAAAACCCCAAACAGTCACAAAGAGTTGGACGTGACTGAACAACAACAAAAATACTTAAAATAAACTGATCTCTCAGTTTTTCATAGGCATTCCATGTCTAATCTCCTTGCCTAGCATGCACTCCCTCTCACCTCTGCCTTACAGAATGGGGTGTAGGGTGTGTTCAGGGAAGAGGAGTAACTCTGGTGTGTTGATGACTGCTGAGCTTTTTTCAAGGCTGCTTTCCACCTTTGGTGTCTTTCTTTTAAGAGAAAGTTCAAAAACAACTTTTTCTATGAAGCTGTGAAACCCCTGTGAAATCCTTAATTCCTAATGTTTTTCCAATTGCTTTGTACTTACTTTTTCTATATTTATTCAATTATTATTTTTGCATCTTCAAGTTGTATACCCGTCCCCATCCGCCCCCATCCTCCTTAGAATGTGAATTCCTCGAGGAAAGAGATTCCTCTTATGTGCCTGGTATAGAGTAGGAACTAAATACCTGCTTGTTGACTGATTAGTTCTTTCAGATTTTGTGGCTAATTAATTGGCTAGGAAGGATGTTGGATGGTACTGAGGAGTCATGAAGAGGGAGGACTCAGTATTCTATGACGTTCTAGATGCAGGAATTTGGAGCTGGAAGGAACCTTAGAAATTTTGTGTTTCCTTCCCCAAGTTTAATTTATTTTTCTCTTTTTGACTGCTGTGCTTACTGCATGAAAGATTTGTGTTTCCTGGTCTTTCACAAATTTTGGGATTATCCCTTACTAAATTCAAAGAATTTTTTAATAAAAAGGTCATGAACCTAATAAAGTGATTTGGTGGCTGTTGCCTTGGGTCCCTTCTTCCTCCCATGCCCTTCTTTGTGTCTGAGTTGCTTACTATTAATAATTTGAGGTTTTTCTAACAGGAATAGTAGCAATAGGGCATAGGAGAAGTCATAGGATCATCTGAGGTAAAGAGTTAGAAGCATCCTTGGATATTACGCAGGCCAGACTGGGTAGACTGCGGTCTGTAGAAAGATTTCAGGGAGGTCCTGTGAACTTGGGGATAGGAAAAAAAAATCCTTATTTCAGTACAGTGGGTTTCCTTTGTAAACCTGGGCATTTTTTTTTACCCATTTAAAAATGTTAGTTTGACAAGGGTCCTCACGCTTTAACAGACTGCCACAAAGACTAGTCTAGTCCAGCCTTTGCATTGGCGGAGGTCTGAGGACCAGGGATGTCTTACTCAAGGTTACAGAGTTAAGACACATATCTAGGAGCCCAGGTTTTTTCCACTGCCCCTCATCAGGCTGGCATGATGGAGGCTGGGGGCTCAAATTTCCTTGGGGCTTCCATAGGACAGAAGGGTGGGGGGGAGGGGAGGAACGGAGGAGCCGGTCTAGCACCAGCACCCATCCCCCAAGGCGCCTGCTCAGCCTCCCGGCCAAGCTCCCGAGGAGGGGGGACAGATCTGAGAGGGGAGGGGCAACAAACGGAAACGGAAGTGCCTGCGGCAGCTGGCCGGAAGTAGGAAGAGGAGTGGCGGCTGCGACGGCCGCGACTGTGGAGGTGGAGTTGTGGTCTCCTTGGTGCGGTTCAAAGAAGCGGCGGCTTCGTGTGGTCCGGAGATGGCGGAGAAGTTTGACCACCTGGAGGAACATCTGGAGAAATTCGTGGAGAACATCCGTCAGCTCGGCATTATCGTCAGCGACTTCCAGCCCAGCAGCCAGGCGGGACTTAACCAAAAGCTGTGAGGGTCGTCCCTCTCCCCCACCTCCTCACCCTCGTTACCCCTTTCACCCTCCTCACCCCCGTCTCCTCTTCCGGGGTCCCCCGGCTCTGGCCCGGCCCTGGGGCTGCAGCTGCGGGAGTTTGCCTGGAGGAGACAGAGAAAGCACCAGGGGCTCGACGAGACGAGCCCTCTTGGGAACCTTCTCTGCAGGCTTTCCCCACGGTCACTGCTGCAGGTTACTGTACCCCTGCTTTGAAGAAGCATTTTTCTAAAACGAAACTAGTGAGGTGTCATAACTAGATGCCTCGATTTTGTGGGGAAAGCATTGGGTTTCGAGTTGTGGGTTTTCAGGTCTCATTTGCAGACTACTCTGTCTTTGGGCAAGTCACGGGAACTTCCAGACTCAGTTTTGTTTTTTGGAAAGTGGGGATACATATACTTATATTACCTCTTGGGGTTGTTGGGAGTAAAGCACTCCGTAGATCTTCTATTACTCTGTAAATGTGAATTGTTACTCTGTACTGAAAGTTTAGGCTGGTATAGGAGCTGGAAAGGGAGAACTGTCAGCTGCAGGAGTGGTTATGGAACTTGAATATAGCTCCTAATGTCCAAGAATCTGCATCTTATAGAGAGAAGATAAATTTGTTACATCGACAGGTTTCTTTTGAGCATTTTAATTTTGTGCTCTGACCAGGTAGGAAAGAAGTTTCAGACATAAAGTAATATGTAGAGGGATTTGTATATATAGATACATCTGTGTGTAATGTGAATGTGTATATCCATCTCTTATACTCTTCTAGAGAATAGAGAATGCAACCTCCATAGGATCATTTTGTACATATTTTATACATGTATAATATGCATGTATGTATGCGCTATAATTTTTCACTATTAAATATACATATATGAGATAAGAGTATGATTATGTGTAAATATATTCATATACATGTTCCTACAGATATTCATGTACATGTATAGATGTAAGTGCACTTATACATACACACAGGCACATATGTGACTATATGAGTAGAAAAAAACAGGATCGTAGATACGGAACTAGAATGGTTCATAATGATCATTTAGTTCATTTCCCCTCAATTTACAGATGAAAAACTGAGTCCATTAAGATTAAGTGACAAGTTCAGGGTCACACAAGTGACATTTGTTCAGTTGTGTCTGACTCTTCATAATCCCTTGGACACCAGGCCCCTTCTGTCCTCCGCGATTGTCTCTGGTTTTTCTTAGCAAAAATACTGAAGTAGTTTGCCATTTCCTGTTCCAGTGCATCACTGTGACTTGTCCATCTTGGGTAACCCTGCAGGGCATAATTTATAGCTTCATTGAACTATGTAAGCCCCTCCAACAAGATTTAATTTTTGTTTCATGCCTAGGAATTTTATTGTGACTGGCTTACAGGATATTGACAAGTGTCGACAGCAACTTCATGATATTAGTGTTCCTTTAGAAGTTTTTGAGTAAGTATAATTTTTGATACTAATTTAATATTGAAACTCTTGAGTAACTAGGATACATGGACAAAAATAGTCTAAATAATACTCTTCCAAAAAATTGCCAGGTTCTGTAATCTTTAAAAATTGACAGAGTATTTGTGTAGAGTAGTGATTATTAAAAACATAAAGATTACCCTCACAAGTTTTTAAGATTTCTTTATGGAGAGAGCTAATATTCTTTACGTATCCTGTATCTACATAGGATAAATGGTTAAACACATAACACCTCTGCCACTACTTGGCTGAGCAAGGCACTTAACCTCTCAGTACTCTGTGCAGCTCTTTAAGACTATAAGTTGTAGAGAAGGTAACAATTTGCCTTTGGTGAAGAGAGTTTCTTCACTTAGCAGTTCCCCATACCAGTGAAATCATAGGTCTGATCTCTATCCATATTTGAGAAGTTAGATGTTAATTTTAGTGGAATAAATATTCTTTTAGAGGAACACATGTAATAATGTATTTTTTTTAATTACTGTTTAAAAATCAAAATAGTAGGTTTTCCATGAATGTTATAGTGCAAAAGTGGAAATTATTATGTTGTCCGGCATTTTATCTGGAAACATCCTAGATTAGCTACTAATCAATAAGCACAAGAAATAGAACAGTTCTGATCACTGTTGGCTCATTTTTCTCCCCCTTCCTGTAGTCCAAAAAGTGGAAAATAATGCCTGAGAAGTTGACAGTATAGTTCCAACGGGGAATTTTGAGCCCATTCCTGTGGTTGAGGGCATAGAATGCTGTAGAAACAGTGTAACTGAAGAAACTTGTATCTTGCAGTGATGATGAAGAATGGTACTGTAGCAAATAAGGGTGAAAGATCCTTCTTAAGACCCACTGAAGGAGAGCTTTGAAAGTATGCTATGATACCAGACTGCTAGAAAACAAAAACAGATTGATAAAGATTGAGTCTAGCTCTTTATGTAGCAACATAGGGCATGTGATCAGTCTTTAAAGTTAGAAACAGGGGTAGGCACTTGAGAGTGAAAATGGCAAGCAAAATGTTGGTATGTGTTCATTATGGGGAAGGAACTACTGCTTTAAAATTAGTCTTTTCATCTACCTGTGGATACAAAGGTGATTGCTATACAGTTATCCCTTCTATATAACAGGTCTTAGGGGTATGGTGATCCTTGATCTGGAACATCCAATCTGAAAAATCCATATTAAGTGCTTTGGCTCTCCCTTTGTACCAAAGAAATCTTTTGAATTTTTTTCTTTTGTGGGGTGTTTACAGTGTCTTATTGTAAAATTTGGGTTAAGTATTTTTCTATGTCGTTTGCTGTGGCTTCTTCAAATCTCCCCCCAAATTCCCATTTAATTTCGTATGCTTATCCAAGATATATTGAAACCTTAGAGGGGAAAGTCATAATGTGGAAAGGTAACTGGTTATCCATCTGGTGTTCAGGAATTCATTCAGCAAATAGTAACACAGTAGTAAGCACTTAGATTTAGAAACAAGCCAACAAAAAGTTCTATTGCAGACAGTGCTGAAACTGCTTACAATATGAGTGATTTATGGAAGTTGACTCCAGTTGTCTCTGGAAAGCAGATGTGTATATCTTGTATGTATTATCTCTACTTATCTGAAGATGTTAACACTCCTTTTGTGGCCGTCCCCCAATTACAATATAAACTCACTGCAGAGACTGTCTTGCTGTATTTGTATTCCCAGCACCCTTGGCTGAATGTAGCAATATATATTAAGTATCAACTCTGTGCAAGGAACTGGGAGATACTAAGACAAAAATATAACATTTCCAACCCTCAAAGGGACTTGTTATTTTTTCTCTCTTTTCTGTTGTTTCTGCAGCCCTTGAACTCTCTTTGCACCCACCACAAAACTTTTTGGCATGTGTTGTTACTGACCCTGTTATGCAAGACTACCCATTTTCTCCTTTGGAACTTGCCTGATTGTGTTTGGAATGTTGGTTAATTCTGTTTCTTTCATTCCACCTGCTCCCTGAAATGTAACTTAAGTGGAATTTATAGAATATGCCAATTTTTGAAGCAGAAAATTGGCTTCCCTATATAATTATAATTCAAGACCAAGTTTTTTGTTATAAACAGTAACTTTTGTAACATTTAAATCTTTTGGAAGTAACTTTAACTGTATCCTGCACAATATGAATTGGTTTTAACATAATTTGTTAATTTATTCATTTATCACTGGATAATTCAACTTAACTTTTAGATGATAAGGCCAAATGATTTCATGTGTGAAAAAGTGAATTCTTGGCAAAGTTAAAATATGTGTATAGACTTAGGTTGTGTGTCTTGATGGATTCCTCAGAAAG